>VOQZ01000183.1:0-437245 GCA_008079305.1 Phytophthora palmivora | reverse complement strand
TTTCTTCCCGAGACATGGACGTTTCGTGCGTCCAGGTTCCGCCGCATATCGTGATTGGGAGGTATTGATCCTGGAAAGCACTCCGTCACCAGAAACGAAGAAGTGAATGGAACGAGAGGCAAGGCTGGAGCCTGATGCCGCAACCTCCTTGTGTGGAACATCCAGATTACCCGTGGGCCGACTAAGATATTGCAACGTCCGAGGTTGGACAATGCTCGAGTGCAGTTTGTGAAATCAGACTCGACTCCAGTCACGAAGCGAGTGCGTTTTGCCCTAGATGCATCCACTCAGACAGATGATTTCTGCTGTAGTGGAGTGGCGGGATAGCTGGGACGCAAGTGAGGATACCAGAGATCCTGAGTTTGTCCTCTGAAAGTGTCTCTCCCAACGACTCTGATGACGATTGCATCAGTTCTGGTGACGGGCTCCTCGGACTCGGAACCAGAGTCTCTGCAAGTGGTTCTCAGACTTCTCAGTTACCTGCAGATGATACGGACCCAATGGACGAGTCTTGGGATATCCCTATTCAAGGGATGCCTGTAACACTGTGGAAAAATTGCGAGTGGAGTATGAGCGGTGTATGCGAGTCTCGAATGAAGAGTTGGATTTGGAACCAGGTGTTTATATGCGGGAAGGCACGGAGCTCCTTGCCCAGTTGCGCGATCAACTGGTCATGTTACCAGAGCTTGAGGAATTGACACCCGAATGCGATATCGACATCGACAGTGCTGATGTTGGAGAACCAGGCAAGACAACCCAGAAATGGAGAAGAAACTACGTGACATTCTGAATACCATAGGAAGATCTTCCTAGGAGACAGTAATGCAGCGCCCGCACCGGCAAGGGGCGTGGTCTGTGATCTAGATGTAGGAGACGCCAAACCGGTGGCCCAACGTCCAAGGTCCGTTGCCCCTCACCTCACCTCATGCTGAAGGTGTATGAGCTTCTCAAGAAACTTCTGGAAACTGGTCTGATCGAGTACTCCAATTCGCCGTGGGCATCTCCTATTGTCATTGTTTTGAAGAAAATGGTGTTGATATACGAATGTGTATCGACTATCGGATTGTGAATGGCTTCATCCAGCTATCACATTACCCGTTACCACTCATTGATGATCTCCTGATTGGGTTCGAGGCCGCGATGTGGTTTATGAGTCTGGACATGGCTAGCAGTTTCTGGGCGATCAGGATGACGGAACGTGCACGATTGATATCCGCATTCGTTTGTCCATTTGGACACTTCCAGTGGATGAGAATGCCTTTCGGCCTGAAGAACGCGCCTCTTGTGTATCAAGCTATGCTGGATAATTGCCTGTGGGGATTTGTAAGATTGTCACCAGAGAAGAGGCTGAAGTTGACGCAGATGTTCTGGAATTCTTGCAGCTGAAGCCTCAAGATTCTGAAAACCAATCCTCAGCCTTTGAAAACCATGCGCTGAAATCGGAAATGTCGGCTCTCACAAGTCAGATGACCGTTTTCCAGAGGAACATTCCGGTTCCAACGTATATGGGTCCAGTTCTGGGGAGAAGTTCGTACATCGATGACATTGCACATTGGAGCGCCGACTTGGGATCAACTCTGTGATGATTTAAACGCTCTACTTTTCAGACTTCGCTACTGAACATCTCGTGAGTTTGCCCAAGAGCGAATTGGGAAGTTATCGATCCCGTATCTCTCCCACGAAATCAGCGCCGAAGGTCTGAGAGCGACGCCCAAGATCGTCAAAGGAGTCGAAGATCTGCCATTCCCGTCCACGCTAAAGGGAGTTCAGAGTTTCATGGGAAGTCTCAATTACTACAACAAGTTTATTGAAGATTTACCGGTTATCGCTGCTACCTTGTACGAGTTGACGGATGAACAGATCCGCTCTGGGAGGGATCTGACTTGTGCCAAAGAAGAATTTGAGCTCCTGAAACGCAAGATAGTTTCCACTCCACTTCTCAGACACCCGGCCGACCGAACCAACCATTTGTTATCATCCCACATGCGAACCCTTGGGCTGCCTCGGCAGTTTAGGGACAGGAGTACGATGGAGTGATTCATCCAGTCCGGTTCACGGGCCGTGTTCTGAACGACGCTGAACTCAGGTATCATATTGCCGAAAAGGAGGTGATTGCGATTCTCAGAGTCTTGGAGAATTTCAGAGCGCTAGTGGAGTCAAGTCCAGCGATTGTGGTGTATACCAGATACTCTCTGTGCTGAAATGGTTGCTGACGTCGAGTTCCACCGATGGTAGAAATGTTAAATGGGGTCTGAAGTTGTCACATTGGGATTTGAAATTCGCGCGGATCCAGCGTGATGAAGACGGACTTCCAGCCATACTCGGCGCAGGCATCACACCCGAGAACATTTAGACGAGGTCTCTGAAATCTGATTCCAGCCAAGGGGCGAGTTAAACCGCCAGCTCCTGTCAGTGTGGAAATGCTGGAGGCGGATTATCAGGGTCATGTCCTGAGTTTCGATGGCGCAGCAAAGACATCTACTCGTCTGGAAGTTGTGGATGTATACTCTGGAAACTCCCTGGGTTGAATGTTTTGGAAGCCCGAGGATTTCCCCTGAAGGACGTCACTGTGAATGACTCGGAGTATTGTGGTCTGAATTACGGCCTGAGATGGCATTGGAACATGGAATACATGAGCTAGTGGTTGTTGGAGACTCACGTATCGCAATACAGCAGGCTCAGGGACTGATTAACTGCAACCAACCTAATTTGCACGGAGGTTAGCAGAGTTTGAATCTCTTAAAACCAAATTCCAGACCCTGAAATTAGTGCATGTGAAACGCGAGTTCAATCAAGCGGCAGATTACTTAACTTCGAAGACTCTGGCACTTGGGGAAGCTTGACAGGTACAAGACGCTGACGAGCTCACTCATCTACAACTAGTGTCTAAAGTACAAGAGAAATTAATGAAGCCATGCCCAGCACCCAAATGCAGAAGTTCAGGAGCCCGAAGTACCAGACTCGGAAACCACGGTGTGACACCAGAATCTGATGGAATCCCTGGCCCAGAATCCGCACCTTTGCCACGATCAGCTAAAGTATTGATCGCTGTGACCCGTGCCCAAGTTCCGAATAACGCCGATCCGCCTGAGGACGACGATGAGCGTGAACCCCTGGGGCCTTTGGAGTTCCAGGCAGAACGTTGGCGGCGAATCAAGGCGCATCATCAGAGCCACGACCCGTATTTGGTTGAGCTCATGAAGTTCTGAAAGGTGACGTGGGAGACCTACCACGGCCCCGAGTCAGGAAACTAGCAAGGGTCGCTGAGGATTTCATCTTGGATTCCAGAGATGTGCTGTATCGTCTAAGTCGTGCTACCCGAGAGCGGCCTCGGGACAACGTCGATGAACTCAGACTGGTCGTCCCCAGAGTTTGTACTCGGACTTACTGCATTATGCCCACGAAGACTATCAAGGTGGACATCAGGGAATCAAGAGGACGTTCGAGAAACTGAGTTCAGAGTTCTACTGGTTGGGTATGTATGCCGATGTGGAAAGATTCGTGAAGGAGTGTGTGGACTGCGCTAGCGGCAAGGGGCGACCTCCAAATCCTGGACCGTCACCTGGGAATATTGAGCCCAGCAGACCGTTTGAGGTTGTGTCCATGGATTTTGTGACGCATATGCCGAAGTCAGCACGCGGCAATACCTTCCTTCTGCTCTTCCAAGACATCTTTTCAGGGTACGTGATGTGTAAGCCGATGAGTATCACCACGGCTCAAGACGTGGCGGAAGCCTATGAAGAACGTGTTTTCAGGAACTTCGGAGCCAGTTCTCTGATTCGTCATGACCAGGATCCCTGTTTTATGAGTGAGGTGTTCAAGTGTTTCAGGGAACTCCTGGGTAGCAGACAATGAGCTACTCTAGGATACCGACCACAAGCTAACGGCCAACAGGAACGGTCGGTGCAAACTGTGGTGCGCGCGATCAAGGCGTATATTCTCGAAGCTGATCAAAGTGATTGGGATGATCATGCCGAGCGTCTGATGTTCGCCCTGAACACGTCGTTGGATGCCCCCGTCTGGAAACGCCTTTCTATTTGGTGCATGGTTGGGATGCTCGCGGAACTGTGTCCGCTATGCTAGGACCCAAGCCGTCGACGACTCAGGAACGAACCGCCTATGAATGGAGAAGGAAGATGCAACGAGACTACAGTTATGCTGTGGCATGTGCCGAAGATCTCCAGAAGAAAGCGAAACGTGACCGGTCTGAAGAACAAACCAGAAAGTGGAACGAGTTATCAGAGCGTCTGAAATCAGGTTTTGCTATAGGTGATGCCGTCTGGCTTTATATCCCTAAAGTACAAACGGGGTTAAGCCGGAAGCTAGCACACATGTGGCATGGTCCTTTCAGATCGATGAGATGTTGGATGACTTCCGCGTACGACTCAAGGTTGAAGATACTGGTTATCGTGTGAATCCCTGGGTACATGTGAGCCGTCTGAAACCCAGAGCCTTGTCCCCAGGCGACCAACGATAGAGCTCGAGATTCCAGAAGACGATGACTTTGATGCCGCTTTGCTACCTGAAGATAGTTGGGAACCTGACGCTGAGAATGATGAGTATGAAGTGGAGAAGATTTTGGATACTCGTTGGGGTAAACGTACCAGAACGTCCAAACGCCTCGTGAATACCTCGTTAAATGGAAGGGTTACGATGAAACTGAGTGGCTACCGTTATCGAAGTTGAATTGCGGCGCATTACTTTACGAGTTCAACCAGAGTGCACGAGCACGAGCTCGTTTCCAGGCAATGCAAGCTGGAGACGATCACCCCAGAGTCTAAACAATCTGAAAATGCATCTGGAAGTCCGAAATCTGAGAGATTGCAGAGACTGACTTTCAGAGAATGAGAGTACGAATGCATATTCTTCAGAGATTTACTTCTGGGATTCGTGTGTTCGGACATGTGATCGACTATGTTATTGCTTGTATGAAACGACGGTGTGTATGTGGAGAAAGGGAATTTGTGGAGATTATGTGCTGATGAATACGAGATGGTGAATCAATGACTAAGTGGAGAATATTAGAAGATGGAAAATGGGATGATCCTACTAAGGCCGAGGTTTACGTCACAAATGCAGACAACTAAGTGGCCTATCAGCATGCAGACTTCCTATGAAATTTTTGGCTGAGGCTGGGGACTTCAGTAGCTGAGGGAGACGGGTTTCTCAGAGCGCTCCGCTGGTGTCAAGATATCCTTCTTGATATCGTCAGGAACATACTGGAGCCATTCTTCGTCCACGCTCACCGTGGCCCATTGCGTACGAGCAGGCTCAATGGCATCCAAGTCCCCCAATTGCGTCTCCAGACTCAGACACTTGGGACCACCAAGTTCGGTGACTCTGGGGTCTTGCCAAATCCAGGGACACGCCTTGTCAGGAACAGTCCAGATGCCAGGCTCCGAGAGTAACGACTTTGGGAAATTCCTGTTCGCCAAGGCTTTCCGGATGAGGGCATTGTGCTGACGAATTAAAGCAGCTCGACGCATGACCCGGTACTTGTGCAGCTCCGCAGACTTGTCATCAGCCTCGATGTCCATAGTAACCCAGTGAGTCCGTTCCCAGAAGGCCTGAGCATGCTTGTTCATGCTGCGCACGATCTCTTCTACATCAGCCAGCACCATGGGGTCCCGGTCGTCACGTTTGTGGAAATAGAACTCAGAGAACCGGTTGTTAAACATGACTTCCCAAGGAGCACGTTTCTTGCGAATCACAGCACAGTAGCGTTCTGAGTCCCAACGTTTCTTGAGAATGGAGCACGAGTGTTTGTGGACCTCATAATCCGGAAACCCCAACGTTTGGCCTGTCGAAGTCTTGGTAGAGCTCACGCGTTGTACTCTGATACCATAGTACAACCAGGAGGAGTCATCACGATCTGGTGTCTCCACCACCTGGAGCTCCCTAACGGACAGCGACTTGTAGGGCTTGGACACCAGACTTCGTGATTTTCCAGAAGAAACCTTAGACTTCGATCCGCTTCCGCTGGTGGATTTCGGATGGGATTTGGGACTGGTGTGGGCAATCACGGACGCACGACTTCTCTTAGACTTCTGGGTGGGAACGATGGTCCATCGTCAGAGTCAGAGTCGTCTTCAGACTCACGAGGACGCTTGGAGCCAGAATGTGAATGATCATCAGACTTCTTGTCCTTGGACTTCTTGTTCCCAGACTTCCTGACTCCTGACTTGTCAGTTCCAGACTTTTTGTTCTTGTCGCTGTCGCCAGACACGTCATTCCCAGAATCGTCATCGTCCTCAGACTCAGAGTCGATGACACCACTATCTTTGTAATCAGGATCCTCTTTGGGGTTGTCGATCGACGATTCGACGTCGCTCTCAGGATAATTGACGTGACCATCCAGATCACCCCAAGCGGCGGGCTTGGTACCTGCCGAGATATGACGATCTACCACTTCGTCGGCCATCTGATAATAGACTTCCGGGACGTATTTGGTCCAAGGGGTGGAATCCAAGTGACGCGAGAAGATCACACTCACCAGCATCTGGACAAGAACCGGACTACTGAAGAGACAATGAGCCTCTTTGTCCGACGCCAACCATTCCATGGCCTTGTCATAAGCAACGCCAGACAACAAAGCTTGGCGAAGGTCAGGACGGACTTCCTTCCAGACCACATCCCCAGGAAGCTTCTTGTATACTTCAGACTTGGCCACCGTGGTACTTGCATTCGCCGAAAGTACGGAATCTTCAACAGGCTGGTGTCCGGAGGGACGACGCTTGAGACTCCTGAGGTCTGACGTGAACGGCCTCTTAGGTGATAACGGCTGAGCCGGAGATTTTGAGGAGTACACGAGATACCTGGGACTCTTGGACTGTGAATCAGGAATACCAGTATCCGGACGAGTGAGATCCAGAACTCTGGTATTTTTCGCAGCCTCCTCGGCAGCTTGACGAGCTCGCTCTTCAGAAAGGCGCTTCTTGAAATCAGGAACAGGCTTCTTTCGCTCGTCCAGAGCTGTCACGTTGATGATAGTTGTCCAATGGTCTGGAACAGTAGTGTCCTCCTGATATGACACCAAGAGATCATGTAGGCGATTCCAATTACCCGAGATCTCAGAGTTCTCTTGCAAGAACTCCGAAAAACCCCATGGATCCGTCGGCTTGACGTCGGGACGAGATTTCAGGATAGAGACTTGAGCTTGGAGGTCGGCGACCTGAGACTTCAGAGCTGCCTTGTCCGCCTTCAGAGCCTCCACTTGATCTTGATAGTGGGCCTTGAGGTCCCGAATCTTGGAAGACATACGCTCCTCCACGACACCAACGTCTTGCTGAGCAACCTGAAGTTCGTGCTTCCAGTATTGACAGTTCAGCACCCATTCGCGCTTGATCTCTTCGCACTCCGACCGAGCCGCCGCAGCATCTATCAGAGCAACACCGTTTTGAGAACCAACGCGCTCCCGAAGACGTCGATGGGCTGCAGTCATGAGTTTCAAGTACCCAGCCGTCCGAAAGACCCTTTCAGCAAGCCGGGTATGAGAAACATGAGACAGCAGAGACGCCAACTCGCGGCGAACTTCCACTGACGAAGCCAGAGCATCCAGAGTAGGCACATTGAGAGTCTGGGCACGAGGTGTTATAGTCTCATGGGGATCGAAACTTGGGATTACACGCTCCAACTCCTGAAGGCCTTCGTCGGTAAGTGTCTCGTACCCCACGAGCACACAAGGAACGCCATATGCATTCGCAATGTAACGACCCCTCTGGAAGTCTTCAGCTCGCGCCGGTACATTTATCAGAAAGGCACGTCCCTCAGGCTCGATGTTGGGCGCGATGTAATTGTGAAGGGCGTCAGAATCTCCGAATGAAGTGACTGGAGCGCTTTCGCTCGTCATCAGACCCTGATGGAAGAGTCGGTCGACTTCCTCGGTAGACAACAGTCGAGGTGCACCAAAGGCCTGCGGTTTGGAAACGCCAGGGGCGCCTTCCGAGGATGCAGGATCTGGATTACGTGAAGTAGCCCTCGTCGTAGAGCTACCCGAGTTCGCGCTGCAATCAGGGAGGTCCCTGACATGACCTTCGACCTGGAGAGTTCCAGACTTCGATGTATGGGCTGGGGCGCTTGAGCTGCCACCAGGTAACGTGGCTGAGCCGACGTCACCACCCTGTACCGTGTCGGCAGTAGCCGTAGCAGGACCCGTGCCTGTGGCGTCGCCTGCCGTGCCACTCGATGAGGCGTTCGTGTTTGAAGACGTGCTTGTTTCCTCCGACATGTGAGTGAGAAAGTGGATTGGAATATGACCGCCCGTTGGGCGAGCCAAGTTCAAATTTCTGAGTCTGAGAGAAGAATCAGACTGGGGAACAGGGCGCCAGAGGCTCTGAAAACCAGGCAAATGACAAGGGTTGCTGCTACACTACGCTCTAAAAACCGTTCATCAGATTGTCTGATAGACCTGGCCATGATACACAGCTTGGAGAAAGTTCCGCACTGACGGATCGTGACCAGGAGGGGCGGTTGACATGATGCTATTTCCGATTTTCGAGCGACAGGTGGATATTACGTTACGATGTGATTGGTTATAATATGGGTTATGAGAGAGGGGGAGCCTGGGACACGGCTGCACCCGTGCGACATCTGTGGAAGATTTTAAACGAACCTTCGCCTGACTGTAAAGGGGCCCAATGGACCAGAAGTGTACTTCAGAGTGTGCACAACTCTGAAGATCAAATGCACTCTGTCTGGTCACCGGACTTTCCCCGACGATGAGTGCCTAATTCCTGGCGGAAAGTCTCTCAGAAGAACGTATCTCTGAGAGACCTCATCCCGTTACCGTCCAGCGCGACGATGATGGTTCAAGGATCTATACTACTTACCCGCAGAGACCAAGTATCGCGCGCCGGACGCCGCGCACCCGCGCACCCCTCAAGAACTTCGTGTACGTTGAAGCATTGGTGCTCCGTACTATGATATTCCGTTCAAGACTCTGGTATTCCACACTCTATGACCAAGACTCTGAAAACCAAATTGATTTCAGACTCTGAAAACCCGGATACCAGACTGGAAATCAACGAAGATTCAAGACCATACTGAAACCAAGTGAACCCAAGTTCAGGTCACGCAATCAAGTGATGACAGACCTGCACATCCCCAGTGATGGCGTCTCTACCCATCAGCTCATCGGGATCTGCTACACTGACCATACTGAAACCAAGTTCAGGTCACGCAATCAATGATGACTGCCCTGCACATCCCCCGTGATGACGTCTCTACCTGTCAACTCATCAAGATCGGCTATACTGACTGTATACTGAGACCAAGTCAAGATGCCTGATACATACAAGAATCAAGTGTACCTGAGATTTGAAGACTGAACGCATGAAGAACGCCAAGGACGACAAGAAGAAGAGAGTTACCAGAGAGATATGAGAGTTATGAGAAAGATAAAACGATAAACAGAGTTCAATTTGCTTGCTACGCACAAGTCCGCTTGAGAGGTATCCAAGCCACTGCGTCGAGGACGTACGCCGTGTGATCTCCACCAAATTTAGTCCCCTTAGGTGGAGATCAGGTAACGTAGAGACCTGAGAGGACCCGCCTATTCCATATCCTAGTTGGGTCGTTTGTTTTGTCTCTAGCGGTAGCCCATTTCATATTGCTCGTTTGGACAGGCTCTGGAAACTAGACAGTCGTTTCCAGGGTGCAAGGTAGACTGTTATATATAGCTGATTGTATTGGTTTATATTTCCCTCTATATTAGAGGGTGGTGCGCGAACGTGACAGGGATACCAGACAGACCAGGTGTCTGGTAACGAGTCCCTAGTTGACCTGGAGTATTAGCCCACCGTTCAAGGGCCCAGAAAGAATAAGAACGGCTGTATATTTGTATATTCCTGAACTCTGTATATTTGTTGGTTTATCTCTGAAAGTCAAGTATCTCGGTTCTGGATTTGTGATATTCAGATACCGGTATCAGACTTTCTCTCTGGTATTAACCTCTTTCCGACCACCAACTTTCTGGTAACCTACTTGGTTTCTAGAAATTCCGACTCCCGAACGCTCCTGGAAGGACTTCCTGAATTCCGACACTAGACTTCAAGGGAACATAACTTCTCTTCACTTTAAACTCTAGACTCCGGCGAGGGTCATATTCCCAAGACAACGAACCCACAGGGATACAACAAGGTACCACAAGCCCACCTACGTTGTACGACTCTGAAATACTTTCAGTAGTCATATAACCGGGTTCACTATACGCCACCTGCTCCGCGATCAAAGTTTCACCGACTTCGCGACACCAGTCTCGCGTCGATCCTGGCCATCGTCGTCGCCATCTGCTGCAGTGCAGCCGTCAATGCTGCCGCCGGAGCCATCGCAGCGCCGTCGTCGTTGGTGCTGGTAGGTGCTTCTTGCGTCGCGCTTGGGGTGTCGTTGGCACCACGCTCGTCGTATTCGTTGCTTGTGTTGCTCGCGTCCACTGGGTCGTTTGCCTTCGTCTCCTCTTCCTCTTCCTGACTCTCTCGCCGTCCAGAGTCCGATCCCCTAGCAGCTGGAACCGTCGCCTCCTGATTCTGTTTCGCCGGCTGGTTACCCGTCGCACGTTTCGCCTGCTGCGCGACGACTTCCACGATTTTCGTCCTTGCCATTGCAGAGTCCTCGAGTGTTTTTGTCAGTCGCGGGCTTCGTCGTATGCGTTCACTGTGCCCCTGTATGACCACCATGTAACCTGTTTCACCCCACACGTTCGGGGTTTGGTTGTAACCGTGCTGATACGGTCTAAAGTCCGTCTGGCCGTCGATGTCAAAACGTATGACACCGCGCCGGTGGGTGTCCGTCTGACAGCCGCACCTATTTTATTTGGGCAAACTAGTCGCAGTATCTGCTACCGCCTAACTACAGTACACGTCTACCTGTCGGGAACGAACTGAGTTCCGTCCTTTACGCCGTCTCTAGCCACTTGGGTGTACGCCCACGCGCGCCTACCCTACTCGTCGCAGCCGTCGAGAGATTCGGAAGCCGCTTGCTCCCTGTCCGTCACTCCGCCGTCGTCCACCGCCGTGTAGTCGTCCACCGAGTTCGTGGTGGTGTCACGCCACGCTTCGTCCACCTTACGTTCGTTCGTCTTGCACTCGCTCCCGAGTGCGTGCTGCTCGAGTCGTCCGACTACTCGTTAGCCGTCCAATTCGGAAGTTTCGTCTTGCACTCGCTCCCGAGTGCGTGCTGTTCGAGTCGTCTGGCTGCTCGTTAGCCGTCGAATCCAGAAGTGAGCTCGAGTTCGCAGAGCTCGCAGCATTCATGGGGTCCGAGGATCCTGAGGTCCAGATCTCGTTGTGCTGCCGATCCTGCCGACCGTGGGGCCCGCTGGATTCACGTCCCACTCGGCCGCGAACTTCAACACCGCCATCTGTCGTCTCAGCCGTGCTCGCCGTCCCGTTCAACGTGGGGACACCCACCTCCTTACAGTACAATGAAGCTATGGGGAGATGAGGGAGACCAAATAGAAGCAATTAAATATAAATCGAAATTTCGCAAATAATTATAAATTCTCGTATATAAGCATCAAATATGTTCCTATCATTTACAAGCCTTGCCGATAGAGAGCACAAGCGGATCGAGCTACTCGATCGCGTGAAGCTTCGTGTCAAGCAAAACGAAACCAAACGGGTCATGTATGCTGAGACAGCATGGGCGACCGATGCTAATTCCACCATCTCTCTTGTTAAGCGATCTACTCAGGACTCGTCTAACCAAGCTGGAGATGGGGATTTAAAAAACTCTGAAGTAGATGCTACAACCCCTGTAGTTGAGGCGGGTTCCCGTCGAGTCGCAGGCAAAGCCCGCTTGATGATAGCACCACAGAAGAGAGGCAGACTAACTCCCAGGAAATCCCTGAAGTTAAAACGAGTGAATCGACAGGAAACCCGTCTCAAAGGCATTCGGTGGAAACAAGTACGGATGGGCGATACCCGAGGTCGACAGACCCTCAGGAGGAACCCACCGAAGAAACCTTCGAATCAAAGCCAAATAAAACTGAAGAATTCATTGCGAAAAGATGGATAAAGAAACTCTTTCAGTCTAATCCAAACTGGATTTCACTAAAATTTAATCTAATAAAAACCAACAAAACTCGTGATATGAAGAGATATATAGGAAAGAATGGGAAACTCTATACCGTCTCAACGAACAAACCTTCTAAATCTAAATATATTGATTGGGTGCTAACGGCTGAGGAACTGATGAATATTCGATCAGATGGTGAGTCGAATAGCATTGACGAAGTTAGCTTGATGCGGATGGAGGATGCCAATACTCCATATCAGAATTGGAATTTAAGTGGGAGTAAGAGACGCGAAGAATTTCCTGTGTGGATCAATCTGTCTTTCATTTGTGCTTCATTGAGCATTTGAGCTACAAAGTTATCATCGGCGAGAGCATCAAAGCTAAAGCCGTCTAACTCGACGTTATACTGATCTGCATAACCCACCAAAATCATTGCGGATACACCAATAGTTGCCATCATATCCAGCACACCGTCACATACAACTAATACAAACCGACGTTCAGCCTCACTACGTGGAAACCATCGCGAGTAAATAAGTACGGATGACCAGCAATTAACCACAAGCAATCCGATATAGAAGTGATTAAGTTGTGGATGGGGAAGATATTTGCTCATACGAATTGCTTGTACAGTTTGCAGTGCTGTCTCAAGAAATTCTCTGAAGATGAGAATAGCGTGGAAATACTTGCCATTAACTCCAAAAAATCCATGTCTATGGGCAACTTTCATATATACCCGTGTAAAGCTTCGAGTCACAATGCTCCCCGTTCTGTCCTTTTCGATAAAGTTTGGCTGCTGCTTGTTCATCATAGCGATTTTCTTGCGTGAAAACGACACTAGTTTTGGCCAAATCAAGCTACCAAGCATTTGTAGGACACACGCGCCATGTACACAAGCCAAGGCAATGTATACATAAGCAATTGTAAGAAAATGTTCACGAGGCATTCCGATTCCGTAGTCTTCCAGCGAATAGCTCAAGAACGATGCATCAAAGTCCAAATAAAATTTTGCAAAACCCAAGTTGTAAGAACCTGCCAGCAGATGAACACTGAAAATGACTAGCCACCAGAAGATGAAGAAGGAAAGTGAAAGGTGCACATACTCCGTCGAAGGTGGTAGGACAACCATCCCAGGATGACCCGCGATAAAATTGTACGTGAATAAAATGCAAAGTGTAGACTCTACGGTTTTCTACTATTTAATGCTACAAAACCTTGATGACGAGATGTCAATGTGTTTTACAATGCCATAGCAAAAATAGAGCTCGAGGCAGTGTCAACACCACTTTAAATTCACATAGTTGTGTCTGTGATATTGAACAGCGATGCCTCATCGAATAGGCTCTGCCAGGGCTCCAGGTCTTGCACAAATCCGTGTTCATGAACGCATCGCACGCTTACGCACCGACAAATTTTCACCAACAGTGATGATAATCTCTTGGATTGGTATTTTACTACTCCATTTTGTCTGCTTTCTCTATTTCATTCTCGTGGGTTGGTGCTACTGGAATCTACCCCAAACTCGTCTTGATGCATGGCTTTCCATGCTATACATCGGAATGGGAACTGAATACCACCGAATGATCGCTCTAGTACATTTTTCCATTGCAATTGTTCATGCTGTTTACACTATTTGGATGATTGGATGGTCTTGGTGGAGAGGGGATGTTGTCTTTGCTGTCTACAATGTTGTCAAGTGTCCTATTCATGTTGATGGAGTTGGCGATACCTGGCCTCTGTTTTCTCCTATGAAAGACAGCATTCAATGGGCTTACAGAGCAGTATTCACACGAGATGGATTTTTTGGAGTCGACGGACCAAACTTCGACTTTGTGTTGCTGTGTAGAGAGATTGTGGAAACAGGTCTGCAGACTCATCAAGCCTATCGAATGAGCCAGTTACTACCACGGAGAGAGATTAATCGAGGATATGTGGGACTACTCGTTTTGAATTGCTGGAGTACTGTTCTGGTGCATTCAGTATTTAGTGGTCATGCCACGAGACGACGTTTGTTGGCTTTAATTTGCGACTGCATTTTGGATTTATTCGCTTCTGTGGGTGTTACAACACTGCTTGGGGCCATCTACATCCCAGATTTTGACTTCAAAAGGTATGGCTTTCCATACTTGAAATGGTACGAAGACGTTTGGCGAGTCCATGCAATGAGTGAGTTTCAAATGATCTTGGTTAGTTCTTGGGGGGACTTGGCAATGCGATTTATTCTCGCACTGAGCATGCTAGGGAACCTAAATAACATGAAGAAGCTGATGCGTGCAAGACCAACGAGCCCTGTAAAGCAAGGGGCTAATATTCGCCATCGCGCAACGGTAGTTGCTCCATTTCGTGCGAGCTTAGCGAACGTGAGGAAAACAATCCCAATTTTCCATGATATAAACCTGGCATTGCTGCATTATTGGGTGGGCAAAGCAACGGAGATAGGCTTCTTTATGTGGGGTCTCATTATTCTAGTCCTTCACTTACATGCTGAATCGATTTCTCAGCTACCACAATGCACGATGCAAGTAAAACCGTGGCTGACATCTCGGCCGTCTTGTTCATTGCTTGAACTTAATTGCTATAAATCGGGATTCAGTGGCGCGAGTACTGAAATTGCCACGCAGTGGAACACTTTTGATCCAACAACGGTTGTACGGATTGTTATTCGACATTGTGATGGGCTGGAACTTCCATCAAAGTTGACCGAGTTCTCGCAGTTGAAGGAGTTTAAGATTTATAATTCAACAATAGTGAGCTGGAACGAGAGTGCTGCTATAGCGCAAGCCTATCATCCAGTACTAACAACTCTGTTTCTAGTACGTGTGAACATGACTGATGGTGAGCTACCTGTAGGTCTTCAGGCGGATGATTTCCCCCAAGCTCTCGAGGATATTGAATTTTGTGTCACAAATTTGCGTTCGTTACCAGAAGACCTTGACACAAAGTGGCCACAATTCGCAAGTATTTATCTCGAGGCTAGCCAACTGCAAGAGGTTCCACCTTCGTTAGTTCGTCTCGCACCGTATGACTTATCCTTGTCCATCAACCCCATCACAACACTGCCCAAAGAAATTTTTGAAAGTAATTCAGTCGCATACCTGAGTTTTGGAGGAACGTTGATCACAGAACTTCCCAAAGATGTTACTGAGCTGTCGTCTTCTTTGTACGACGTGAATTTGAGCGACACAAATTTATCTTTCTTTTGGTCGTGGATTGATCCCTTAGCTATTGAACCAGCTACTTACCCTCCGATTACTGCTGGAAACACGCCTTACTGTTTTGATGTCCTGCGTATTTTGGAAGGCGTGCAGTCAAACTTTTCCATTCCTCCATATTTAATTTATGGTGATGTGGAGCTATCTGTACTAGTAGATGCGTCCCCGGACAACTGGGCTACATTAGTGAACGCTGTGTCATGTGATCTCCAGGAAAGAACCTGGTATCCTCTAGATTTTGAAGATGAATACAGTAAACTCAATTAACATAATTTCACATTCTTTTACGTCTTACAGATGTAATGCTCAGGGCTTGTTGATTCATCGGGCACTAAAATTATTCTCTTCACTTTCCCAATGCTATAATTGATTTAACGAGCTTTGGCTTAATTCAAGCTTCTCCTAAGTATCGTCATCCCCATGAGTTCATCGCCGATTGCAAAATTTACTCAGCGAATGGGTCGAACTCAACCTGGGCCGAACCAGGACCGTGTCCTTCCAGTGGAATCACAAGCTAACCCTTCCAACACATTTTCTTCTTTTGCTATGCGCATGTACTGGCTTGCGTTCATTAGTTTGCATACATTTTGTGGAACTTATTTTGCGACTATGGCTTTAACTTATTGGAATTTGCCGGGGACAACATTTGGACGTTGGTTATTCTTCTACAATCTCGGGTTAGACCCAGAACATGACGGGACCGTCTCGATTGTTCACGGTTGCATAGCAGCAATTCACTTTGGCTATTTGTTTTGGATGATTGGCTGGTCAATCGAGAAACGAGGATTCGTGTTTGCTGTTTACAATGTATTCGACCACCCACCCACAATTGCCCCCGATGGAAATCAAAAAGTAGCTCATCAAATATTTAATTCATACCGTGCGCTGATCTCGAAAGTCGCGCTTTTCGGTGTCGATGGACCATACTACGAATTAATACTGCTATGTAGGGAAATTGTTGAGACATCACTTCAAACACACCAAGCCTACCGCATGAGTCAGTTCCTACCGCGGACTCAACTAAATCGAAGCTATATCGCATTATTGGTCGTAAATTGCTGGTCTACAACTTTCGTACACTGTATTTTTCATGGGAGCTATACCAAAAGGCGTTTCTATGCCATTGTCAGCGACTGTGTACTGGACCTGGTGACTTCAGTTGGCATATCGATAGCTTTGCTAGCTATTTATCTGCCGGACTTTGACTTCAAAATTAAAGACTTTCCTGTGGTCAAGTGGTATGAAGATGAATGGGTCATGCATGTGATAAGCGAGTTTCAAATTCTCATGGTGACTTCATGGGGAGATTTAATTATGCGAGTCGTCTTCGCATTGAGCATGATCATGAATATGAACAATATGAAGAAGCTCTTGAGCCCAACCATCGCTATCCCGATGGGTAAGTCTGAAAAAAGAGTTGCTAGCATTAATCACCGATTTTCATCCATCCTACCTCTTCACCCAAGTCTAATCGGCCTGAATACTCCAGGAAAAAAGACAAGCAATCTACGAAAAGCGATGACGTTGGAAGCGAAATTGGCACAACTACTCTTTTTTTCTTGGGGAATTATCATTTTAGTGCTGCATCTGTATGCTGAGTCCATTGCTGGCCCTCCACAATGCAGAATGCAAGTCAAGCCGTGGTTGATTTCGGAACCGGCATGTTCTCTTTTAGTTCTCGATTGCTATGATTCCAAGTTGAGTGGTACAGAAAGCGAAGTAGTTGCTCAATGGAGCTCTTTTGATCCTACAACCACTGCTGGTGTGGTTATACGACACTGTAATAGTCTTGAAGTGCCAGATATGCTGACAAAGTTTTCAAGGTTGAAGGTACTGAAATTCTACAACTCAACAATTATGCGCTGGGATGAAAGTGCCGCTGTTACTCAAACGCACCACCCTAATATAATCATGTTGTTCCTGGTTCGAGTTATTTTACCCGATGGACTACTACCGGCAGGAGCTCATTCTTCAGACTTTCCATCGGGTCTGAGTGACATCGAGATTTGTCATACAAATCTGCGCACGCTTCCAGGTGACTTGGATTCGAAGTGGCCACAGCTCGCTAGTATCTACATCGAAGCTTGTGATTTGACCGAAGTTCCGCCATCGCTTGTACGACTAGCACCTTATGATCTCTCACTTGCATTGAATCCAATCACGAGTATTCCTTCCCAGCTATTCGAGGGTGAACTGGTGTATCTTCATGTTGGAGCTACATTGATCTCTCAACTTCCTGAAATGGTTGATAATGCATCTCCATTAGAGCAAATACGAGTGGATAACACAAACATATCGTTCTTTTGGTCATGGATCGACCCTGTCATCAAAAGCGCAGGAGCTGTACTCTCAGACGTGCCAGCAACAATTGTAGCTTCAAACACACCTTACTGTATGGACATACACCGCATTTTTGACGGAAAACAATCGGTCTTTTCAGCACCCAACCATGAAGGACAGTCTCAATATTTATCCGATGCATCAGTATCCAACTGGGTGACGTTGAAGCAGGCCGTTGCATGTGGTAAATGGCCAACTATTCTGTATCCTATTCAATCGGAGGATGAATACAGTGGAATCAAGTCTTTGTAATGAACTTGTTAGGACTAGTTACAGCTCCTAGATCACCGCAGAGAAAACTCCACTCGAAGGAATGGATCCTCCTCTAGCACTCTTTAACCAACACGTACCTCCCTCGTAGTTGTTCCACGAAAATGCCCGACAATTTGTCGTTCTCATGCAAATAGAGCAGCAACCGTATGCATCGCTGCTTCTAGTACTGCCAATTGTGGTACCTTGAAAATCGATGTTTTGCTCCATTGCACAGCTAGGAGCTGGTGGATTCGCAGCAGATTGACCAGAGATCACACCGTCCCTGCGAATGGTGGCATCCTTGCGGTTTTTGAGCCAACAAGTGCCGCCGTTTGCATTATTCCACGAAAATGCACGACAACCACCAAAATTCCGGCAGATTGAGCAGCAAGCACTAGCCGAGCTAGAGCGTACGCTACCAATATCATTGCCAACGTAATCTACTCCATTTTCAAGACCACAGGTAGCAGTCTCAAGATATGGTGTTGCTGAAGTTGACCCAGAACGCACGACCATCCTGCCCTTGGCGCTTTTGAGCCAACATGTACCCCCATTGAAATTCGTAAATGTGTACGCTCGACACCCTCGGGTGTTGGTACATGCGTTGCAGCAGTCAGTCGCCTGTGGAGCCAATACACTGCCGATATCGTTGCCGATATAGTCAATATTCTGCTCCTGCTGACAAGCAGCGTCAGAACTCATGATAGCAGACCTAGCGCCTGAATTCACGTTAATTGTGCCTCGACCATTTTTGAACCAACAAGTGCCGCCGTTGTAGTCAGTCCACGTGTAGGCATTGCATCCAGCTCGGTTGGAGCACGGGGTACAGCAGTCCCATGGAGTTGGAGCAGGTTCATTGCCAATGTCGTTGCCACTATAGTCGAAGCCATTTTCCACAACGCACTGAGGATGATTGAACACTACACCGGGCTCGAAGTCGGCAGTTTGAAGTGCACGCGAGGCGTTGGCTGGTGAAATATATTCCGCAATCGCTGTAGAAATACAGGAAATAGTCAGCAATAGACGCACCAATGCCTTCATCTTTGATGATTCACAAAGCTGGAAAATGAAAAGTGAACTGCTGGTTTCCCTGGACTATGGCTAGCCAACGATAAACGACAACTCAAACAGGTACCCACCGCCATCTGTACGTTGGATGGCACTACGGGCTGCTAGTAGCGGTGCAAGTAATGCAATTTCTTTCGGTGATTTTCTCTCTACAGTCTTCTTAATTCTGTATTTTCCTTCCTGAATAACACAATCCGTAGTTTATAGTGCAAGATTGCTGTTCGTAACAACGCGTTCAGCAGTGGAAGTCCAGTTCTTGAAGGAAAGTACTTACTTGTGGTGAACTAATTCGGTGTAACCCGTAAGTAAGGCACGGTAAAGTGCTCGTTGACCTGATTTCAGACTAGTTGGAGCTCACCATCAACGTCAAGTTTGTATTCACGATACTGCGTTGTTGAAGGAGTCTCAAATCCCAGTGATAATGATACATGTCAATGTAGATCAAAGCTGGAGCTTAAAATGCTTCGTGGTATATTTCAGCAAGAACGGCTTAGCTGATCAAAAGCTGGATTGAATTTAGTGCTACTTCTCGCACTCACTTTCGCTCAGCCTTGAAGTCAACTCATTGAGTTTTCCAGCGAAGATGACAGAACAGCATCTACATATTAGTTTTTCTCCAATGGTCGACATGCAACGATAAGTTCGCCATCACTCAGGTTTTAACTTTTCATCATCCTTACTGGAAAAAATGGCATGTATTCAAGAATACAATGTTCAACCAGACGAATACAAAAGAAAGGGCTGCGTGTCGTTTAATGTATTTAAGATATTCGAGGCTATAGTGTGAAATATGTAGGATAGAAACGTTGTATTTTTTCGAATTGTAAAAAATGCTATCTATTCCTGCTAGCAGGCACGACTATTTCTCAATTCATTCAAGCTGATATGGTCCAACTTGGCCTGACTCGATCATCTACGTTGCTTCATCATAGTGAGTATGTACAACTTTCGAGGTGCTGGTTCGCGTTCTGGTGGTTGGTCATCTTTGGTGTACATGCAATCACATGCGCTTACAACGCGATATATGCTCATTTCTACTGGAATTTTAACGCCACCTTGTTGAGCTATCTTCTTCAATTCAACGAGATTGGAATGCCTCGGGAACATTTCCAGACTATTGGTGTGATTTTTGCAGTACTAGCAGCAATTCATGGTGCTTGTACACTAGTTATGATCACAGCATCCATTCGACATCGTATGCTGAGTTTCTCAATGCGTAAAATACTACTCAGTACAAAGCAGAAGACTTCAACTTTTCATGATCAGGAAAAATCTACATGTACTGCGAGGTTGACACAGACTATCCACTATATTCTGAAGTTCTACCAGATCCTAGCAGGTCGACAAGGTCTACTAGGGGTGGACGGTAGGTATTTCCATGTCGTTCTCATTTGCCGCGAGCTATTAGAGATGGCGCTTCAGACTGTCCAAGCCATCAGAATGAGCAAGTTTCTAGCACATACGCTGCTGAATCGATTTTTCGTGTGCCTACTTGCAATTAATTGCTGGTCCTCAGTACTTATCTACTCGCGGTGGTTCAGGCAGAATGAAGCTCGACGAAGGTTTGCTGCAATTGTATGCGATTGCATCCTAAATCTAACGACTACTGTTGGTGTGTCTACTATACTTGTGTTGGATTACTTAAATCGATTCAATGTTGACGGAAATGGATTTAATTATGATGTTCTTACGGATGACGAATGGCAAGCTGAATTCTACAACGAGTCCAACATGATCGTCGTTGTTTCGTGGTTCGATTTAACGAGTCGAGTTGTTTTCTCCTTCGGCTTGGTTATTGGTGTTGCTGATTTGAAAGAGTTTTTACGCTGCATTCATATAAATCGAGTTGCAGACAGAAGCTCCCCAACCAGTGACTTGATTGAAGATGTAGCGCCTGTAATGCCACTTTCCTTAAAGAATACGTACAGGATCAATGAAAGTTCGATCACAACTGCGAAAAGCACTCAGCACGTACATATAATACACTACATCAAAACTGGTATAACCACCAAAAGGAGCCATGCCATAAAGCAGGCAATGCATGTTTTGTTTGCAGTGTGGGGACTTATTATCGTGGTATTACACGTACATGCCACTTTGCAATCACCATTGTTTGAATGTGCACCAAAGGTGCATCCCATGGCTGGGGCTTTACCTTCATGCTTTGTGGTGAATTTTGACTGTCATCGACTTGGAATATCTGGAAACAGCGATGAAGTGCAGAAGGAATGGGATAAGTTTGACCGCAAAACCACAACGAAGGTTCGCATATTACATTGTTCAAATCTTGAAGTCCCGACAAGCTTTCAAGATTTCCACCGTTTACGAGCTGTTGAAGTGTACAACTCAACTATTGTTCGCTGGGAACACGAAGCTGCAATTACGAACGCACTCCACCCAAAAGTAACAACGCTGTCAATTGTCCGCGTCAACCTGACAAATGGTGAGCTTCCGGCTGGCCTTCAATCATTTGATTTCCCACTGATGGTAGGAAATTTAGCATTTTGCGAGACAAATTTGCAGACTCTTCCAAGTGATCTCGACCTCAAGTGGCCCATGGAATCGGGAATTTACATGGAGAATAGCCAACTTACAGTGGTTCCTCCTGCCCTCATACGCCTAAATCCATGCTATCTATTTCTCTCCGGTAATCCGATTACTGAACTACCATCTGAGCTCTTCGAGAGTTCAATACCAAGTTTAACACTTCGCTACCTTCCTCTCCACCAACTACCTGAACACGTGACCCCCACTTTGACGGAAATGTATTATCTAGATGTCACTAACACTGAGATTTCGTTTTTTTGGTCATGGATTGACCAATTCATTGAGGGACATGTAATTTATGCAGGGGGTTCAAAGTATTGCTCTGATCTTGAAAATATTCTGTCCGGCACCACACCAACTTTCAGTACTTCGTTTTCACATGGATACTCTTCTGTGCTCATGAATGCATCTTTGGAGAACTGGGACATACTCCGTAAGGCTGTCGATTGCACAGCAGCTCTCCACAAAACATCATTTGATCTCGATTCATGGGATAATTTGTACAGTTTAGACTCAGACTTATCTTAGCATGGTCGTTTTCATGAGGAGTGTAGCTGAAAATGGTCTATTTGCAGGCATGCTAGAATAAAATAAATGTGAAAACTACACCTGCGAAAAGCATGAAGGCTATTGATGACACTTCAACGCCAACTCAAGCTGATATTGACGGAGCCCTTATTGATGGCAGCAACACTTCGTCGGTCACATTTTATATGTGGTGGTTTGGATTTGTGGTGGTTCATTTATTTTGTTTTTTCTACTTCAGCATGATGTGGTGGGTGTATTGGAACTTACCGGGTACGTCTCTGGATGTGTGGCTCTACTTTTACGACCTTGGGCTAGGGACCGATAATGAGTGGATCATTGCAGCCTTTCATGGATGTATCGCAACAATCCACTTCATCTATTTGATTTGGATGATCGGTTGGTCACTCACGAAGAGAAGACTACAGCTCGCAGTCTACAATATTTTTACACGTCCAAGTACTAGTCGACATGAGAACAAAAGGATCCTCAAAAACTACGTTAGTAGCTTATACTACGCAGTATTTTCACGAAACGGGATAATGGGAGTGGATGGTCCGTACTTCGATTTGGTTTTGCTTTTTCGAGAGA
Organism: Phytophthora palmivora; assembly: GCA_008079305.1. Lineage (NCBI taxonomy): Eukaryota > Oomycota > Peronosporomycetes > Peronosporales > Peronosporaceae > Phytophthora > Phytophthora palmivora. Next base: position 414,698 of record VOQZ01000183.1, on the reverse strand, counting down.
TTATCGAGACGACATTGCAAACACAACAAGCCTATCGTATGAGTTTGTTACTGCCACGCACCCAGTTGAATCGAGGTTACGTAGGACTGCTAGTACTCAATTGTTGGTTGACAGCGCTCGTGCATTCAATTTTCCACAGGAGTCCTACCAGCCGACGCTTTTACTCGATCGTTTGTGACTGCATATTGGATTTTGTGACCTCTGTGGGTGTATCGACGACGCTGTTATACATATATTCTCGTGATTTTGACCTGACACACAACGAGTTTCCGTTGCACAAGTGGTACGAGGATATGTGGGTCGTACATGCAATCAGCGAATTCCAACTTCTGCTCGTGACCACATGGGGCGACTTAGTCATGCGCATGGTATTCTCACTGAGCATGCTGAGCAATTTGAACAATATGAAGAAGTTTTTGACAGCACAACATGTTTCTAAGGCGGTTAAAACCACCGTTCTTCACAATAGAATAACCGCAATAGTTCCGGACAAAACTAACCTTCCTGCAAAATCTCAACACAAGCGCCGATGGCATGTGCTGATGTCCATGGAATCACGCCTGACGCAGGTGCTCTTTTTCGTATGGGGTACGGTTGTATTCGTTTTGCACATGCACGCTGAGTCCATATCTGGTCTGCCACAGTGTCAAATGCAGGTCAAGCCTTGGTTCAGTAGTCAACCATCATGTTCTCTTTTAGTGCTTGACTGCTATGCGTCAAATTTCACTGGTTCAGCAGAAGAAATAACAGCTCAGTGGAACGATTTTGACCCGAAGACACCTGCTTGCGTAGCAATACGTCACTGCTCACGACTGGAAGTTCCTCCCATTCTGACTCAATTCACACAGCTGAAAGTCTTGAAAGTGTACAACTCCACCATCAAAACCTGGGATGATAATGCTGCGATTACAGAAACTCATCATCCGAACCTTATTATGTTGTTTCTCGTGCGTGTAAATATGACGGATGGTAAACTTCCTCCTGGTCTTCAAGGTGACGAGTTACCACGTTCGCTAAGTGATATCGAGTTTTGCGTTACCAACTTACGCACGTTACCAGATGATTTTGACTTGAAATGGCCACAATTCGCGATCATTTACTTTGAAGCTTCTAATTTCACCGAAGTTCCTCCCGCTCTGGCTAGGTTAGCCCCTTACGACCTATCACTTGCATTAAACCCGATCTCGAGTATTCCAGCAAAACTTTTTGACGGGGATATTCGATACCTCCATGTTGGTGGTACATTGATATCTGCGCTTCCTCAAAGAGTAACTGGTGTATCACACTCTCTCAAACTTCGCGTGGATAACACGAATGTGTCATTCTTCTGGGATTGGATCGACCCAGTTATTGAAAAAGGAGAAACACTGGTGCATTCCAATGTACCGAATATTATCGCTTCAAATTCACCCTATTGTTTGGAGCTGCAGCGAATTTTTGACGGGAAGCAGGTGAATTTTTCAGTAGTGAATCGTGATGGTTTATCTCAAATACTTTCTAACGCGTCTGAGAAAAATTGGGCTAGACTCAAACGAGCTGTATTTTGCGATCAAATAGGAGGTACTGCGTACCCCCTTACCCATGAAGACAAATACAGTGGCGTTAAGGTTATGCAGGGGTAATTGACACTATGGAGTTACCATTGAAGTTGATTTACATTTAAGTAAAGAAATCGACAAGTCGATTTTGCTAGAGGAGTACCTCAAATGTTTGTTATATTGTCTTCATTTTCCTGGTGCACATAATACATAAAGGTGAAAATACATGAAAACCACTCTATAAAAATGCTCATGTCTGTAGTATTGTAAAAATATCTACTACTGGTGAACAAACCTGTCGACTTTTAATTGAATGTCTACCAGCCATACTCCACCGCGCTGTGTTGACGTCATTAAATGCAAAACGCAAAATGAAGCAGGTGAATTGGAAGTCAAAGTGTTTTCAGACACTACCCTGCGTCTCTGTTGGTTTGCTTTCGTCACGATCCATGCATATTGCTGGGCTTATTTTGCAGCTATGGCATTATATTATTGGGGGTTACCTGGAACAACGCTGGATGTGTGGTTGTATCTTTATGGGCTGAGTCTGGGCACCAAGTATGATCGAACTATCGCAATTATCTTGGGGACTTTAGCAGCAATTCATTTTTGCTATTTGGTGTGGATGCTTAGTTGGTCGCTGTTGAAGCGTACGTTCGTGTTTGCTGTTTACGACGTGTTTTCCACACCACCAAGTTCGGCACGTGCAGGCAACGGAATAAAGCATTACGCTATGAGAATCTATCAAGCAGTGCTATCAAGTTTAGGGCTTCTTAGTGTGGACAGTCCGTACTTCGACTTGGTTCTGATTTGCCGTGAAATTGTAGAGACTGCGCTTCAGACCCATCAAGCATATCGAATGAGCTTGTTACTCCCGCGTACCCAGTTAAACCGATGTTATGTTGCTTTGTTAATTCTCAACTGCTGGTCCACCGTACTCATCCATTCAACGTGTCACAAAGTCTCAGCAAAAAGGCGATTGTACGTCATAGTGTGCGATAGTATTCTCGACATAATGACTTCGGTTGGTATATCGACAGTTCTACTCATTCTTTACGCTAAGGATTATGACTTCGAGCATGGGGAATTTCCTAGCTACAAGTGGTATGAAGATGTATGGCTTGTCCATGTCTTGAGTGAGTTTCAACTTGTGTTGATAACTTCATGGATTGACTTGTCATTGCGGATCGTGTTCGCGTTGAGCATGCTAGGCAACATGGACAACATGAAAAAGCTCCTTTGTTCAACTACTGCCAAGTCTGCATCTACATTCAGGAGGAATTCAGTTAATCGTCGAACGTCTTCTATAGTACCCGTGTTCGGACCAGAGGTGCGGCATACCTTCCGTACGAAATGGTTTCAAGCTGCGGTAGAATCCCGAGCGATGATTTTTTTTTTCTTGGGGTGGGGTGTCACTCTCTTAACATTCCACTTGTACGCCGAATCAATACCAAGTCTACCACAATGCGCAATGCAAGTGAAGCCTTGGGGTACATCCGAGAAAGCATGCTCTCTTTTCATACTGGACTGTTATGACTTAAAAATCGACGGGAACGAGAATGAAGTTACGGATTATTGGAGCTCGTTTGATCACACGACTGTGTCTGGCATGGTGATCAGACATTGCCCAGACCTAGAGGTTCCGAACATACTAACGCAGTTCTCGAGATTAAAACTACTGAAGTTTTACAATACTACCATTGTGAATTGGGGAGAAAGTGCTGCCATCACGCGTACGAACCACCCAAGTCTTGTGATGCTTTTTCTTGTGCGCGTGAACATGACGAATGGACAACTCCCGCCCGGCCTCCTTGCCAACGATTTCCCACAGAATCTAATGGATATCGAATTCTGTGTCACAAATTTGCAAGTACTACCCGACCAACTGGATCTGAAATGGCCGAAGTCAGGTACAATTTACTTCGAGTCAAGCGAACTTACTGTAGTTCCTGATTCGCTTGTGAGACTAGCTCCGTTCGTTTTATCGCTAGCATTGAATCCAATTTCAAACATTCCTGCTGAACTGTTAGGAGGCAATGCCGGCTACCTCCATGTTGGTGGTACACTCATTTCCGAATTACCCCAGACTGCCAATGTATCTCCTTACTTTAAATTTCGTGTGGATCATACCGATATTTCATTTTTCTGGGATTGGGTTGATCCTATAGTCGCGAATGCAGGCCTCATGTACAACACTCTTCCAACTATTTTAGCTACGGGATCTCCATATTGTTCAGAGTTGCAGCGCATTTTTGATGGAAATCAATCGAGCTTTACAACGCAACGTGAAGGACAATCTTTAATCTTGTCCAATGGATCTCCTGAGAACTGGGCGACTCTCAAGAAGATTGTTTCGTGCAAACAATGGTCACGCACTCTATACCCTATTGAATTTGAAGATAAATACAGCAAGATCAAGAATGAGTTCGTTTGAAGTTGCTATGAGAACCTCACACTTGTGATACTGATGTCTAACGTAATTATTTTGAACTTGATTGAGTACAAAATACATGACGGGTGACACAGAGCGTTTATGCTTCAACGACTTGCGATAATATTCATCAATGAATTTAATATTTTCCGACACCATCATAGTTGCCTTCGTCAGTAGCTACATTTTCCATAAACACCGATCTATGTATTAAAAACAGCCTTGCTACGTTTCATGTTGCTTAACATGTAGGCATATACATGTATTCGCTTCAATTTGCTTACTGAGGCAAGTCGTACATGCACTAGTGAATTCACAAAGTTGGTTGTGTTAATGTAAGTTGAAGTGTTCCAATCGAGTATATTCACGCATCCGTTTCGCTCATAACGATTATAATACTTGCTAGTGTGTCGACAATAGTTGTTGACACTACTCTCAGGCGCTATCATGACCAAGCCAGTTTCACACCCTATCTCGCGGGCGACAGAGTATGTACGTTTATCCTTTCGATGGTTCGCTATGTGGTGGGTTATTATCCTCGGTGTTCATATTGTTGCCTGCGGGTACAATGTGGCCTACGCCAAATTCTATCACAATTACGGTGACACATTTCTGAGCTACACACTTGAGGCCAACCGTATTGGGTTGCCTCGTCAGCATTTTCCAGTCATAACATACGTATACATGACGTTAGCCGCTGTGCATGGTATGTATGCCCTATTGATGATCATCGGATCAGCAAGGAATCATACGTTGACTTTCTCATCAGGGAAACTCCAAGATGTTCGTACTTCCAATAAAATTGTTCCTGAAACAAGTGACAAGGAGCTAGCAGAGCACATAGGGAGTTCCGCGACGCGTAGATGTTGTTCAAGAGTAGCGAATTTATTTTCGTGGTTATACGAGAAATTCGCTGGTCGACGAGGCCTACTAGGGGTTAATGGACGGCATTTCGACTTGGTTATCATCTGCCGAGAGGTATTACAGACAATACTCCAGACTATTCAAGCTGTTCGAATGAGCAAATATTTACCTCGAGCAACGCTCAATCGCTTTTATGTGTGTTTGGTTGCAATTAATTGCTGGTCCTCTTCGACGATCTACTCTCGCTGGTTTTGGAAAGATGAAGCACGTCGTCGTTTTGCTGTAATTTTGTTTGATGTCGTGCTCAACCTCGTCTCGGCGTTGGGTGTACCCTTCATTATCGTCATGAGTTACCTAGATCTTTTTCACGCTGACGCTATCGGGTTTGATTTTTCGACGTTGGGAGATGAGGAATGGGTAGCTCAATTGTTTAACGAAGTGCAGATGGTCATTGTCATGTCTTGGTTTGATCTAATGAGTCGGGTTGTTTTCACCTTTGGCCTCGTCGCAAGTTGTGCCGATTTGAAAGATCTGTTGTGCTCTCAATCCACGAATGTAAATCATGTATATCAAAATGCGAATTTGGTGAACAGTCTATCGCCATTAATGCTATCACGTTTGATAGACAAGAAGGCAGACAACTTCAATGGTGTCATTTCCAGCAGATGTGCTTCTGTGCAACCTGCACTTCAGAAAGAAAATTCTTACGCTGAAAAATTGCTGCAAACCCCTCGCCTACGAAATTTTATCAAAACTTTTCGCTTTGGGAGCGCAATTTGGGGTATTGTGATCGTCATACTGCATGTTATTGCAGTTATTCAACCTGCTCTGTTTGAGTGCGCAACAAAAGTGCATCCGATGGCAGGTGTACTACCTTCGTGCTATATCGTGAATTTTAACTGTCACGCTCTTCGTATTACAGGTAGGCTTGATGAAACGCTACATGAGTGGAATAAGTTTGACCACAAGACAACAATGACACTTCGAATTCTTCATTGTCCAGCATTGGAAATTCCTGCGAGTTTTCAAAACTTTCCTCATTTGCAACAGGTCGTAGTGTACAACTCAACTATCGTGGACTGGAGTGTGGAAAACGCCATTACAAGCACAAATCATCCTGATATGATAATATTGTATGTTGTTCGCGTCAATATGACAGATGGTATGCTTCCTCCAGGCTTACAGTCGCTGAGTTTCCCGCCCGGTCTCACTCAACTCATATTTTGCGAGACGAACTTGCAAACTCTACCCGATGACCTGGCCTCAAAATGGCCGTCAGGTTCTGGGATTTACTTGGAGAATAGTAGGTTGACCGAAGTAGTGCCAGCACTAGCCTGGTTGAAACCGGTCTATCTCATTATGAATAACAATCCCATCACTAAGGTTTCGCCTGAGATCTTCGAGGGTGTGCTGAATTATCTAACACTTGGTGGAACGAAACTCACAGAACTACCGCAAAATGTGGCAGAACCTTCAACCGCTTTGTATTATCTGGATATCACTGATACTGATGTCACATTCTTCTGGGCATGGATGGATCCCCTCGTTGAGGATATGTTTGGTGCCATGCCTCTGCTGTCTGCTGGAGGATCGCCGTACTGTTCCGATCTCGATAGCATTATGAGTGGAAAATCCTCCGATTTCAGAATTCCATTCGAAATGGGGTATTCCCCTTTACTCATGAATGCATCAGAGGAAAACTGGGGCACACTCCTGCAGGCTGTTGATTGTTCCCCACCTCTCGGAACAACGCACTTTCCGCTTGAATCTTGGGATAAAATGTATGGAATTGAATTAGCATGATGAAAAGTGAATGATTTCAGCTATATCAATCACTAACAGAGACCATGAAAAGTTGTACAGTTGTTCTTCTGATGATTATTTTCGATGTAGACATAGTCGACATCGTTCGGGCGTAAAATGCACCCCGAGTGGTACATTTATTGGTAGTTTCACATCTCGACTGCGTTCTGTAGAAGTTAATAAAATCGTGTTGTAAATCGCCTGTTAAGGTACTATAGTAAGTGTTCACGCTAACGGGATCAATTTGTCACAATAGCACTTATCCTATTGAGTGTTATTTATCCAACTTGAGCATCAACACAAATACCTGTAGGCTTATTTACGCGGCGAATGTGGATCTCTCGGGTTCGATACTTGCGTTGACACAAGGATTTGGTGTTCCTGGACAACAACAAATTATTACTTCGAAATTCATATGTATCACTGTAGACCTTAAACTTAAAAATGTCCGTACCTCAGCAAGCCCGATGGTAACCTATTTGGGAATTTCATGTCAAATTCCTGCAGTTTGGTCAGTAGCTTGTTCGAGATATGATTAGTCGACGATAAACGCTCATCTGACTGCAATGCACGACTCATCCAGTCGGAAAGAGTATTTCCCACTGCTGCAAATCGGGACCAATTCTCATGACTGCGTAACAATGTTGTGCCTGCATTAACAAATCGCTCGATGTCGACAAGGAGGGCACTCGAAATCGATTGGACCGGACTCATCGCAGTCTTAATGTCATGTCGGTTTTGGAAGCGTCCAACACGTTGTTCCATAGTATCAAGGCTTGGTACGTTTTCACCTTCATGTTCGTAAGTTACACTCAAGTACATCTCCAGATTAGAAATACAATCCGATAATGAATCGCGTGACTTTCCAAAACATTACAGGATCCCATGACAAATAGCTGACGAAGTTTATGGATCATATCTGTGAGCCATGAATAATCAACGGCATACCCCGATACCTCGAGTATTGCTTTTGTCATCAACTGAGTCCCAAATTTGAAGCAATCAATTGTGTTTTCGCTGAGAATGGCATCACGCTTAAGAAGATCGTGTAAAGCAGCGTTTGAGGCTGTTGCCTTTGCTTTCATATCGGAAAAGGCTTTTGACGTTTTTGCATCAGTGACGGATAACCCATCAAAAACAATGAGATCATGGGCCTTGTACGCAGCATTCATGAAATTACGTGCAACACGATTGACCACCTCATCAAGGGAGTCATTGTGAGCGGGACGCTTTAGATCTGGACCTCCAATGTCAGGGTCTCCGTTTCTCTTTTTGGTGCTAGAATCGTCACTAAATCTAGCAGGTTCACGTATTGATGTTGTGGTCTCGCCGACAGGTGGGGTCAGATTTGTACATGTATCCTGGTTTTGCTCGTTGTGACATAGAGTCCTACATCAAAATCACGCTTTTAGATAAATTGGAAACTAACCAACCAGCAAATATAAATTACAACGATGAACGCATACTTACTCGAGCAACTTTGCAGGTATCCTGTTTGAAATTGCCGGTTAAAAGCACTGATAGTCCGAATGGTCTGCTGCACATACTCTTCCTCTGGTGGTATCTGCTTGACACATCCTGTAATTTTCTCGCAAATAACCATCAACTGTTTCCACTTTTCCTCACTTCGAACTTCCCCAACGCCCGCATTGCGCTTCTTAGAATATTCAATACAATCATATCGGAGTTGGTTCAATATCCGTCGGAGCATCAAGGTCAATTTACGATCGTTCATATTCGGAGTTGCGTCAATAGTTTTCACGTCATTCAGCATGTCCACAAGGTAGTCCGGGAAATGTAGAGAAGAGTACTTTTGCAACTTGCTGCAGCATGGTTTCAATGGCGCCAGATTTTGTGCCAGCTCAACTCCCTCAGAACTCTCAAGAATTGAATTACATGTTGCAACCATTTGCTCGATCCACCGCCGTCGAAAATATTTAGAATCGTTGCTCGTAATAATACTAACCATCCGTGTGAAAATATTTCGAAAGTGAAGAGTTGCTTCTGTAGTGCAATTTCCTGTCTTTATGGAGCGCTGAAAATTGTTGATCGTAGTTGCTGCTTCGCGCTTCGCCTTATCGATGTAAATTTTCAGATCTTTTTCACGCTGAACTTCAGAAACGGGCTTCATATTTAGAGATGAGTCCTTGACGCAATGGATGATTACTGCTGTTGGTTTATCGTGGACCACCGACCGCTCTGTTGAATGGATGGAACGCGGACTTTCGTCGTGTGCATTGGTGGATGCATCTGTCGTATAAATGTGGTTCATTTCTGCATGTTGGTTTCCGTCACTATTTGCTTCTATCATCTCCGTTCGTTGTGATATCGATGAATTATCATCATGTGATCTTGCGTTATGCCTAAGCTTTGTGTTTTGCACCATGGATATCAAATTTCTAAAGCAGTAAACAAAACAAGTTAGCTTGTGTGTGTCAAGAAGAGCACATGTACTTACTCCAGTAACTCCACAGGTATCCTCTTCGGAAATTGCGAGTCAAATGCACCTAACCTTTGAATGGCCTGTGCAAGATACGATACAGCAAATTGATCATGACCTGGCAAAAGCTGCTTAATCCACGTGGTCAATGACTCACAAATTAGTGTTAGTTGGTACCATTCCAGTTCAGTTCGCAGTGTCTGGGAAGTAGAATAGGTGACACAATCCTGTTGAAGTTGGTCCAGCAAGAAATGAGCTGAAACTGCTAATCCACTCAAATCCAGTCGATCATTCTGTTGTAAATACTCGACTGATTTTACATCGTTGTGCATGTCCATCAGGTAGTTCGGGTATTGTGCAGCACAATATTGTTGTAAGTTAAGACTGCTCTCCCTGATTGGTGCTAGTAACTGGATTAGTTCTGGCTCGGTGCTAATGTCAAGAATATGGTTTAATCCCTTAACCACCCGCTCAATCCACAATCGGCTGTTCAAGTTGGGATCACGACTTAAGGCAGCTAATGTCATGTCGGTCGTGGACGCTATAAAGGTATTAACTACCTCTGCATTTGCTTTTCCAGTCTGGAACATATCACAAAATGTTGTTCTTTCAAGTAAATTCACGTTTGTTTCCCACCACTTCATTTTAGCAATTCGCGTCTCCAGCAACGCGTTCGTCCCGTCCGTTTTACGTTCCTCTGTTTTCTTTGCATCATTGCCATCCTTCTCAATCATTACTGTTGCATCAGCTGGTACTTGCTTCACTTCCTTCTCTGTATCACTTATTCCTTTACTTTCATTATTGGACTCACCGAGAGTTGTCATTGCAGCCATTAACACTGGTGCCTTGTTTTCAGCATCGCTTTGTCTTTCACTCGTATTCTCACTCACCAAATATAAGTTTAAACTTGTCGGTGCAACCTCATCTGCGTTACACTCTTCACGAGCAGTCTTTGTTTCATTCTGAGCATCATTGAGCTCCATCATCACTTTCTCCTCACTGTTTGTGGACTCCACAGTCACACATCCCCCGTCCTTTGCTTCAGCAACAAGATCCGGTGTTTCTCCATCCACAGTTTCGTCGTTCCTTTGCGCTGTTGGTTTCTCCAACTCGTGAATACCTTCATCTCCGGCTGTGTCTTCGTCTCCAAGACATCCACCTTCGTCCTCTACTGTATCAGTCTCATTTCTCTCATCAACAGTCACTGTGTCCGTCATTTCCACGTCAACATCATGCGTTTCATTATCACTACGTTGTTCTCCAGTCTCATCATCTGCATGATCTCTCTCGTCTCTAGCTTCTCCACTCCTTGACTCTTCCACTTTCACAGTAACTTTCTCCTCTCCCTCCACCTCAGTCTGCAAACTTTGAATTGGTTCTTCACTTATTATCTCCATCTTCACTTGACAATTTTCTATTCCATCGTCTTCATCTTCCGTCTCAGTGTCTCCTTCATCTGCTTCTTGTCCAGCCAAATTCTTCCTGGCCAATGACAAGATTTCAGTGGTCGACGTGCTCACTTCGCTCTGCATCTGCTGAATACTGCCACATACGAGCGCCAATGCCGCAATCTCCGTCCATCCAATAACCTCCTGTTCTCGTTCCAGTAAGCGTAAATGCAGCTTCACGGCCGTCGCCGTTGTACACAATTGCTGCTCGACGTCTCGAAGACGCGCCAACATCAGCTAAGAAGTAGTGTCTGCTCACTTTTAAGTAGCAGCTGGATACTTAATCGAGGGTAATTTTACAGTACTTTCGGTACTGTAAAATCGGTGCGTTTTTTATTGCAACATTGTCTCATATTGGACTGTTTGTGTCCGTTATCACCTCCAAGTGTTTATACATCCGAGACTTTATAGAGGATTGCAGTGGATTTTTGTGACGATTTGCGCTAAGACTATATCAGAAATGAAGGGTTTACCTGTAATATCTAATTACAGCTTGATTTATGATTTGTTGGAGGTTGGATACTTAAATAAAGTATCGAGGCAAAGATGATACTTAAGTAAATTAAGTACATTGCAATTATTGTGTATAGAAGTAGGTGCCAACAATTGGAAATGGCTCGAAAGTGTCGGCCGATTATAGCTCAATCTTTGGCTGTCTACGAGCGCCACTCGGCCTGTGGTCGACAGTTCATTTTAGTTTTAGTTTTATTGCGGTTTAGACGGCTAACTACACCCGATACTGCGCGCAGCTGCAACCTCGCCTACGAAGTAAGCCCCCTTCAGAGGCTAGTTCGCGGTAGTAGCCCATACACGGTACATTCCCCGGCAGTACCTCCGAGTTTGAATGCCCCCATAAGCATTGCATAAAAATCAAATGAAACAGATATAAAAATCCCCGGTATCACTCCCTACTTTGTCATTGGTGTGGTCGACAGTTCAGGCCAATAACAACAACAGCATGTAGCCTTGTACCAGTGGATACTCTGCCAGCGCATGGCATGAGGATCACTCGCCCCAGGTGTAGTGTGCGCTGGATATATCAGCTTGGCCTTACCGCAGCTTTGACCTGAAGTTAGTCCACCTCTAACAGCCACTGGGCTGTAGACAATGGGTAGGCATACGGATTGGCAGGCGACGTACAACTGAGGACGTTGCTGCCGACCGAAGTGTTCGACGCAAGTCAGCTGAGGACTTCGCAGTCATTTGATATCACAGACTGCATAAGGATTTAGAATAGCCAACTACATGTTCTAGAATGCAAGTCCATATCAAGCAGCCTGTCGATCCAATTGAGTGGGCAGCAGAGCTTGAGCGAGGATGAGCTGGTGACCGCCAGATTCATGGTATCACTCTACAATTTGCTAAGGCAAAACTACATCAATACACTAGGTGACTACTTCCGTGCGGGTTGGCCCCCGCATCGCTGTGTGTTAAGTTTGCTTCATTTTCCCGGGTATACTATACCAGGGCACGCAGCCTGGTCGCGCTGGCACGCGTCTACAATTACATGAAGGACACTACAATAGGAGCAAGAGCTTCAAGAGTAGTTTGCATTCGTTAATATTTTCATCACTAATCAACTTACCTCTTCGAGAACACCCCGGGTTTAGCGACAGAAAGCCCGCTTATCTGGTTATTGCATTTGTACATATCCACTTTGAAACCTTACATTTGGTATTTTTTAGGTAATGGTACAGTGGATGCAACATTTTCAGAAAATGTATATTATTGTGATGAGTCTTACGGAAGAAGGAATGCTTCCAAGATAATGGGGACGAGTTCTTGAGCTTGACATTTACGCTTCCCAGGCTTCGACACACGACATTTTGCCATGTCCACAAAGTCGTTGATGAACACGGAGAGAATCTGCTTCCGCTTATTGACGCCGGTAATAAGCTTAACAATGCTGCGGGGCTGCTTGAATTTGTAACGAATGTACAGCACGAAGTCGAAGCAGTACTGACACGTGCATTGGGGTAAAAGGCTCACCGCGTCGAGAACTTTCCGGCGTAAATCTTCAAAATCGGTAAAAGATCGTTCCAACAGATAGAGTGAGTTTGCGGGTCCTGTCTGTGTTGAAGCAGGTTTATGAGTTGGCCGTAGATGAACCACTAATTCGTACAGGAGCACTCCAGCGTTGCTACACCGGGTGTTCTGGACGTCGATACGTGACACGGTCTTCAGAAATTCTACCGCAATGTTTCCTTTCCAGCGTTGATGGGCTTCTGAGTCCAGCTGATGATGCAACTCAGGCTTCTCGTCTGAGTGAAGCACTCCAATGACCTCGCCGAGTCGATTGGGCACAGCAGCATCACAATCTCTCACCAATGGCTTGAGCTGCTGTGGTCTTGGTTTGCTGGAGCTTGTTTCCATCGCTTCAAATTTGTTTCTGTGCGACGAGGACCTCCGTATATTCCCTTCTGCTGATCATACCCCTGACGATATCTCATGAATCGTGACTTGCGATTGGAACATTTTGCTACAACACGTTTCGACTACAGTCACAAATGTAGCGAGATTACGTGACAGTTTGCGTAGTGATCGCGTTGGTGAATTGGTACAAAGCAAACAACCAAAGGTTCAAGCTACACAAAGAGTGATGTGATTACATGACAGTGTATGTAGTGATTGCGTTGACAATGTCGAATCAATGAGCAAAGTTTGCGTCGACCACCTAGCGAGATTTGGGCTAGGACTAGATGATGTTATCACATAGGAATGGCAAGCATACAGTCGTAGGATGGGCAGATAGATGACTTGTCTAGGAGGTGATACATTATCCAATTTCCGAAATACCAAGTCAGTTAGCAATTTGCATTAGCAAGTACACATCTTGCACAATGAAATCCCCTACCAAAGCAGACGTGTTGATCGAGGAGTTTGAGGAGGACTGGGAGAATGACCGCGACGACATGCCTGAAGTCGTTTATCAAGATTTCATGAAGCACCAACGGTTCATATTCTACGCTCTGATGTACCTCAACGGCACTGCATTATGGGCTTACTTCTCGTTCCTGAGCACCCAAGACTACTTTGGACAGCGATTTGCGAACTCAGGCATGGACTTTTCTTTCTTGACGACACTCTGCCAGAGTTGGCCTATGGTCATCGCCCAGACTTTTCAGACGCTGACGGGTCTGGAGAAGACACTTGGACAGACCATGCGTATGTACATCGGCTACGTTGGTTTTTTCATTTCGTCAGCACTCGTTATAGCCTTTTGTGCTGTCGAGTTTGCGAACGAGCAAACTAGTGCCATCTTAGTGCTAATTTGTATCGGCATTACAGGGGTTTGCAGTGCTCTCACGGAATCAACATACTATTCCATGGCTGCTCTACTTCCGGACCCGAAGTTCACGACATCTGTCCAAATCGGAAATGGAGCGGCTGGGATCGTCAATGTAACGATCCTCACGGTGCTGAGGCTTGTAGTTGGTGGGACACAAGAAAACAGTGACTCGACGACATTGTCGTTTTACCTATTCTTTGGCCTCCTTCTGGTTATCGTCATCTCCGCTATCGTGCTTTACCACTACTTGATGTCGTTACCATGCATCACCTATCTTATGGAACGTAACGAGAAAGCAACGATCGGTAATCAGCTGGGTTTCTCGTCGCCGTGGAAAACTCTTTGCAGACTTGCGAATGTCTTCAAGGTCATTTGGGTGCCTACCGTTGCCGAATTCCTCGCCTTCTTCGTGTCGTTCGCAATTTACCCTGGTGTAGGCTGCGCGGCAGCTCGCAATCTGGCAGAACCCTACATGAAAGGTGATCACTCTCTCACCTCGAACTGGTATTGTTCGCCAGGTATTATTGGTGGCTTCCAGTATGGAGACTTTTTCGGACGTGCGATACCAATGTTCGTCTTAAGAGGAAGTATTAATTCACACTGGGCACTTGGGTTGTCGATGCTCCGTGTCATATTCGTTCCATTGCTATTAATGGGAGTGGCAGGCACGCCGCTGTATGCGTTTGGATATGGCAACTTGGGCGCGATCCCTTATAACATCGTGCTCAACTTCGTGCTCGGCCTCTCAAATGGTCTGCTGACTACAGTTACGATGCGCCAAGCCCCCACACTTCTCTGTGCCGAAGACCGAGAAACGGGTGGTTCGTTGATAGCACTATTTTTCTTCTGGGGTGTCACTCTAGGATCTACGCTTGGGTTTGTTGTAGATGAATACAATATTCTTGGTGTGTAGTGTCAATGCCATCGCTGCCAAGCTGCTGGTCTTTAAAAACGTTAATAGGTTTTACAGTTAGGTTTACTGTTAACCGAGATCACACATGTGTTGTAGTCCACACCACAAAAAAACAATAATTACAGTTTAAAACAGCGACGTTTTAAATTGTGTGGTGTACATCAAATTCTTGTCATTTTCATCTTCTTTGTCGAAGATGCAAGTGGAGGAAGACCCAAGCAGCCAATTCGTCGATTTTACGAACGCCACCGACTCGGAGCAGTTCGTTTCAGACGTAGAACAAGCTCTGATCGGTTGGCATTTAGCCAATAAAGGACACGCGTCATTGGAGGCGCTAGCAGCGTCTGAATCCAAGCGTCTCTCTGTGTCCCACCGCAATCGTCCCGCTTCTGCCGTCTGGACAAAGGAACTGCAGTTCCATCTACCCGGACATAAGGCACCCAAGAGTTATGTACTGTCTCTGTTCGTAGCGCACCATCAGATCGAAGGAGAAGAAATTCCGACAAGAAAAGTCAAGAAATGGCAACAAGGACTGGAACATTTTACACCTACGATGCTGTCCGTGGCGGACACGAGCAGGGATTTTCAATGGGGACTGGAGACTGGAGAAGAAAGAGAATGTAGTGTGGACCACACGTCAGTCTTTGACGATGAGGAGTTTGTGTTTAGTAAAAAGACGGCGTTTAAGAATGTTCAGAAATGGTTCGGAGTGGACGAGTTTTTATTACTAAGCAGAGCATCACCACATGAGAAGAAGGTGATGAAGGAGGAAATTGGTGAAGAAGATACCGAGAAAGTGGAGGTTGATGATGAGGAGACCATGGCAGATATTCATGTGGATCAGAACGAAGCGGGGATGTTGCTGTCGGCACTTACGATGGCGTTGAATAACTGCAATTGCACTATACCGGCGTTTGTTCCGGTGTTTGAACCTTCTCGTGGTACTTGGATTGGATCGGCTGTGCCTGGTGCTACTGGTAATGTCTCGATGTCGTTTGATACGGACTCGGTTCCGGAACTGAATCCTAATCAGAGTTGCATCAGTGGTCTGCTCGACTTTTTCAAGGTGAAATTGCAATTATCACCGCAAGTGGAAGAAAAATGTCGTGTCCAGGCCGACGAGTCTGGTGATCTTGCTATCGGCATGATGGTATCAGCTTCGTTCGGGTATTCATGGGATCGAAAGAGTGATCCTAGGGAAGTAGTGACGCCAGAGAATCCTCTAGCGTGGAGAACGTTGGAATCGGAGCTGCCAGCGAAGGACCAACACAACATTCGCCAAATCACTCATAAACTTTTTGGCAAAGGCCATCCTACCCCGTTGCTTGGAACGTCTACTACTCCTTTGGACGGAATGGATCTTACAGTCAGTTGGCCTCACCTGCGTGAAGGAACGTATGTCGACAACGTAGTGCACTCAACACTGGACCCTAATTCGGCTCCTCAATGGATGCTAAGTGTGCGTTTTCAAAATTTGCTATCAGAAAACGAGCGGAAACCGCAACTTCCGCTAAGCAAACGAATAGCGAATCTCGTGCAAGTTTATTCCAATTCGAGGGAATTGAACAAAGACATTTTGGTGTCCGAGTTGGCACCACCTATGCCTACCGCTCCTTCCCCTTCTAAACCACCTGCTGCTCCAGCAATACCAAGTGCAGATGAGTCCGGCGAGGCAGCAGTAGTACAACCACCACCAAGCATTCCTGAATCGATTCCTGCTGCTCGTGGTGCTGCCGTGGTGCTCGGCAACGCCATATCAAGCTTAGTCTCAGTTGCAACTTGGAAAGGCTCAGATGTGGAAGAGATCAGACAGATTGTTTCAGAGTTATTCGATGAAGTCGTGGAAACTGGCCACAGCGCAGGGATTTCTCTACCAACTATGCCAAGTGCTATTCAACACGGTGCACCATTGGGAGAACTGATTTCTATCCTAGCCACAAGGATGGCACAACTTCGTACGTGTGTCAACTGCACAGTGAAAACGAGTAATATGTTGTCTGACATAGTATTCGTATGGTTTTGATGTGAAACAGACAGCATCAACTCGATGTCATTGCTGTGGGTCGAGTTCGTGAAAGCTTTGAGAGAGCGATGGTTTCAACAGCAATTGCTTCCTTTCATGGTACGGTACTTGATATATGAAAGCTGTAATTTTGAGTGGTCATTTAACTTTTGTTCCTGCGTTTGACAGAGTACCAATTCGAAAGAAGGAGAACTTGATCACAACACAAGCTCGCACTCTTTGGACACGTTATTCCTTCTGGACTCAGATGCGATTCAAATCCCACCACCGGATTTCCGCCATTGCCTTCTACATCAAAAACTCCAATTGCTTAATTGCTGCATTCTCAGGTAAGGCGAAATTGTCGATTATCTCTCACGCTTCCATACATTCTAACTTTTGATTATGTTAAATATGTTTAGAGAAGCTCAAGAATCAAAGTCAATCAATACATGCGACAGAGGACAAACTAGTTCTAACACAGCAGGAATTATCACTGCCAATGCGACAGTATCGAGTGAAGAGGAAGCCGATGGTGGTAGTCCAAGCGACGATGAATTTTTCGATTCACTCGAACAAGATAACGTACCTCTATCATCACCGCCGCGAGCGACTCGACAATCAGAGGGTATTCTCCGTGAATCACCAGGGGTTCTTTGTCTCCAGACAAACGAACCACTAATGGAGCCAGTGACCCAGATTGCTGTTCCAATGACAGAAGACGTGGCAAAGCAACAGCAAGACCTCCTTACTCGCTTAGGTGTGAGTGTGGAATCGGATAAATTACGACAGCAAATTCAGAGTACAGCTCTCATTTCGGATATGCAGGCCTTTAAAGCTGCCAACCCGCGCTGTTGTCTCGCAGATTTTATTCGTTGGTATTCGCCAAAGGACTGGATTGCGTTTGAAACTGCTATTGATCCAGCGCAGACTGATTTACCGTTGGAAGGCCGAGGTGTATGGTGGTTTGAACAGCATGGAATGCTCTCGGAGCGCATGCGCTTCGGACCGGGCCATGAGCATCTGTGGCAGCAAATGTGGGAAACAAGTATGCCAGTCCCCGCTAGTCGTCAAAAGCGTTTGTTTGATCCGCTACAAGAGTCTGAAAAGGTTTACCATTACATGGAGACTCTATCGCCGCACGAACTCTTTCATCAGATGCTAGCAGGTGTTATTTCAAGCAGTGTCTTTGCGTTGGAGACAGCACTACCTGTGCGTGTCTCGCCCGATGTGCTGCCAGTAGTTTACCGCGCCATGCAGAACCTTCGGTCGTGTGGGAACCGCGCTATCGCGCTGTTGGATGAAGCTCTAGCTGAGTCGCAAGTGGCATTTCCTGCTGCTGGAAGAAGCAAGCAAAAGCTTGGTGGTGGGCAGGAGCAGTCGATAGCAGCTGCACATCAAGATCAACTGCTCCAGGTCGCATTTGAAATGGCATTAGACGCTTGCTGGAAGCTTGTACACTCACTCGAGGCTGTGGAAGCGATGGTAACGAAGGCATTGGCTCTTCTTCACTACTTTTCGGTCTCAAAAGAAGGAGACGCTTCTTTGGAGCTCGTGAATTTCCTGCTGTTGCCGACCCATTCTCATCGCCAACAGTTTGAGATTTCGGAACTGTTGAAACAGGAGCATATGCGGCAACAGGTCGCTTCGCTTGTGCTGACCAACCCCACACTGACAGATGTAGAGCCCATGGCCGTTCCCGTACAACGTGAATACGTGCTGCGGTGTATCTGTCCACGTCCGTTCCTGCGAGAATATTACGGTGATTTTACACTTGAAGAAGATGAGGTTGAAGCAGGTGGAATACAGCCTGACCAAGAGCAGGAAGATAGCCCTCTGGTGGTTTGCCGGATGTATGCTGCTTTCAAAAAGAGTACCGTGCGCTTCGCTTTGGTTTTGGCGGAGTCGGAGTTCTAAGCGGATGCAAATTACTGCAATTATCATCACCAGAATGATATATTTTTTATCAAATCAGTCATGTCTTACAAGCAGTAATATGGAGGGGATACACTTTGTGCCTTAACTTTCATGGGGGTTTCTTATGTACTACTTGCATTGAGCGAGTTCTTGCAGACATCTTGGAACTTACGAACGATATCCTAGCGGTTCATTTTCGCCTCTCTTCCTACATCTCTGCTGGTTCAGTTTTATCACTCTCCATGGATTTTGTTTGATGTATGTAGTGACGATCGCTTGTGGTATTTATTGGAACTTACCGGGGACCTTCTTAGTTAAATATTTTTCTGATTGGTTCAGTCACGAACACGATCATAACTTCGCTGGCGAGACTTGCTCCATACGAACTCTCTCTCGCGGTGAACCCGATCTCGACGCTATCAGCTTCAATAATTGAGAGTAACGTCGGCTACTTTCATGTCGGTAGTACTCTCATTTCTGACCTCCCTAAAGCACAGCTGACATGTCAAGCTTTCTAGTGATTCGCGTGGATAACACGAACGTCTCGTTCTTCTGGGATTGGATATATCCAGCAATCGAAGATGTTAATTTGATGATATCCATGCTGCACCCGGTGCTAGCTACAACTTCTCCATACTGTTTTGATCTACTGCGTATCTATGGTGGAGAGCAAACCAATTTTTATCAGTGCCGTGGCATGACAGATAGTACCATGTCTTATCGAATGCACCATTGGATAACTGGCCAATCCTTCAGTCTGTCGTTTCTTGTGACCCGTCTCCAAACCTTGGTTTCCTCTCGAGTTTGAAGATGAGTACAGTGGAATTAAGGACGTATAGCGTTCTGACAGCGATGACTTTCTTTTGTAGATGTTTTCGTTCTCGCTTGTATCTAAGCAAAGGCCATGCTGTTTAACAAATACCACACTGCATGTACATGTATATCCTTTGCTTGGCTCTTAACTAATTTCGTTGGGTTTGATCTTAGATCATGAATCAACATGCTGCTGTGAACATGAGTCTAAGGCTTCGTACTTCATTTCACACATTGATGAATACGTTCCCGCCAAGCTGTTGATCCCGCTGTCACTTTGGACTCTTAAAACTCGTGAAAATTACTGCGAAACAATTTGTACAATTTGAAGAAAAGAAGATACCCCAGCGACTTTGGGAAAACCATTAAGTGAGACTAATGTGTAAAAGCTTCCTTGTCGATAAACTATAGATAAGAAAACTTAGTTTATCACGAGTTGAGCGGTTATCTCCATTATTTGTGGCGTAACATGAGTCGGGGTGGACGATGGTCTGCGCAGCATCGTACACAGCGTATCAGTCTATCATTCTGTGGGTATGCCTTTTGGTGGCTCGTCATTCTTGTGATTCATCTCGTCGCGTGTGTTTACAATATCGGTTTTGCTAAGCTGTACTGGGGGTTTGAACTAACCTTGTTCAGCTTTCTGCTTAATTTTAATGGTATTGGGATGGCTCCTAGCCATTATCACACGATCGCGTATGTATACATGATGTTAGCTGCGGTTCACGGCATAAGTGGAGTGATCATGCTTGGTGCTCCATTTTGGCCACGGATAGTGGCTTCTTTGCGAAAAACAAATAGTATGAACTTGAACTCTGGTCAAACTACTGGCACAGGAGAATCTATCGATGCACGTGATATCAATCAGTCCGTTCGAGTTTCTTCCACTTCTTCACATCACATAATACGTTTTATCTTGGCAGTATACCATAAGTTTGGTAGCAAACATGGGGTACTTGGAGTAAATGGACGACATTTCCACATCGTTTTGCTCTGTCGAGAACTCATCGAGGTGGCACTACAGACAGCTCAAGCTATCCGAATGAGCATATATCTACCACGAATACTTCTAAATCGATTTTATGTGAGTTTACTCGTTATTAACTGTTGGTCGTCTGTATTCGTATACTCTCGATGGTTTTGGCAAGACGAAGCTCGACGTCGGTTTGCAGCAATCGTCAGTGATTGTGTTTTGAATCTGACGACTACAATGGGAGTCTCTCTCATCATAATGCTAAGCTATGTTGACGAGTACGACATCAATAGCTTTAGATGGCAACTATTGGACGATGATGACTGGTTTTCTCAAATGCTAAATGAAGCACGAGTGATTTTGGTGATGTCGTGGGTTGACCTAGCAACCCGAGTCATTTTCTCATTGGGTTTAATTGTTACTACCTCTGACATGAAAGAACTACTGCACTATACGCCTCCACGCCGGAACAAGATCACAAATTTGGCAGGACCTAGCATAAGTTTAACCAGAAATCTCGTTATGATCGGATCAGACAGACACATTCCTCATGAATCTTCCAACAACGTGTCTCGCTCTGGAAACAATATACACAGTATTAATAATAGTATTTCGTATAATAACACTGGACTGCAATTCCGTGGTCGCGCACTACAGGGAATGCATTATGCCTTTGCTGCTTGGGGTATCGTGATACTTTCACTGCATGTGCATGCTTCCGTGCAAACACCGTTGTTCGAATGTACGCCAAAAGTCTACCCTATGGCTGGAGCTCTGCCTTCATGTTACACTGTGAGTTTTAATTGTCATTGTATCGGAATTTCTGGTTTGATGAAAGATGTGAAGACCGAATGGGACAGATTTGATCGCAGCACAGCGGTGAAACTCCGAATTTTACATTGCCCCTCGCTCGAAGTACCTGACAGTTTTCAAGATTTTAGCGGGTTGCAAGATTTTGTGGCATACAACTCAACTATTGTGAAGTGGGCAGATACGGCCGCCATTACGAATACCCGCCATTCAAAACTAAGACAAATATCAATTATTCGCGTGAATATGACTGGTGGCCTCCTCCCACTTGGGCTTCAATCAACTAACTTCCCGATCACCGCTAGTCAGATCAATTTTTGTGAAACAAATTTGGGAAAACTACCCGATGATCTCGACTCTAAGTGGCTGACGGGATCGATACTAACACTGGAGAACAGCAACTTGACGACAATTCCATCGTCACTAATTCGATCACAGCCATATTATCTCGCGCTAAGCGGAAATCCTATTGCTGAACTCCCTCCTGAGCTCTTCGAGGGAATATCCAATTTATCTACGTCGGACATTCTAAAGTGAACGCACTACCGCAAAACGTGACCCCAACAACTTTATCTATACTAGATATCACCAACACGAACATTTCGTTCTTCCCGTCTTGGATGAATCCACTAGTGGAAGCCTCGTTAGAGATAATGCCGCTGTTAAATGCTGGTGGATCTATCTACTGCTCCGATCTCGAGAAGATCATGAGTGGGGTCTCCACCAATTTTAGTGCACCAACTCTATCAGAACAATCATCGTTACTGATGAATGCATCTGAAGCAAACTGGGGAATTCTACATAAGGCAGTGGATTGTTCGCAACCTTCCTCAGTAACCCAGTTTTCTATGGATTATTTTGACGCGACTTACAGTCTTGACGGCTAGTGATAGTATTTTGGTGTACATTTTGCTTGTTCGTCAAGGGATCCCATTCGTCCACAGGTTGCGGGACATCATCACCCCATCTCAGTGGATACCACGATTTCGAACCGGCTAGAACTGCGGAGATTGACACTATTGGCAGTCGATTTTAGGTGCTGTGCTGCACGGGTAAGTCAACGCGGGGCGACAAAGAAGAGAGGTGGATTCGTCCTGTTTCGGCGGCATCATTTGCTTCGTGTATGCGCTTTCCAATATGTCGCTCCAGAGACCGATTTAACAGCGCGAATCTATCAGCACACCACGGCGGTGACTAGCTCTTGAAGCTTGATGTACCGCGCTCAATTCCAGAGGTCGGATAGTTCCTTGAAAAATACTATCGGAGCATTTGATGATTTCAGTGTGGTCTCCATGTTGGTGCCGACGACATGGAGGTCTTGGTGCAAAGAGCACGCTCGAGCACAACACGGCGTCACTGAAGGAGTCTCGAACATCCAAAGGAGCCCCAATCAAATGCCGTTGATGTGCTACGTCGGGACTCTCACCACCCTGCCATACTTGCGTCAAGTGAATGTGCATTCGTCGACAGATGATGGGCACACAACGTAAAATATGGCAATTGTGCATAAACGCCGGACATCAACTTAGAATGCTACAGAGCAGAACCACAAATAAACACATATTTGCCGTTTTCAAGGTATCCACAACTGCCATATTTAACGACTATGGTGATGAGCGTGTCACCAAGGTGATGTCTGGTCGGACAGAAACGAGGCGCTCGCAAATGCATTGCGCGCTTCAATCAACTGCACTTCCATCCTCTCACTTCACATTTTGCCACCTGATACTATGAGTAGCGACGCCAAAGCTTCGGCCGATAGTGGCTTGGGCTTCAGTATTCCTCTCACAGCCATCCACGGAAGTCGAAACGTTGGCATCAAGCGCAACGGAGACTTGGACCGTGAGTCCCCATCGAAGAAACGCGTGTTGACTCCACCACCGTCCAACGACGACGTGGACTCGGCCTCACCACGCACAGACGTGAGTTGGCCCTCGGACGAGGAGCCCCACGAACTGCTGCTAGTGACTGCCAGCAAAAGACGCCAACAGTCAAGAAGCGCTCGAACGCAGCGTTCTCGACTGAGGGCATGAGTCCTGAAGCAGTCAAGCAGCACAAGGCCCAGCGCCGGAGAGAACAAGTGCGTGCAGCATCACGACGATGTCGCGATCGACAACGCAAGGAGACGGAGGATCTACGCACCAAAGTGTTTCAACTCGAGGAGTTCATCGCTCACACGATGCAGTCACATGAGTGGGAAAAAGGCAACAGAACGAACGGATCCAAGCACTGCAACATGAGAACGACGTGCTAACGCAACAACTTGCAGCTGCTACAGCTGCTAGAGTGGACGACATTGAACCAGTGCCATTGGGGACCCCTGTCAAGTTGGAAGATAGTGCACTACCGGAGGATCTAGTCGACTGCATTGGAAGTGATGATGTCTTGTGTCAGTGGAGTGAAGAGCTTGTTTATCACGCTGTGGAGGACACTACACGACAATTGGTGATGATGTTGGAGTCACAGGTGGAACCTGTCAAGTCTCCGATCATCTTTGGCTGGCAGTTTGACTTCTGGTGCGAAGGCGACAAGTACTTTGGTCGCAATCGCAAGTTTTTCCCTGGTGTCACTGCATTGGAACTGGCTAAACGAATGCAGATGGTAGATCCACAACGATACATGGAGACGTTTCCTGAAGTAAAGAAGATGGAAGTTCTTCAAGTGTTTGATGAAAATGTCTTGGTGATGAGATTGGTCAAGGCGTTGCCAGGTAAAACTTTCACACAAGCCGTGAATGCTCGATTCATGGCGACCGCCGCACCACCCACCGGTTCTACGAGTCGCTGGGTGTACGCCGACCGCACAATCGACGAGCCGATAGACGGTGAGTACGCACTGGAGAACGAATGCAATGGCTACGTGTTCGAAGACACGATCCAGGAACTTCCAGACGGAACACGTATTGAGGGATGCCTGGCTCAGGGTGTGGGGCAATTCGAAAGCGGCGGACTGGAGTGCAGTGTGCTGCTTGAGGAATTAGCCCAGGCGTTCTCCTCAGTCGTCATTCGATGGGAAAGTCTCTTCATCAACGACTTCATCCTGGACGACGCTGACGATTTCGCTGACATGGTACTCGACTTGTGAGTGGATACAATACTGTGCGTGTAAATGTACATACCAATGCAATAATTGTAATTCACGTAAGTTATCCTGTGCATCGAGCTTCAATGGGTTGGCATCCCTCCCACTATGTCATGTTCGTCCTCTTTGAAACTTGTGACTATTATGGACACCCAAGCCACCACTACGGTACATTGTTTTGATCGAATTTTTCATAGACTCAACCGATAATTTTTTCACTCTTCCCAACATGATCGTGCTTTCTCTGGGATAGACGCCTCAGCCTCATCTTGGAGAAGACTGCAAGGTGCACCCTATGCCCGATCAGGTTGTCGTGTGAATGGTGTTACACACCTCAACCTACTTTATCTCATCAACTTGAGCATAAGTATACATTTCGTATAAGTTACGCATGTGTAGTCAATTGAAAGGATACTTATATGGAGCCATTGATACTATACAATGTCATAAACCTGTAAGAACCGATGAATGATTCGTATCGCTTTTCATCTGTATCAAGGTAGAGCGGACGAGCAGACAGCAAGGGCGGAACGAGGCGACACAAGCCAAGTCGCTTCCAGAGACACGAGCGATGGAGCAGCAGCAGGTTGCAGAGCCCACGGCGCCTCACGCCTTGGACGTAAAGGCGGAGGTGACGGAGCCAGAGCCGCAGCTCGACGCGTCTGCGGGTAGCCCCATGGACGTTGATCAGAACAAGAAGAAGAAGAAAAAGAAGAAGAAAAACAGACGAAAGAGTCTGGAGAAGACGCAATCTGAAGTTAAAGACTTGATCGATGACCTCAAAGCCAACGATGACAAGCCACAGTCAGAGGAGGAAGATAACCAAGAGTCTTCTATTGAGGACACTACAGTGAATGAGGAAAACCAGGAGAGTACCGTGGTTGAGGAAAACCAGGAGAGTACAGTAGTTGAGGAGGGTACTGTGACGCAGAGTACCGTGACTGAGGAGAACCAGGATAGTACCGTAATTGAGGAGAGTACTGTGGCGCAGAGTACCGTGACTGAGGAGAGTTCCGTAGCTGAAAGTGCCGTGGCTACAGAGAGTACCGTAACTCAGGAGAGCACAGTGATCAGTACCGTGACTGAGAATGTGTCTATTGAGAAGGAAACTGTAGCGGTGGATGGTGTTAATGAGGATGAGTTGGAGCCTCCGTCTTTGGAGCGGACGTCGTCATTGGATACACTAAAGGCATCGGGAACAAAAGCAGTGGGTTCATTGTTTTCGAGGTTTAAAGTGGGACGCAAAAAGCCATCACCAAGTCGTACCGAGTCAGCTGCGAAATTGGAGGGGGTAGTACCGTCGCCAGTGAAAACTGCAGTGAAGAAACTAGAGGTGCCTGAAGAGAAGAACCTGGATGACTTGCCCATGCGCACCAAGAGGGACTTTTTCGGAGATGGAGAACAGACTATTCACGTGAGTGCCGAGAAGGAAAAGTACGATGCACTAGAAAAGCAGCGGAAGGAGAAAGAGGCTGAAGAAGCAGCTAGACACTCACCTCCTTCGAGTACGAGATCAAATAGTGAGGTACAAGCTCAGATTGCAGCTGCAAGTGAGCAGATTGAAGTGGCTACTAGCACGGTGGAATCATCTATGAAGACTGCAGATAAAGAGGTGGTCGACAATGGTGCTGACTCTACAGTAGCCACTGATTCGACGCCGTCTGAAGTTGTTATTGAGGAAACAGTGAAGACTGAGGTAGTCGCTCCGGCTCCTGCTACAGTGAGTGAGGGTGAATCTACTGGGTCTGTTGTTGAAGAACAAAGCGAACCAGCATCGGTCTCGATGGATACCGTTGAGTCGGTAGACAAGCAGATCATAACTACAGAGGTAAATGAAGGCAACACTGTATCTGAGGCTACTGCAAATCAAGTGACGAAAGCAGGCCAAGACAGTGCTGATACGACGAAGATGGAACCAGTTTCATCGAAGCTTGACCTTGATCTTACTGAAGCCTCGGAGGCCTCCCAACTTCAAGATGAGGTGGTTTCTGAGAATAATGAGCTTCAGTCGAGTGAAGCTGCTGTCGCGACCTTGACTACTGCGTCGGTAGAGGATGGAAAATCGATTAAAACCGAGCAAAGCGAAACTAAATTGACTGAGGGGACCGAACTGCTGTCAGTGAAGATAACACCTGTAGCAGAACTTCCTACTGAAGTCACCGAACCAGCTAAACCAGAGAAGATGTCCCCTGTCAAAAGTCTTGCAAGCCGCTTTGAAGGCAAGCGCGAGCAATCATTAGATAGCTTGAAGTTTCGTACTGTGCGCGAGTTCTTCCCCACGGAACGCAGTATCCGTGTGGGTGCTGAAAAGCAGAAGTATGAGGCACAGGCGCAACAGCAACAACAGAAAGCCAAGGCAGAAGAAGAAGCAAAGTCGAAGTACAAGACTGGGTCAGGATTCAAAGCTACTGACAAGGAAAATGAATCAGGTGAACCCTCACCCGGACTTAAAGTTGCGGTTACTGATGAACTTGCTAGCGCTCCGACACCGAATCCTGTCGAGCTCACCGGTTTCAGCACACCTGACAATGCTTCCAATCGGAAAAAGTTCAGCTTTGATGAGGGAAATGCATCGGCCAACTCCCCAAGCAAATTTAGCGACGAGGCCCTGACACCTGTGAAAAGCATCGCAAGCCGCTTCGAAGGAAAGCGTGAACAATCGCTTGACAGCTTGAAGTTTCGTACAGTTCGTGAATTCTTCCCTGAGGAACGAAGCGTTCGTGTTGGTTCTGAGAAACAGAAATTTGAGGCTCAAGCACAACAGGACAAATCTCTTGACAATTTAAAGTTTCGAACTGTTCGCGAGTTTTTTCCAGATGAAGGTAAGCGCAGCGTCCACGTCGGTGCTGAAAAGGCGAAATTCGAGGCACTCACGAAACAGCAAGAGGAAACAGCTAAGGCCGCAGGACAAATCAAGCTGAAGCACTCTGTGCTTTCACCAACTCCAGCCACTGTGAAGGTTGAAAGCTCTGAGGAAAAGCTGGTTGTTGAGACAACTAATGAGATACCGCCTTCGACCCTAGACGAGGCTCAGGATGTTGCAGATACGGGTGTCGTATCCACTGCCCCAGAACTGAAAGGTGTTGAAATTGTCGACCCAATCGACAAGAATGTTGCTATTGAAACTGATGTCAACGATACAGCCCGTGTGGATGTAACATCGGTGACGGAATTAAGTGCTAACTCAAATCCTTCAGATCATGTGGTTGCTGTCAGCAACGTGATTGATTCGCAGAATCAAGTGGATGATGCCAAAGAGACAGCAGTACCGGAGCCTACAGTTCCAGATATCACTAAAGATGTTGATGCGAGCGAGGAGGTAAAGGAAGTTATCACCCAGCAACTAGAGGAAAATATTGTTTCCACTGAAGTTATCGAAATCGAGCAGGAAGCTGATGAAGCTGTGGTGAATGTTGATGGACGTGTCGAGCTGGATATTGGAAACTCAAGCACTACAAAGGAAGAAGAACGCACAGGTTCCATCGAAGAAGCCACTGTCAATGAACATGATGTCGAGGTGGCGGAAGAGAACAAAAAAAATCTCCACGAGTTCAATTCAGCGACTGAAAAAGGACTAGATGTTCTGGACCTGGGAGTACCCGTTGTGGACGAACCGGTTGGATCAAATACTGTTGCCAACACTAAGGATCTTGTTATCACCGAACAGGTCAACGTTGCGCCAGCTGAATCAGTTGTGGTTGATGAGAACACTCAGAACAGCGAACTGGTTGAGTTGGATCTTGGAGAGCAGGTTGGAGAGAATCACGTTAACTCTTCGGTCTCTGCAGATGGCGACGGGGCTATTGTGAGCGTCGAGGACCTATGTCTGAACAATCAACAGGCTGTTGAAATCCAACAAGTGGCGACGGAAAACCAGCATGCAGTTGTAGAAAGCCCACCAAGTACTGGAAATGGACTTGTTGACCTGGATCTTGGAGATCATTCTGTTGAAGCTACTCAATCCAATGAGCAGCCAAAGTCAAAACGTCCGATCCTGACTACGGAACGATCGTTTGTGATAGAGGATGATCAGACCATCGAGGCAGAAGACACGGTTGTTGTAGGTGAACGACCGATGACAGACGGTGAGGATGAGTTTGAACCACTGTCTCCGTCGAAGGCACGCCCAGCACACGAATTGTTCGCCGGCATCAACTCTTCCAAGGTGAAGAAAGAGTTGAAGAAGAAAACATCGACGCCGAAGCTGACTCGCAAGATATCTGCTGGATCAGTGGGGTCTGGCAAGTCACCGGCAGCCAAAACAACAGTTCCAGTTCCAATGAAACGTGCATCAATTACCGCGCCGACTGCATCTTACAAGGCCAAAAAGGCAGCAGAAGCAGAGGAGTCACACAAAGCTTCGCCTCAACTGAAGAAGCAAGGCTCTGCATCCAAGCTCAAGGGCACAATCAGCGACACGGGATTTATTAAACCCCCACCGGCTGCTCTGACCGTCCCAGTCCCTATGAAAAGAGCATCTATCACCGCTCCAACGGCTTCGTACAAGGCGAAGAAGGCTGCTGATGCAGAGGAGTTGCGCAAAGCTTCACCTAAACTTAAAAAGCAAGGTTCAGCATCTAAGCTCAAGGGCACGGTCAGCGATACGGGATTCATTAAGCCCCCACCTGCAGCTCCAACAGTCCCGGTCCCCATGAAAAGGGCGTCCATCACAGCTCCTACTGCTTCATGGCAGGCTAGAAACGTTTCAGACCATTTTGTGGAGGAAGGCGAGTCTCGTCCTCCTCCGAAGAACCACTCGTCGAAACCATCACCGACAGTTCCTGTGGCACCGAAGCGTGCATCGATCATGGCACCAACCGCCTCTTACAGGGCAAAGAAAGCTGCTGAGCATGCTGATGAAATCAATGTTGAGGTACCATCAGCTCCAGCTCGGAACAGACGATACTCTGCCGTAAAAAGCAAAGTGTTGGAGGGTATCCAGTCTGGGTCGACACATGCAGTTACGCACAAAATGATCACGAAGGAGGAGTTTATCGCTGCTGAGCGTCGAAAGAGTCTGGGTTCCGCTGGCGTGCGCAGCGTTCTCGATGCAGTTGATCGACGTGCCTCATTGACTGCTCGCGTAACAATTGATGGGCCACCGGAACCGTTCGTGCGATCGGCATTTTCGCGCAAAAAGTTAAATTCGACGGTCCCTCGGTACTTGGATTACGAGAACACACCGGGTTACGCTGAACGTGCTCGGAAGCAGCACGAGCGTCGCAAGCGACTAGAGGAGGAAAATGCTGCAAAATCCGAGAAGCGCCAGCGTGAATTACGCGTGTTCTTCTCCGAGAAGCAGCAGAAGTCGTTGATGTCAAGTGCAGATGAGGTTCGCCGCGGCTTGGAGGCTCACGAGTTTGCTGAGTTAGCGAAGGAGAATGAAATTGAAGCTCAAAAAGCTTTAAGGAGAGACAGGCAGCGCGCGCGCTCTACCCGTAGCCATTCTTCTGCTACCTCGAGTGCGGGTGTGTCATCATCCAATGGTACAACTTCCCGCACGTCGAAGAAGTCGTCGGTATCGACTCTATCTGTAGAAGAGAAGGTTGTGGAAGCACCTGTGGTGGAATCGACTGTAGTGGAGACGGAGGAAATTGTGTACTCAACAACAGTCATGTCTGGAGAGATTGCTGAAATGCAACAAGAGGTGGTGGAGGAGAGTGCCATCGAGACTGTGCTTGTTAACGAGCAGCCCATTCCTGTTCCTGTCGTTGACGACGACCTGGGACTCGAGAACGTGGCCAAGAAAATTGACTTCGACGCGGCGAGCAGCGATAGTGACGAGAAGGGTATATCGAATGAGTAGGCTCGCGGCTGCAAACGGTTTGTCATGGTTTGCGCGACCAGTAGCGTAGCGTAATGTAGACAATGTCAGCGCTCGGTGATTGTCATTTTGTAGCCCGCTATTATTGCGCGTACAGTGAACAACGGACGGTGTAGCATCCCAGTCGTAACGAAGCTATCACACAAAGTTACGTCGCCATGGGCAACTGGCTGAGCTCTGTCGTCGACACCATTGCTGACTATCTGGATAATCTCTCGGACCAGCAGCCAGTACGTTCACTGCTCAAGTGGCGCTCAAAGTCGAAGAAACAGCTCTTTGAAGAAAACCTTCAGCCGCAGGTCGCTGCAGCAGTTCGACACAAATCTTTCGTACGAACAAGTTTGGTCGTTCCTGGCCCTGATGATATCCCGCAAATATTTACTACTGCTCGTTCCCTGAATGTCGAGTGGAATTTGTGCGATAAGGTGGATCCGGCAAGACGAGTCGATGTTGTCGGTGACTACAAAATGCTTCGCAAGCGACAAAAAGGTTTATTCGTTGACAAGAACACTCGATTGCCAGTGCATTGTGACACACGAACGCTGGCTCAGAATGAACTGGAAATCATGTGCTACATTGTCAACTACTGCGTGACGTACAAGCAGCCGATCCACCGGAATGTCGTTCATCTGCTTGGCTATTACTCCGCCAATGACCGACTTCACGAAATCATCGAGTTTTGTGAACTTGGCACCCTCATGCACGCCTACATTGAAAGTCCACAAGAGGGGTTGCGTCTCACTTTCTCGCCCACGGAAGGAGAAGTTTGTGATGCAATGTTTCAAATCTGCTCAGGGCTTCACTTTCTTCACGAAAACGGTGTTGCACATTGCAATCTCGGTCTCGAAAATATTTTCGTCACGAGTGAGAACATCCTGAAAATTGGAGACTTCGAGCATTCTGTCTTCGTGGGGTCCGATAACCAGAATCAACCATTACCAAAGTTACCCCCACCACCACTCAAAACATATATCGCACCTGAGATTGAAGCATGTAAACCTGGAGAACGACTGGATCTGCAAAAAGCTGATGTATGGTCTGTAGGGATCATATTTATCCTGCTGCTTACTAAGAAACCTTTATTCGATGCTGCTCGGCCGGATGACAACGGATTTCAAATGTTCTGTCGCGTGGGTCTGCGCTCCTACCTGAAAGTCATGTATCTTGAACAATCAGCTATATGTAAGCTGTCAGACGAACTTTTCGAGTTTGCTGAAGGACTGCTAAACTTGAACCCGAAACTGCGATTAACTATGCGCGAAGTACTGGAGACCAACTGGCTAAAGAACGATAAAATACCGGACAGACGAGTAGACAGCTTTTCAATTGCTTCATTTCACAATGACGCTGTTGCTGCTCACGTAACGGACAATAGACGTCAACAAGAATGAATTGCTGCAACACCATCAATATTGTTACTGATTTCAAGCCGCCATAGCGGGTGAACTCATGTCTGTTTAGCTTTGATGCACATTGTCTCGGTCTCAACGTTCTCGGTTCTGGTATTCCAAACGCTTGCCGCAAGTTTCTACATTTGAACACAATACAGATGTTAGACCTTTCTTCTTCAGCCACTGCGCGTACTTCGAAGTACTTACTTTATAAGGGATGGAGGTACACTTCCGGGTAAAGCGTCACCCAGTCGAGTGATCTTCATAAGGAGCTCATTGTTGTTCACCAGCTTCTGTAGCTGTATTTTGTGGGCTAAAACATGTTCAATCCAATCGTTTAACCCTGCTCCGATCTCCGTCATTTCTTGTTGAAGTTCATGCTTTCTTGAGAAGGAAACAATGCTATTGATTTCACAATAGCACACCTCACATGCGTTGCGATAGAAAAATACTAGCTGTCGTACTCGAATTCCAATTTGACTGGAATCCATGTTATTGAGCACTGTATTCGTTTCTGCCACGTAATTCCGTATTGTTTGAACCACATCTGCATAACAAACATGCCAATACTTTTGTAATCTATCGCAGCTAGCTGCCAGCACACGACTCCCCACGATGGTAGACGCTTGAAAAATTTCAGTGCATTGATCCAAAAGTTCTTTCACAACTGGGAAAGTTATGCATTCGATTGGGGATCGCCATATAACATCAGCCAAATTCTCTGTAGCCACGCCAAAGGTTTTTGCAATATCTAACTGGATGGTTCCTTGTCGTAGACGCACCAACATTTGTGCGTTGAATTCTCGTGCTTGAATCAGGAACCTTTGAATTTTTTTCGCACAATTCGAGTTGGCAGATTCGCAATTGCTCGAGATTAGCGCAACTATTTTGCCCATACGAAGGTACGCCTGGAGCTTAGCCTCGAAATCACATGCGGTGGAAGTGTTGCTCTGTTCCGTGTGAATACGCGTTGTTGCTGCACGTTTGGGTTCGCGGTTTACGGAATGAGCGTCAGTTCGAGCTCTTTTTACACCACCTTTTGCTGATGGTGGGTATATGCCGTGGATTCTGGATGTAGCAGCTGCAAAGTGTTTGCTTGTGTTATCACTCGTGTAGAAGCTACAACATTAACAATTACAAACTTGTTAGTGATGTTGCTAGAGACATTCTCTATTTCATCTCGAACGTACTTTAGAAGCGGTTTGGGTATTTTTCCAGGAAACATTGCATCGAGCTTGAGCAATTCGGTGCTCATGCGCTTCTTCCACTCTACCAGAGTTTTTCCAGTTCGTTTCAGCCAATGTGATAAAACAAGACCAATATCTCCGAATTTTTGCCATGAGTCGTCTAGCCATAGTAAAGGAGCTCCAATATTATGCCGGAACATTTTGTAAGTACAGATGTTGCGGAAATGTTCACC
This sequence comes from Phytophthora palmivora, assembly GCA_008079305.1. Taxonomy (NCBI): domain Eukaryota; phylum Oomycota; class Peronosporomycetes; order Peronosporales; family Peronosporaceae; genus Phytophthora; species Phytophthora palmivora. Next base: position 381,741 of record VOQZ01000183.1, on the reverse strand, counting down.
AAATTGACGCACGGCAATTTGCAACTGCTTCGAGTCTGCTTTTTTTGATACAACCTGCTCAATGTTTTTCACACATTCGCTCACTCCATCAAAGATATCAGGAAATCTCTTGTCGCAATACTGTATCATTTCATCTCGAATCTGAAGTAAGGGCTGAAGTGCTTGAGAATATTCCGACATGAGTATCCCCTTGGTAGTCGTGTCCAAAGTTCCAATTGTTTGCATGATCCAGGCACGGCTAAAGTGTCTGCTATCATAGGTGGTTATGAGCGACATCGTGAACTTTGTGGCTTTGCAGAATGCAGTGACCATTTGTGTGTCCATATCACCCTTAGACACACGTGTGCAAAAATCTCTGTGTGCCCATTCAAAACTGCTTTTCAAAACGACAGACCATTTTTCAATGACAACTTCTGGCTGTTTCTCCAACGTACAGCTCGAAGTACAATTTCGCACGGCGTTCTCGACCTCACATTTCCCCTCCATAGCAGCAGAGACGAAATGCTCAAGAGGTTTTGGAGGATCCAATCCGTCGTTAACATGTGTCATCACCTGTGCATTCGACAAGGCTGCTGCACCAGGATCGTTTCTTGTTTCGCCACTATGCGGAGATTTGAGATAATCAACCTGTGGCACAGACTCCCCAATCGGAGTAGAGTCGCTTGCAGTCTCGCCTTCATGTAGGTGTTTTTGAGAGTCTTTCTGTGGTATCGACTCTTCTTTTCCGTTATCATCGTCATTTATTCTGATCACCCTATCACCAATCATTTGACACCAATTCCTACGAGCAAATTGGTACAAATGTACAGGTAGTTTTAGTTGTCACCTTAAGTATATCCACACAATTAAATTATATACGTACTCATGCAGTGTCGGTGGTAATCTACCAGGAAAACGAGTCTCAAATTTGCGAAGGTAGCTGCTAACCAATACACCATCTACCGTCGAACATTTCACGTCGGCCACCCATAGTAATTGCATCCAATTCGCCAACGCTAAGCCAACCTCATTGAAGCGGACCCATTCCGAGTCTGTCCGTGGTGCTTCGCCAACAACGTCCTGCCTCAATTGGTAGTCTGTGCAATCACAGATAAATTTCCGTAACAAAGTTAAAAGATATGGAAGCAGTTGATTTGCTTGAACTCCTCGGTGACGCTCAATCAAGATCACGTAGTTCGACATATCTTCCAAAGTATCACGATCGTTGCGGCTGCAGTACGCCACGAGATCATCTCGACATTTTTCGAGAGGTGCCAGCACTTTTGCAAATTTCGAGTTCTTAGCGGCATTTTCCACATCCGTGAGGTCCTCGACAAGTTGCATCAGCCATGACGGTTTCTGTGACATCGCTTGATACGACGTCAGGACAGAAACTGCAAATGTTGTGGCGTTCAAGAAACTCTCTGCTACTTCTTTCTTCACTTCTCCCGCACTCAAAAGATCAAGAAACTCTCGGTTGGCGTTTATTCCATTCACTTCCACAATTCTCCTCCACGCTTCAATTGTCTCTGCATCTTCCGGATCAATCACCATTTTCACGGCATTTTTTGCCATAGCTGTATATTTCTCCAAACTCGACCGTCCTTCTGTCTGCAAATTCAACCTTTTGGGTGAATCTAAAATATTTCCCTCTATAGTCTCATACTGTTCTACAGGAATTTCCTTTTTCACCTCATCTCCTATTTCATTATCTCCTTCTTTCTACAACAAACATTAAAGTTTAGTTCAAAATCTATAAATATTTTTTAATAGAAACTAAATGTCACCTCTTTTTCTAAAGTTGTGTGGCTGACACAATATTTGGCCAGACCCAATAATTGTGATGTGATGTTCTGCAGTCCATGCTGGGCTCGTTCCACACGGTTTATTAGTCCCAATATCTCCATTTCAGCTGATTGATCGAGCTCTGGATGATTCTGAGCGCTCGCTAAGCCATCGGCGAGCCTCACATGGAGCTGCACGACCTGTGTCGCCCGCAGAAGCTGCTGCTCCACGTCCTCGAGCTTGGCTACGAGCGCCATGCAGAATTAGTATTTTATTCCTTTTTGACCAATCGTGCTCATTGTATGTAGACCACCTCAGGTTGAAGTGGTCCACAAAAAAACAATTATTTTGGAGTTTTTGCACATGGATAGTATGAACCATTCATGAATTGTTTGAAGACAAACAGATTCGAGGAGTACTCGAGAAGGAGCTGAGGTAACTTTCCTGGAAACATTTTTTCATTGAATTCATCCAATTTAGTTGACATTCGAAGCACCACTACGAACAGTCCTTGGTAAATCGTTTAGCAAGTTCAGTAATTATAGTTTGCAAACGATCGTGACGATTTCTATCGCATCAGTTCTTTTGACAAACTCCAATGTCGACTTCAGTCAATTCTTGAAGAAGTGCTTATCGCCATCATAAAGGAAATTTTTTCTACTGTGGTATACAGGCACAAGTACTCCAGAACCGCGACTCCTTTTACATGTTTTCGCACATCATTTAAAGTACAAGCGCCACCTTTAATCCAGGACCAATGAGACTTCTGCCATCAATGACAGTTGTTACCAGTGATGCTGTCAGTATCGTGGCTTCTGAAAAGTTGAGGTGATTTCTTCGTTTATCTTTGCTGAACGAATAACTAGATAGAGTGAATGGCTTCAAGTGTCCTGTTCACGGATGCCCAATAATTTACTGCAGACTGCTGATAGCGCTTTAGGGATGCAGTCATGTAGGGTCCTAATTTGAATTCTATATTTTCAACACTTAGAGGATATGGATGCATTTGAAATTCACCTCTCAACCTAGGTGACCAAAATCTTCCATTTCACCTCAAAAGCAGTGGTGGCTCGTTCGACAGCCATACAACAAAACAACAAAATCGATGGTACCTTCGATTCCAGTAAGAGCAGATCAATAATTCAATTGAGATCACCTTCAAATATTCAAGAGCATCCATGCTGTTGTGCAATCCCAGCATCCTTTTCATTTTCGATTTAGCCTTCGACCACATACTATGAAGACTTCCATTTCAATTCTCGCAACGATGGCTCTGCTTGTTGTTGCAGCACTTGGTGTACCAGAAGCTCACGCTGACCTATCCACGTTGTCAAATAACACCAACGCTGCTGATGTTTTACCGACTTCCCACCCTGTCCACGATGAAAAAGCGGTACGTGCTCTACGGGCAATGCACTCACCTCAACAAGGACCGCTGAATAACGGAAAGAAGAAGCACCACCATCATCCCGCTCCCAAGGATGCTAGTACTAAACAGACATCCCGCACTCTTGTCGAAGCTGAGATGATTAACTCAGCTCATCGAGTTCTGGGTCAGACTCCAGTGGTAACCCCTGCTTCCACTATCACAGGCAATTTGAAGCCTACTCCTGCGCCTACGAAGCCTCACAAGCCGAAGGTTACCCCTGCTACTACCAAAGCGACGCCTAATAAGCCTAAGGTGACACCGGCGGCAACGACCACGACTCCGAAGAGAGCCAAGGCGACTCCACCTGCTACGAAGATAACCCCAGCTCCTGCCAAAAGTAAATCCAAGCCAGCTTCCACAAAATCAACCACGCCCAAGACGACACCGGCGCCGACTGTATACAAAGGATTTGGCCCTGTTCAGCAGAAGACTCGCAATCTGGGAGATGGCCGAGTCAAGCAGCAACAACAATCTCCTCCATGTGATCACAAGCACGGAGGTAAACCCGTCCAGAAGAACGGCAAAGAGCACAACTAACTCAACATTTGCTCATGGATGCTGAATCGCCCTGTCAACACATTGGAATGGCGATGGGAACTTGATCAGTAGCTGCTATGATTTCACTTTCATACTTTTTCGTCACATGATATACCACTTGAACTTCGTGCTAATGCACACATTCTTTCTAAGTAGTAATGTCTCTTTCACTCAATCTGATCACCTGTGTTCTCTATTTAATCATTTTACTCACGTTTCGAGATCAACAAACAAAGTAATGACATAATTTTATTGCAGTAAAGTCATAGCTTGGCGCATACTTAGCTAAATGTTTGAACACGTGACTGCGTCGTTTTGGACTTAACCTCTTGGAAGCAGCCTAAATCACCAAAATCGCTATGATTTCACCTCCTCACACCCTTTGTCTCTTCAATGGTTTTCGAAATCTGTTTGCTGACTTGTGAAGCAGACCGCGGACTTTTGCAAGGTGTGGAGGATGGATGTAACAAATCTCCAGCTTCCAACCTGCTATATAGCTGCCCAGCCATGTGGAAACAAATTTTAAGTTTGCACAAATGCTTCTAGTAATATCGGCAGAACTATCGCTCGATCAAGAGGTCTGGGAAGCTTTTCCAGGACTATTAGAATAACATCTTCCAGCACCTAGGTTGAGATAAAACATACCAAGATCATTTTTGGGATTTCGTTGGAACTGTAGTCTCGAATTCAGTAAATAGAATGACCACGGTCTTGATCCATCCAGGGAACTTATGCTATTTAACGCGATGAATGTCTGATCAGTGAACTTTCGTCCAATGATTACTATTTCCCCACCGAACGATGGAATCCAGATCTTGCTTTACCAGTACTTCGCTGCAATAGTAAAACGTCAACACCAACAAGCGTATCTGCAAGCCTATTCACCGTCTTCATTTGCTCCTTGCTTTCATTTTCTCTTACCTCATCGTCGTTGTATCCTTTGTATGTGATGCCATCTTCGATTTACCGCAATTTTAGGATAAGCTACAATCTAAAACGACAAGTGCGTTCAGAATCCAAGCAATCGAAAACTTTGATTCGTTCCAACTGTAGATGGTAGCACTGTTAACTCCGTGTCTACATGTAATCCTTTGCCAACATTGCATTGATACTCCACTCAACATTCGCTTAAGAAAACGCTACTCACTGGTTTGAAGGGCATTTGTACAACATGGGCCCATTGACAGATTGCTAGAGTATCTAACCTTTTAAACGCATTAACACCACTTCCATTTGAAATTTTCATACATCGTGCGTTTCGTCTTTGGCAGTAGTAGCATCAAGAAATCCACTCAACGCGTTGTTTTGATCTGCCATCACTCTCGGCATTGAGTTGTGATCGTCAGTATTCCCCTTTTGCCCCCGCTTGATGGCGACTTCACCATTTTCAGCTATCATACCAGAGTTAGTAAATGTTCATTCGCTTTGCCACAAAGTTCTGCCACACGAATCCTTATCGAGCTTATTATCATTCTTCTCAAATTTCTTTCAGATGTCTTGGCATATTGTTTTATCTCCATGTTTACCACTCAAAATCCTCCAAAATATCAATTTCAGCATTCTCTGACGCAATTTTATCGTTTGTGCTGGCTTGGGTAATTCTGCACGATACCGAAAATTCCCACAAAATGCGGTGTTAAAACTTGTAACTTGCACTCCATGTACCGTTGGAGGTGCTGTTAGAGATAATACGGCGGCCATATCACTATCACCACACTTGAGTGAGCTTGATATGCAACTGGGCAACGTCACATCCGGATGAACTGCTGCTCAATGTCATTAAGAGGGCCTTATCTTTGGATGGATGGACCATGTCGCGTTGAATGACTAAGGATTTGATTCATGTCGCTTTGTGTTACCAGACACAGTAGCAAGCAATGTGTTTCGCGATGAGGCGGCTACGGTTAATGCTCGCATCGTGTGTATCCATTTAAATACTGTTACCCACAACGCAAACATAAGTTGGTGTCAGCATCGTATTATATACGGTGAAGAATTTTTAATTTCACCGTCTCGAAAGTGACATCACAAGTACTTAACACGGGGTTTACCAGGTACTTCAGTAAAAATGATCTGATAAGTCACGGCAAATTTGAAAGCTCTGGATCAAAACCAAATAGACCGCTAGTAGCAATAGCATTTGTGAATGCACGTGAAAGAAGCTAGCATCCGTCGATAGATCAACACGCAAAATTGTCATTGAGCTGATGGTTTTAGCTAAGAACGTGGAAGGTAGCGGGAATGTGAGTACCACAATGAATTGACTACGTATTAGACTACTACGAACGTTTCATGGGGCACTAACATGTAAACGCAGCAGCTCCAGTTGTATTGGACTTTCAAGTCGTTCAGAGACAATAAAAGACCGGAATCGTATCCAGTAGAAATTGGAAAATGTCTTTAAGCTTGTATAAATCGGTATTTCATGTAGGCAAACGACTTCCTATGGTCGCAGCAAGCGTTAGCTTGCACCAGTCAGAAAATTTTCACAGCAATGATAATAAACACAGTTAGGAACACCGCCGGGGTTAAAACACCAATCAGGAAATCCCAAAGAAGAGAATCATTACCAAAAACTCGAGAAAAGAACGGCCGCAAACGCTTTACATCCTTCGCAGCCAGTTTGGTGGAGGAATCCACCGTCAGCTTCGTCACATCAGGGTTGCTTTTTACAAACGTCTTGGCCTCAGACAGACTAGGTTTTTTCTCGAGAAATGATGTGAGTTTGGAGGCAGCAGGCTGTTTCTGGAACTGAAACAATGCTTTTATCTTGGTGAGGCCAATCCTTTTCAAAAAGGCTGGTTTTTGCTTGGCTAAAGCACCAGTTTTCTGGATAGATGATTCCACTTTGGTAAGTACTTGTGTTGGGGCTCTCTCTTCGGTAGCTGCGATTGGTGTTGCCGCCATAGTGAGCCTTCTTATGCCAGCTGAATTTTTGTTTTCATTTCTGGTCGTCCCGGAGTCACTTTGCTCTTCATCGTATGCCGTGTCGTTTGTGAGGTAGCGGAGGTTTTGGCTAATACCTTTGGGTTTGGCGCTTTCCAACGTGTTCTGTACGGCGAACGAGAGGTTGATGTAACCTGTAAGCAGAATGACTGCAATCAGTAGAATGGGAACACGAAGTGACATGATATCGACGATTTAAAAATAATGTACTCCAGTATTCAGTTCAGCTTGTGACATTGTTTACGTTAAGTTGATGTTTATGATAATACCGTGCTATACACGGGGAAGCTCTGGATTGAATACAACTAGGCGTTATGATGAAAAGATGAAATGCTTGTGACAATTCGAGGTGCATCAATATCCTACCACTACCGACTTCCTCTGTTCATTGCTGACGCCTGCTTACAACTGACATGCCCGCTAGCCCAATCAAATCACAGAATCGCATTCCTTTATTTATTACTGACAGCATTTTCGCTTTGCGTGCTTGCCATCAGAATTAAATTGGCGCCATGCCTCGCAAACGTCAAGCATTCTCGGCAGGCGAGAAGCTGAAAATGCTATCTGCCTGGGTGGAATGTGGTGATATTAATGCTGTTATTGCCACATTCTTCCCAGGGCTGGATCCCTTTGCCCACGAGCAGCGACGCAAGCTTCTCTACCAGTGGCGCAAACGACTTGGCCACATCGAGGCCGCATGCAAATCCGTCAAATGTCGCCGCAAGAAGAAGGCCCGACGTCGCGGTACTGGGACCACCCTCTCCTTGGAGGCTGAGAAAGAGCTAGTGGTGTGGATTAATGATTTGCGAGGGGAGGGCGTTCCAATTTCTACTGTGATGCTGCATTTGCAGGCGTTAGATATTGCTGCTGCCTATGGTGTACCTAATTTCCGCGCTTCATGGTCATGGATGAAGGCATTCAAAGCGCGGCACTTATTGACCGCTCTGTAGGACAGGTAGATGACAATAGAGACTTTGAGAGTTGTGAGAACTGCGATAGTATTCTCAATGAAGCTTGAGCATTTACGTTGAGCAAACATTGCATTTGTTACGTCTTTTTATACATTCTTTACAGATCAACATCGCTGTCAGCAATGAACAGAGGAAGTCGGTAATATACGAGTAACGTACCGTCGGTCACGCTCATCATCTTACAGACTTTTCCTGTTGTTTTGCATATTTTGATGTATCCCTTTTTGCATTTACATTCTGTTTCGCACCCTATCACATCACATAAGCACTACTACACAGCATCATGACAAGGGAAGGCATTACAGTTAAAAATGCCATATGTTTTATCAGCGTTCGTCGTATCGTAAAATCCAAACAAATCTGAAATCAACACATACAATGGAAAACCATTTGAGAATTAGATTATGTTGAGACAACTGAATCAGTATTAGATGTAATGATTGACACGGTCCGTAATACCGGCTCAAATTGTCCACATTAATGCTAATGAATGAAGTTGTTTGCTCAGTTTTATCGAAAGAGTGCATATAGTAGTAGTGGTAAAGAGGTTCTCTACTAATGTTATCCATCATATAAATTCCTGGAATCGCTAGGGCTTGGGAGCCCAATGATGTTGGGGGAGTCAAGGCCTATACGCGGATGAAAGTTACACCAGGAACACAATATCTGAGATTTAGAGCAAAGTACCAGTACCAACTTTGGAGGTGAATTTAACAGTTGTAAAAAGTAGCTTGGAGCACCCTGTTGACATATCGATATTTATGGTTGATTTTGGAACGACTGAGAGTGTACAACAGTGCACCATAATAGAAAACAAAAGTAGTCTGGCATATATATTTTCCAAAGAGTCAGTTAGTTGAATGAATATGGAGCAGAAGGTATCTAGGATTAAGACAATCTGCCTACAAGCTTTATCAGTCTATTATGTTCGCGCTATGCTGTTTAACGTGAAGATTGTAGTGTGAAGCAGGTTTGCAAGCCTTGCCCACACACATTGGATACTGCACTGTCGTGCAGTAATCCAGCTGGCACGGAGTAGAGTCTATGAGTTGTGGACTGCTCTATCTTCCTGTTGGTAAGTAATACCTAACAGGTGATTAGCTCTATCCCGAACGGTAGAGAACATCGTGTAGAACAGATAATTAAGAGCAAGCGATGCAGGGCCCTACAGGCAGCACCGACTTCCTCACTTTCGAATTTACTCGGCAATCATCTTCTAGGAAGTGCCAGCTTCCTCATTAAGGTGTTCCTAGTTTTCTTACCCGGAACGCGTTACAAAGTCGACTTTAGTAGATACCGTTCTACCCAAGAAAATGGAGACCAGATCTCGCGCGTCAACCAGCAATACAATGAATACGGCAACTACAACAAATCAACAAAGTATTGCCCAGCCTATTTTCACACCAGTTCTTCCTCCGTCCATCACGTCTACATCGCACGCTGCACTAATAAAATGGCGTAAGGAGCGAAAGGTATACGAAGATACCATGCTTGCTCGCTGTCAAACGACAGGAGAAAATTATGCCGCAGTGACTAGATCGGTGAAAGACTCGTTCGACCCTAGGCTGTTGGAAGCGTGGTGTCGCCTTCGGTGGAAAATTGAAGTGGATAACGTCAGTGACGACAAACTCCTATTCGAAATTGACAAGATTGTCAAGTCAGTTAAAAATGAGACTCTCCCAGATGTGCAAGCACTGTTCAAGAAAGAACTGCAGTTCAATCTAAAAGAAACCGACGTGAGTGAACGTGTGCTGCAGTATTTTTTGTCCTGCGACCGCATCATCGATGAACATGGCCTGCAAGCCTGTTTTGACACAGAGGATGGTACAAAAGAAAAATGTACTCTGCTTATCAGCTCTCTTGCACCTGAGACACTCAAGGAGGATGTGAAGAATTCACTTCGCTTCCAGGCACCTGATGCCAAGCGTGATGAAGGTAAACTTCATGACCTCATTCTCGCCAAGGCATTAGAGCAGGATAAAGAATTCCGTCGATTAAAACGACAACGCTCTGTGGATGACAATACCGGTTCGAGCAAGAAATCAAAACGCACAATAGTGTTGGAATCATCGGGTGAAACCCAAAAAGCAAATCGCAATCGCGATAAAAATGTCAACAGTCTCGAAAAAAGACAGACGTTACGAACACAGACGTCAATACCGGAGAAAGGATGTCTGAAATGTAGTGGTCCACACTGGGTGGCAAAATGCCCTAATGCCACTGACACCGAGAAAAAGGAACTGCCCAGACAGTTCCACAAAAATAACGCTAAGACAAATATGAAGCGGCTTCGCACAGACAAATGAAATGAGGCGGGCACTATTTTGCTGAATGGTGTCCTCCGAAAACCATATTGTGCAGATACCGGTTCGGATAGATGTCTCATGAGTGTGGAGATGTAGAAGCAACTACATGAGGCAAGTGGAAAACCCTTGGAGATAACTACACTCGCCCAACCTGTTGAAGGCCTTGCGGTTGGGGGACATTGGGTCAAAGCTGATAGAGCTGTTGACCTGGTCATCCAACTTCGCACTGCTGCAGGCGTTGTAGAACTTCAAACCCCGGTGCAGTGTCTACTTATCGATGGAGATGATGATGAATTCATCCTTGGGAATGATGTTTTAGCATCGCTCGGCATCGATATTGATAGACAACTCGAACAATTATCCCATTCAAGTGGGGATGGTGGCAGTGATCCTTATTCTGAAGTTAATGATAGGAGAACTGAAAATCCTGATATCGTGGAGATTTCGGAACAACTGACCAAACTTGTTGATGATGCGATAAAGAATGGATTTCCCGTGGGTCGTAGACAGGAATTGGAAGAAATTGTGAGGAAACATGATATTTGGAGAATTGACCTTCGGAATGACCCTCCAGCCAATGTTGAACCTTATGAAATTCGCCTGAAGCCGGATGCAAAGCCATATCGATGCAAAAACAGAAAATATGCACCAGCTCAAAGTCAATTCATGAGGGAATTCAATCGGAAATTGGTTGAACTAGGATGGGTCTTCCGCAATCAAAGCAGTCGCTGGGCCTGTCAGGCGCTACCTGTAAGGAAAACAGGAGGCGATGGTTTCCGGCAGACTTGCAACTACAAACCTGTCAATGCAATGACCGAACCACTGGCCGGTACAATGCCAAACCTAAATACTAAGTTAGAGCATGTGAAGGCCAAGAAGCACTATGGGCTTTTCGACTTCATTAAAGGTTTCTGGCAGTTACCTCTTGCTAAAAACAGTCAAGAGATCCTGCCATATGCCACCGATGAAGGAATATTCACTCCCACTAGAGTTCCTCAAGGCAGTTGTGACTCAGCGTTGCATTTTCAAGCCACTATGGAAAAATGTTTTGAAAACTTACTGTATGATTCACTTCTCATTTGGATTGACGATTTACTCGTGTTTACAAATTCTATTGACGAATATCTAGAAGTTCTAAGAAAACTAGTCGCTACTATGGATCAATACGGGCTAAAATTTAGTGCGACGAAGACCCAGTTGTATCAACAGTCTGTAACTTGGTGTGGTAGAGTGATTTCGGCGAATGGAGTGAGCTATGACCCGAAGCGAATCGATGCACTCGCAAGTATGCCTGTACCAACTACAGCGGCGGAATTACAACAGTTTATTTGTGCATCCAACTGGATGCGTGACAATTTGCTTGACTACGCGAGGATTATACAACCTCTCCAACGGAAACTTGACAAAGCTCTTGATGGAAAGCGCAAGACAAAACGTATTGCAGCTGGAGTAATAATCAAGTTAGACGACAGCGAACTAGACAGCTTCAGCAAAGTGAAACAACTATTAGCCAATGCAGCTAAGCTTTCATACCCGAGCAACGAGGCGACAATATGTTTGTTTTGTGATGCATCAGATAATGGTTGGGCGATAGTCTTGACCCAAGTCGAACAATGGAAAAGTGATAAGCCTGTGACAGAGCAGTGCCACGATTTATTGATATGCAAAGGTGGAACATTTTCAGGAGCTCAGTGTAACTGGAGTGTCACGGAAAAGGAAGGATATCCAATAGTTGCCGCGTGCGATGATCTCAATTACATGCTCTTGCGACCTGGTGGTTTTCGCATATATTGTGATCACCGCAACCTGATCTATTTGTTTGCTCCACATCCTGAACTTAAGAAGCACGTGAAAGGAAAGCTTCTTCGATGGGCTCTAAAACTATCAGAGTATCGCTACACAATCGCGCACATCGAAGGACAGCTGAATGTATGGGCCGATTTAGTGTCTCGATGGGGTAGAGCAACAACTACGACTGTACAACGGTTCAAGCGTGTAACGCGAATGCAATCACGTACATCGAAGCGGCCTCTACTCCGACCACTTGACAAAGACTCGTTCGTATGGCCAACGATGAAAGAGATTGCAGCCACCCAAACTGCACACATCAAGTTGCTGCCTGATCACTGTACACGAGATGACAACGATGTTTATCATTTCAAAGGAAAGATTTGGATACCAGAAACAGCTTGCAGTCTGTTGCAACGTCTATTCATTATTTCACATTGCGGTCAACAAGGGCATCGTGGGGAAGCAGTGATGCTGATCCACTTGAAACGAATGTTTTTCATAAACAACGTGACACGGCATGCACGACGGTTTCTAAAGAACTGTTTGCTCTGTCATCATGTAAAAGGAGGAAGGACTATCCCACGACCTTGGGGACCATTGTTTCGTTCGAGCATACGAAACGAAGCCATCAACTGGGATTTTCTTTTCGTTGGAGAAAGCTTTGGTACAAGTAAATATCTTTTGATTATCAAAGACAATTTCAGCCATTTTTGCGAGTTGATTCCGTGTGATGCACCAACAACTGCAGTAGGAGCGGAGGCAATGCTATGGTGGCATAGCCGTTATGGAATACCTACGGCATGGATTAGTGATAACGCAACCCACTTCAAGAGCGAAGTACTTGCCCTGTTAAGCAAATTGATGAAGGCGAAACAGGAATTCGTGGTGGCATATAGTCCATGGTTGAATGGCTCTGTAGAACGTGTAAATCGTGATGTGATACAAGTCTTAAGGGCGATGATACTCGAGTACGGGATTGCATACCAAGATTGGGTATACCTCATTCCCCTCATTCAAGCAAACCTCAATCACTCGCCTGTACAATCACTAGCAGGTCGTGCTCCGATCGAAGTGTTTACCGGTCTCCCATGTCCAAATCCAGTCTCAACACTGTTTGTCCCTGGCTCCAAACCAATGAGAGTGTCAACAACTAGCAATGAAGATATCAACGAATCACTGGCTACGTTGAGAAAGAGCATAGAGGAAATTCATCGAGACGTGACTGACCAAAGAGAGAAGAGGGTATTACTGAACAAGAAGAGAGCTGAAGGATACCAAATGGTTAATTTTTCAGTCGGTGATTATGTTCTCCGTTCGCGAGTCGATGAAAAAAGTCAGAACAAATTGCTCGTGACCTGGGTGGGACCATTCGTTGTGACTAACTGCAACTCCCACTCATTTACAGTGAAGCATTTAATTACCGGTGCAAAGAGTCTGGTACATGCATCCAGATTAAAGTTTTTTGCAGACAGTGACCTGGAAGTCACTGAGGAACTTCGCGAACATATCGCCGCACAGGGTATCGTACTGAAGGTGAAAGCGATACAAGAGCATCGTTGGAACAACAGTATGCAAGGCTATGAGCTGCTTGTGAGTTGGGAAGGCCTCGAAGCAATCGAGGATTCCTGGGAACCACTATGGGCGATGTATAGGGATGTAAAGGTACTCGTTGATACCTACGTCCGCAACGCCAATGACACCTCATTGATGGAGTTCCATCAGGCCAAAATCTCCGGGTAGTGCTGAGAGGAGCCAATACCGAGTTAGGGCCAGGATCAGACTATTATAGTCACAAACAAAGCTATGACCACTCGTACAAGATACTGTGAGTTATGACACTGTGGACTAGAGTTTCCGATTGAGACTAGAGATCCCAAAACATGAATTTTCAAATTCTTAAAAGCTTTTGAGTGTCGTCAAGGCTTGGGAGGGAATTGTAGTGTGAAGCAGGTTTGCAAGCCTTGCCCACACACATTGGATACTGCACTGTCGTGCAGTAATCCAGCTGGCACGGAGTAGAGTCTATGAGTTGTGGACTGCTCTATCTTCCTGTTGGTAAGTAATACCTAACAGGTGATTAGCTCTATCCCGAACGGTAGAGAACATCGTGTAGAACAGATAATTAAGAGCAAGCGATGCAGGGCCCTACAGGCAGCACCGACTTCCTCACTTTCGAATTTACTCGGCAATCATCTTCTAGGAAGTGCCAGCTTCCTCATTAAGGTGTTCCTAGTTTTCTTACCCGGAACGCGTTACAAGATCTACAACAACAAACCGAATTTGCAGGGAAAATATTACTATCTAGATTGTCTACGCTGTGGTATCTTAACAGCTTTACATAATGTCATGTGAGTTCAGTGTCTGCATGCACCGTTGTGAATTCGTTGCTTTAAACTACCGGTGTTGCTCTCAGCCAGAAGCTATGATATGAAATTGTCGTACTTAGCTGCTTAATGTTATTTATGTGAATTCTGCAGTCTGTGTGAAAATGTAAAGTAAAGCAAGGTCGGGGGGAAGGAGGTCATCTATTTAATACTATAGATTCCTGGTATCGCTGGAGGCTATGCGTGATTGACGTTCTATCTTATGTGGTGCTTCAGCTGAGCGCGAAGGTTGCACCTTTCCCTTGCGCTTCGGTAGGATAACTTGAACCCTTGCGGGTTTACCGGGCCCTCAGTGCTTTGGCAGCGCAATCTTGAGCGGGATGGGTCCGCCACGTCCGTCGAGCCTTGGTGTCAATCGTGAACACACGTGGGCCACCTTACCCCACATGCTGCACGCGTAGTTGAAATATCTTGGTGCACAGGACCACCCCATCTTTCCTTCTCTGGCCCACACGGGGGACTTCGAGTCACTTGAGCCAAACGGCGCTAATTGCGTGTAAAGTAAAGCAAGTCATCAGTTTATAAACATTCTTTTAGAGATCCACCACTTTCTAAATATACATTTTTGCATATTCTTATTTGTATGTGGTTAAAACCGACCATTACGCGTATCAACTCTAATGCAGCCTTAAAGATTTAGTGAGGTCTTAGACGAACTTTTACTTTTCCGGTCAAACAAAACTGAGGTCAGCTGGCGGATAGTTGGTACTGATGATTGCCTTCTGGAAAGGCTAATAGAACGGCAATTTTCGTACTATTGTGCTCACGAATACATCCAAATACCCTCGGGCCAATATTGACGAAGTTATTAAATTGTACCTATTGTTTTGCCAATCTCCGAAAACACACTGTTAATTAAAGATCAAACCACGTGACTCTATAAAGTTTAACAAAGCATCCGCGTAGCGGATGCCCAGAGCGCTAGTCATCGAGAGTAAGTAACACCTACATCTTAAAATTCTCAGCAACAAGATAATAAGTATGTTATCGCTGCAAAATGCGATTGAAAAAGATTAGCGGGTTGAGAACACAATAGTAATCGCTGCCGGATTCTATAGCTTCTAGGCGCGAATTCTCCTGCATTGCATCTTGCAGCGTAGTGAAATACTTAAGAAAACTTAGCGATAACGGCTCCATAAGATACAGCTGACACAGTGTTTTCACTCGAGTGACAGCGACGTAAAATGACGAACGCTGAGGAGAATGCCGTGTTGAATGCCGCAATGGACCAAGAATAATCTTTATCACTGTTAGGCCCTGGCATTTTTCACTGATGAGAACGAAAGCAGGAACTAAGGGGACTTGTTTCACAACCACAGTGAACGAACGCTGAGGCATGATGATCTTTACATTTCTCTAAAATTGAGTTACCAAATAGCTATACATTGTGCTGCCCAGTTCATTGTCTGTGTCGTGCATCCTTTCTTCCCGTGGCGTGTGTCTGTGCGAGTGCAACCACTGCATAGCATACAGCCTATAATGCGTGCTGCACATTTGAATCATGCAACCACTTAATCACGAACGGGTCTATAAGCTGTGTTTTTTTCGCGGGATTGTCACAATATCTGTTTAAACCCGTGCGGTTCAGACAACATTCCTGGGTGATTTGGGTTTTGATGTTGCAGGTAGCCGCCACAAGTAACATTCACTGGGACCTTTTAAATATCCAGCGGCTATCTAAAACTGCAGGTTCGATGGTATAAATGATGTATTAAACCTATCACTTAGAATATTTTGATATATTGCATATATAAGAAAACAGAAGAATAACCCCCACTTGTCAAGAAATTTCAAAAAATCATATTAAATGTATCAGTCTTTGTTTTTTGACAAGTTCTATACATAGCAACTGATTTGAGATTTTATTTTGGGTATCCGATATATAATATTCCAAAGTTATTTTGGGTAGAATGACCTCTCTGTAGAAACTCTGGATTAAAATCCAGAGAATATTTTTTGCCCGACAATGTGCGTACATTGTACATTTGGGGAATTGAAGTACGTAATATCCGATATTTCAGTACCGAAATACCAATTTTGGTATCGGATCCTTTAACCTTTCCCATATAGTGGAACTCGGATGCAAATAAGGATGAAACCAGCTCCGTCAGCAAGCCAAAACAATGCCTTCAGTTTAAGGTCTTAACCAAGGACAACCCGAGGAAATCCCTATATCCTAAGGGATTTGGGTTGAACCCGGGTGATAGTTTTCCTACCGACAATTAACCCCATCCTCAACTGACTACTTTGAGGTCAAATCACGCATCTTATCACCCCTGGTGGCAGGGATGACATAAAAATATTAAAATATTTTATTCGCAAATAAAAGAAATAAAATATTCTTATATTAGGGGACCCGGGTAGTTACCCCGAGGAATTCGAGAAAACGTTAAAAATACATTAAAATCTCTGACGATCACAACAACTCTTACCGCGATTTGAGCACAACAAAACATTGCCGGTACATCCTGGGCTGCAAATCGCAGCCCTGGCTGCGCTCCAACGGCGTCGGCGTCGTGTCGCAGGTCTGCGCGACTCCCACGGTGTGGTCCACACTTTTCCCACGCGACAGTAGATGTTGTCGCACGAAGGTGGCCGGAATGTATGCGTGTCAAATGTGGCACACACCACATTTGACACGCCAACCAGCATTATCGAGCACACTTCCAGACGTTCCAGCCAGTGGCAACGACCCGATCCACGAGCGGCCATCCCTCACTCGCAGCGCCACGATGCCGGGACTCACGGGATTGCAGCTCCCAGCGGAAACTCTGTCCGCTGGTGATCGGATTGAGTATTTTTCCCGAATGTTCGTCTGTGGAGACAAGCGCGGCCTTCGCTCGGCCGTCGTCGTCCTGGTAGACCTCCAGGACGACCTGTATCCAGTGCGCGTGGATACCGAAGAGCTTCTGCCGCTCGATAACTTGATGCGCCGAACTGCGGACGCGCTGGGAAACCACGTCGACGACGTCAGCGCAAAGTGGCGCAAGCTGCGAACCTACCAGCTCACACCCGGAAGCTTTTCTGCGCCGACCCGCTCCAGCACTTCGAATTCCGCGTTGGCCGCAATCGTACGGGGGTAATCTCCTCAGTACATCGCGAAGTTGCGCTCCAACGCGAGCGATTTTTCCCGGGAGGGTCACAGCCGGACAGAGAGAGCACAAGCCATGCAACATACAAATCCATTGACGCCGCGTCGTCCAGCACATCCGTCGCTCACTGCAGCAGACCCGACATCTCTGGAAAAGTTGCCGAAGACTCCAGTCCTTCTCGTTTGCCCGAGGATTCCATCGCGCCGTCCACGCGTACGTTGACTGTCATCGATTTGGTGTCTGACTCTGATTCAGAATCTGATTCATTCCTTGTTTCAGAAGCTAGCCCGGCCCCCACGGATAGCGAGTTGCTGGACGCAAAGGCGTACCTCAGTAGCGTGCCGAACCGGTACGCAAGAGATCGTACTCGACACCAGAAGAAGCGCCGCGCGGGAGAGTGGCATGTTGCCAGGTCCAGGAAGCGCCGTGACCAGCGCAAGTGCGCGGTCACTCTAAGTGGGGACCAGATCCAACATGCCCATACGGTGACCGCACTAAAGATGAAGCAACTACTTTCATTACCTGCTGTGCACTTACGGCTGGTCGATCTTCACGAGAGACGGAAGGCATACGTGGCACCAGTCCACGATGCGAGGTTCGCTCACGCAGAGGTTCCTTGGCCAGCTAGGGTAGAGCGAATCGACTGTAACGTACCGAGCGGAGTTGTGTTTCCCGACTTAGGGGACTTCGGGAAGTGTACATGTGAGGGGACTGCTTCATCGATACTTGCGAAAACTCGGCTGCGGCCGTGTACTGCACGGAGACTTGCTGTAATTTGGGGGCGCTGTGCAGCAACGCCCCCCGCGTTCGTGACACTTTAAAACTCTTTGACACTGGCCGCGTCGGGCTAAGTGTGTACACGACGGCCGACATGGACGTCGGGGACGTTGTAGGGGAGTACGCGGGGGAGCTGACCGAGTACGACGCAGTAGTCCCGGGACAGCCGCCCGTCGCCGTTAAAGAGAACAGTGGCTATACGCTGCTGATGAACGCCAAGTCTCAGCGCAAGAAGTATGTCTACATTGACGCACTGAGCTGCGGGGCTATTACACGCTTCCTCAGCCACTCCTGCAACCCCAACGCTGCTTTCGTGGAGTTTCAGAACGGCTCCGAGGTCAAGGTGCTTGTCCGGATGCTGAAGGATGTCAAAGCGGGTGCGCAGATCACAGTGAACTACGGTGATGAGACCTGGTTCACTTGCATGTGTGAAGAGTGCTGGTCGGCGTCGGCCGAAGATTCCCTGCAATACGACATGGTGTAGGCTGTAAAGAATTCGCTCGCGTACATGTAGCTCGCACTTGTGCTGTAGTACTCAAAACACTATCAAAAGTTGTGAAAAGGCAGTTACTGAAGTGCTGGAGCGACCTTTAGAAAGATATTACTCGTAACTCAGTGCTGGGCCTACGGCGGAAGAGCGTCCTCCTGGCAGCGAATCGGGAACAGTAGTGCGTCTGCGTCTCGTTCTTCTCACCAGAATCTCGTGCCCTCTGCTGTCTACATGGGCTGCAGCTCTCAGAGCAAATACTACATGGACGCATGCTCCAAAGACGAACCAGTAACCACACGGACACCAGTGTCTGGGGAGGTTTACTGGCCAGCCACCCCAAGGCTGACCTTCTACCTCCTCCCGAGCATAATTGGCACACATCTGTGCGCTGACAGCAATTCCCTCCTCGCTGCGTTTGTTCGGGGCAACAGCGATGCGAGGAGGTCGCATTGATACGACACAAACCATTTGGCGAGCTCCAGCACACGCGTGCTCAAACTCATGCCCTTCCGACAGCGACAGTAACCCTCCTCGACGCATGTCTGCCGCCCTTCGAACGAGGGTTTCTGTTGGTAGCGCCCGGAAGTGGAAGGGCTTCTCTGTTTCCGAAGCTGCCGCACAGCAGGAGCTCAGTTCACGAAGCAGGCACCCATTTTGAGCCGTCGACGTAGAGTATAATCCCGTTTGAGAGCAGCGTTGAACGTTTCCGCAGGATTATTTGTAGTGGCGTAGCCACTGGGTGTCACGTACGCCTGCCAGCAGCTGAACCTCTTAAAGAGCCACTGCCCACTCATGTACCGGGCGAATGCTACCAGCGACGGATCTGAAGCCCAGCGGAGAAAACTTGCATCCCTCACTTGAACGAACGCCTCCTGCGTCCTGGCGAAGTGCATGTCGTACAGATCTGTCACAATCATTGCCGCCACACCCGAGGGAAAACCTCGCATCGCCTTGTGAACGTTTTCCATTAGGTGGAAAAAGCACATTAGGAACTGATAGCCAGCTGAGTCTCCAAATGCTGTAAACAGAGCATTATACTGCGCCTGGTCGGCGTCTGCTAACGCATACATCACTCTGAGCTCCTTCTGGGCCACCCACCAGTAGATCCGTTTCAGCGCTTGCAGGACTGCTTCAAACACAGCTTCGGTCTCTTGGGACACTACGATGAGGACCACTAGATGGAACGCCCGCGAGGAATCTGAGATTCCCACTACGACTACGGGGTAGTCGCATTGATTCGTCTTGTAGGCTGCATCTACGTGAAACACAAAGCCTCCGGCGGCCGATCCATTCGTAGCAGCAACGCTTTCGTTGTTACGCCAGCAATGAACGGCTGTAGATCCGATCCGTTGCCGACGATGAGTTCCCCTTTCCCATCCATCTCCCACCCGAAGCTAAACGCCTGGTGCAACGGCTCCGAACCATTAAAAGCCATATCGTGAAGCTTCTCCTTTGTTGCGTCGACGTGGTCGTGGTTTTCTAGATACCTCCGGCTGTATTAGTTAATGAAGTTCTGTACAGTGCTCAGGGTGGGCAACGTATGCAGCGGGGTCTCGAACTTGCGGGCCAGCGCGTGGCAAATTCGTACTGGCCGCAGGTGGTGCTCTGCCATCTCGCGGCAAAAGGCCTTCTGCGCTGAGGTGAAGCGCTTCGTCCTGGGGGAGCTGACACTGGATGTATGCTCCCCGTAGTCGTAGACAGCTACCGTGTCAGTCTCAAGGCACGTCAGTGTTTTCCCTCGCCACTCACACGCCCCCAGACTCGCCTCCACGCACGGGGCCGAGTGGCATTTCAGGAGGCGGTAGCGCATCTTGTGCTGGGCCCCAGGACAGATTGCACACGCCATGGTGTTGCTGTGCGTGACCTCGTACGTCTTCAGCTCCTCCAGCAGCTTCTCGGCAGGTGCCGCGTCCAGGTTGACCGCCTTCTCGCGCCAGTCAAGACGCCTGGGCATTATCGCTCGGGTGCTTTCGACGGCAGATGACGTCCTCTACCAGCCCTGCGATCGTCGAGCATGACGCGCATCAATTGCGAGCGCTGTTGGCTGCGCGAGCAGTCCTCAGCCCGAACCCACTCCTGCAGCAGAAAAGAACCATTTTAGACAGAATCACGCACCCGTGATGTTTTAGTGTGAAATTAACGCACTTTGCTGTGCTGACACACGTTTGGTGTGCTGACACACGTTTGTTGTACGGAAACAACACTTTTGTGTGCCAGTAACGCGTTCTCGAGGAATTCGCAGGGCGTCTGTCCCAAAATAATATAGATGAATTATTATTACATTACATAATATGAGAACAAGCCAAGAAGCTCACGATACATGTAACGGGGTTACATGAGGGGTACCCCTGCTAGGGCACCGCCTCTAGATGTAGATACACTTCTGTAAGTATTCGTTTTGTGATTCTGTATCATAAGTGGTGTGACCCACACCACTGCCACTTAGGTCAGGTGGCTGAGGGCCAACCAATAGTTTTTGACCTACTTTTTATATAGATATATATGGAAAAGTATAGTTAATTTGTATTACAGGCCAAATTTTCTTATTAACCTTAAATATAAACAGTCTTAACCCCTCATTCACTAATGTTAGAACCTCCGACAATCAAAAATGCACATGGCAGAGCAGCTGACGTGCATACCATCATTACTAGTCGTTTGTATTGAAATTTCTTCTCCAGCATACAAAACCCCATATACAACCTACAACTAGAAATTAGGTCAGGACTTCAAATCCTTTTAGAAAAGGCGAATAAAACTGTCAGGACCAACACTTCAGGAACACCAGGAAACCTAATGCCGCCAAGCGTGGCCGCTCACACAGAAAACCGCAGCAGCAGGTGCAGGAGGCGCCGGAGACCGCGGACGCGACCGCAGAGCCGGATGGAGCGACGCTGGTGACATCGACGCCTGCTAAGCGTGGCCGCCCGCGGCGCAACCCACAAAATCAGGAATGCGGGATAAGCGTTGGAAGCACAGCTGTACGGACTGCTGTTGTCGCAAGAAAGTGTACCCTCATGCACACATCAAGAACCCACGTCAAAGAAGCAGAGAATGGCTTGAAGCTCGCTGGTGCTTGCTATGGCAGCTGCTGCGACATACAACGCCGCTGGTGGATATCCTACAACCATCAGCTATGGGCAAGGAGTTTCTCCTATTGTTAACTCTGAATCTGAAGCAAGGATAAGCGATGACGAAAGCTCTGCCGAAGTAGATGGCGATTTCGAATATACCTATCCACTACTTGTCGATGAAGAAGAGAACATGCGCAAGGGAGACAACGTCCTTGCAACGGTAGTTGATGTGAACATTTGCAAACCGGAAGATCGAGTAAACAACGACGCTCTAGATTCTGATGGACCCTCGGATGATGAGCAGGATACCGGTCATGGTTTCGAAGACGAAATTCGCTTTGTGGACACGAATGCGACTTATAAGCTCCTGCGCAAGTTGACCACGTTTTGACCAATCACTCCGCAGACTTACTAATGGTGAAATAGAGCGATTGTTTTGGGGTCAAACTCTGCCTAGGTCAACTCGTGCGCAACGCGCTTTTGTAGTTAACTCCAGCGCGGGTTTTTTGATCAACTAATGGTTAAAAATTATCATGGGCGACTGTGGTGAAGTGGATAAGAAGTTTTCCGACTTTGATCTTGTCCCGTCAATAGAGATAGATCAATCCCTCCCTATGGTGATCCTCAATATAGTGACACTCATTACAGTGACCAAGTGAATCTGTGTGCCATCATCCCAGCCCGAACTGATTGTACCCACGCGGTATCGATCTCAGCAGGTAAATATCTATCTTAGCTTTATTATGGGTATGAGGAAGTCAGTGCAGCATGGATAGCCACAGATGGGGAGCATAGGACTTTAGCCATTAATTCAGAGTTGTTTTTACCTTCTACTACACAAGTCTTCCTTCATCTACACTATTCCGGGTAGGGATAAACAAGATTGGCCCTCCCGACGTCACGCAAGAGCAAGATCGACACTAAGTAGAACCCCTACGCCCAGATTGCTTGGCTGGACGTTCGTCAACTCTCAAATTTCAAGACCCCGCTATAGGAAGCGGCAAGCACGTATTGGAACTATTGGATAAACGTCACACACCGACCACAAGACTCCCCCAAGCTAAGATCGACACTGTCTGGGATCAAGATTAACCTAAGACACCTAAGATCGAAGCCCGATAACTACACGGTGCAGCGAGTAGAAGTATCCCCGCTGCTGCCACCCCTCCCGCTGTCCTGTCAGACAGCAAGATCGACAACAAGCGCGTCTATCGAGATCACCCGAGGAGCGATCTAGTCCCACCGACGGGTACACAAGGTGAGATCAAGCAACTTCACGGAAGATCGGAGTACACCCTCCGTTAGTCGGCAGTTCGGGCGCAGTGTGCAAGAGAACCCCTGTGGTCTTGCGATTCGCAGAACCACTTCGCCACATTATAAAACGCGGCTTACGAGATCGAATTCTCAGACATGAAGATGATGTCACGGGTTGTATCCGCACGGAGGGCGCTACGCCGCTTTGCGATAGTGTTGCCCGTTGAAGAAAATGCTCACTCGGAAGGTATTGAAGTCGCGATGCACCCGAACCACTTGCGGGCTAATGAGGCAATGCGAGGAAACGACTTGGCGTCGGCACACCACCTATTGAGCGCCGACGGAAGTTCTTGCTCGTCTACTTGTGCGGCAGAGGATTTTTGAAGATAGTTGTTTAGCACCCATTCACATTCCTCATCTGAGGTCTTAGTTCGACAAGAAGTACATCGCATTATCAATCGGTTATCATAAATCATCCTCTGGAAAGATGCAGCGCAGGTGAACAAGTGTACTGCTGGCCGCTCGGCCGACGTCCCTTTGGTTCTGGACCTTAGCGGTTGTGCTTTTAACAAATGAGATAATTTCCCATTTCAGATGTCTTTTGCGCGCTTCGCTTCTGTAACTGTCAGCAGGTTCGCGTTCGTGAAGTAGTGATCAAGTAGTGAAATCCATAGTATGTCGTCATTTGATTCTCTCGCATCGGTTTTCGATCAAACTCACGAAACAGCGGAACAGAAACTTCAGCAGTTCTATAACACGCTCTGCAAAAGGTTCTCGCTTTACTTGAGCATACAAATCATCAAGTATCTTGGAATCACTCAACAATAACTTGAGTGTACGAATGGAAGCGTAGGCAGAAACTAGCGTCGGGTATGTTTCACCTCCAAGGCTATCCGTTACAGCACTAAATGGCTCTAACCGCTTCACCAGACACCGAATAATAAACCATTCTTCGGCTGTTGGGCTATTCAGGTTGTGAGAAACGTCTTCAAATTCAACGCTACCTTCTTGGCTGCAGAGGTAAGTAGAAAAGTCATCGAGAGCTGAACGCAGTATGATCATGCACTGCAGCAAGCTGTTCCAGCGTGTAGAACTATATATCTTAACTTTGACAGCTTTCTTGTGACCACCTTGCAAAACCTCTAGGATTTGAGTCCTTAGGAGAACGGCGAAAGTACTCGGCTAACGAACGGTTTGGCGGACGTATTCAAGATCCTCCACAGCCGTTTCACAGTTTTGTGCAAACCCTACAGCTTGCTGACAAATTGCAGTAACTTCTTCAAGAGCAATACTTTCGTCCGAATTGCTCTCATCATTCTCGTAACAATCTCTTCGCTGTGTCTGCATCTCGTCAATTAACCCGTCACTGTCGCTCATATCATCAGCCTTGCCGCAGTTATATTAATTGCTTCCAGCGGATTCATCATTGTAGCTGGAGTCGACTTCAACAACAGATTGATTGATTCTTTCCACGTCTTCCACACTCGTAGTCAGTACCAAATCGGTAGGCTTCCTAACAAGACCAGCGCCAACAACGAGATGTAAAGAATGTGTACCCCAAGACAGGCTAGTAACACTAATTTGTCTATACGCTTTCTTCATATTCGACGCCCCGTCACGGAGAAATCGTACACGTTTTGCTCGATCAAGATGCCACATCTCAAAGAAGTTAAGAAGAGCACCTGCAATAGCAAATGTGTCGTGGTTTCTAGGAATTTTCATCACTTTAAGAGTCCACTTGTGCATATTGTACATTTCGTCAACATAGTGCAGTGTAAAGCTAATAGAGCTCTCAGCACACAACAACGTCCAAATGTCGGAAGACACGGAATAGAAACCGCATTCCGCTTTATCACCCAGACGAATGCGAAGCGAAGAGCGAAACTCGCCTGCCCTAATCTGCAGGCGATTTGTAACGGTTTGGTGAGAGGGCATTTGTAGTCTTCGTTGAACGGAGTTGCCACATTTTATCCTTGTGATGAGACCAGGGTCACTAACCATGCTTAGTGGATGCAAGCTCGAAGCAATCCACTGAATAAGTAAATCGACATAACGTCTCTGTTCAGCTTCACTGGCAGGCTCTTTCAGATCACCAGCATCAAATCTACTTGAATCATAAATGTTGATCAAGCGTCTCGCGGTGGTGTCGTTTCTGTGTTTCTCCTCACGTTGTCTGTATGCTGTTAGAGGATCAAGATGACACTGCCTCATGTGAAGTCCTGCATCGTTCCAACCCTTAGTCGCTTCTATCTTGGGGGTACATCGCTGGCACCATCCCTACTTGGCGTGACCAATGGTAAGCGCATCGTCTGACACTGTAGCGTATCCCTCATCAGCCACTAATATGATAAATTGTCAGTATGCTTTCACACGCTGTTTTGGCTCCTAGACCATTGTAGGTTGCGGATTGGGAACTTATCTGTCTCAAATCAGGATGCCGTGATGACACCGGTTGTGGTGTAGCAGTTGCCCTCGCAGTAGATGTTCGACGCTGCGTTGATTTCGCTCTGATGGTAGATCGGTAATGTGGAGTGCGAGGTACTTCTAGAGGCGTGGTGAACTCATCAGTATGCTGAGAAGGTGGATCACAATCTTCTTCGGCTTCCATCGCTGGGAATACTTGATGGGGCTTGAGAGCTTGACAGGAAATGGGGTAACTTTGTTGGAAGCGATGTGCATGCTGCTGGGTCTAGTTCAGCTCGTTTTGGTGCAACCATGTTGGTGATCTACTCGACACACAAGGTATCGTCAACTTACCGAGGTTCCCCGCGAACGTCAAGCAGGTCCGATCAGCTACATGGCAAGCTCTGACGTTGCGTCAGTTCCTTAAGTCTCATGATCATTTAGGAAGGGAGACTATATTGCTACACTGAAGTGGGTATACTTCCCTCCGATGTGTGCTTCGTGTACCTCCGACCAGGACAAACGCAATGTTGCAATTGTGGAAATTCATGCTGGCATTTGCTATATTAATGGAATTTCCGAAGGCGATTGGTTATATCTGGGACAATGAGAAGGCCGTTGTGTCTTGTGTTAAAGTGTGTCTAGATCATATATTGGCTAGATTAAACCACCTAATGTCATACGTTGCGTGCAGATCCCGGATCGCGGTAATAAAATAGCTTACATGCTAGATCCTCGGTTTTAAACGATCCAATCCAGGCGCCATGCAAGTCTAGTACCTCAAGGAACGAGAAGATCGCCCCCGAAGGAATTACTACAAGAATATTGATGATAACAGCGGGTTTCAAGGTAGTGGAGATCGAGGGTAATTCACTAAAAGAGAAGGCGTTAATTTGGGAATAGAATTAGAATTTGTTCATTTTTGCTCATATATTTCAAGGCTCTGTGTTCCCACAAGAACCCTGTGCAAGTCCGCGAAATTATACAGATTGATGAGACCCCTCAACAAATCCAGTCATAGGAGGTGGCAAGCACGGAAAGGTAAAGATACACCAAGGAAACCCCACAGTTGACTAAGTTATATTCTTGGCTTACCCGCGAATATTATTTGACAGACGCGTGAAGAAGTTCTCACGTGTCAACTCAAGATTCCCAAGTATCGTCCTTACAGAGTTCCTTGCTTATCCTCATCAGGCATCTTCACGTCACCGTATGATTGAACCCGCCCCATCGACGGGTAAATAAGGTGAGACCAGCCCAGCGTCAGTGGGTGGTCCGAGTATCCCCTCCGTTAGTCAGTAGTCCGGATCACAAGTGTGCAGGGGGACCCGGTAGTCACCAATTTCTGCCAATCCGCTTCGTCACAACGTTTTCTAAGACAATTTCGGTACCCGTAAGATTGATCATGTATGGTCATTTGACTTGAAGCGCGTAGCGAGTGGTCACTTCCTATGTCTACAAGTCTGTTTTGGGACCACTCCGCTGGATGAAAGCTATGAAATGTCCGAGATACGTTCCCGGTCAAAGGGTGGTTCTTCAACATCCAGGACTCGTAGTTGCAGTGTGTCCATTGGTACCGAGAACGTACGAACGTTGGAATCGTTGTGATGTCCGACCCGAAGAGTAGGACAATAGCGTCGTCTCCATCATTGTCGTGAAGTTTCATATAGCAGAACTCACTAAACGACGGTACGTGAGCGTGACCGAGAAATGCGAGGGCTCCAACAGCGATAAATGAGACACAATTGTGGAATAGTTATGTATGCTTGGGAGACGGCGGAGCTGGAGGAAGATGAGGGTTCCCAAATGGTCGTTTTGCAACCTCAATGCAAAATTCAAAGTTAGGCCAAGAAGTTCCTGCGGGCCTTGGCTATCTAAATTAAAGCACTCGCTTCGGTTCCTGTTGCGTCCCGGAAACCTGAACACCCTTCGAGGCCTGATCTGCAGGATACCTTTTCGCACGACGTTGCCACCCCTATCTCTGCAGAATTAAACTCCATATTTATCCCTATGGTCACGAGTAGGTGAAAGCAGGAGACAAGTAATTTGTTGGAGGATTCGATGCATTCGTAAGTTTGAAAATAGAAGCCTTCCTTTTACCTCATCTGGTGCACAAGTGTGAATGGCCAGTTTCGGCAAGTTAATTAAACCTCGATTCTAGGTCAAATTTGCGAACCATGACAAAATTATTTGCTGAAAATTTTGATCGTCCGTCTTGAGTTTGTCAGACGAGGTGCAAACATCAATGAATAGAGAGTTATGGGTGGATGATGTGATTACAAATAGTTGATGTGTGGCCCTCGCCTCACAGTCACACCCCACGAATGCATGATTAAGCTAGCGCTAAGGGTGTCCATATCTTAGTGCAGTTGATTAACTTTCAGTTCTGTGCTTTGAGAGTGTTAATAATTGTTCAACCTTCTTCTTCTTTCATGTGTGCTGGCAGTAATTCAGATTCCTCCAATTCGGAATGGGAATCTATTCAACATTTTGCGATACGCTTTCCGTTGTATTCGTTACATTAGTCAAAATTTGTTCTGTCCATACTTTATGATGGGAGTTGTGGTGCATCCACAACACCTAAACTAGCGCCTAGCAGCGGAGAGGAACTCGTGTGGGATGATTCACCTGTTTACATTGTTTATGGATCGGACAGCATATTTCGCGGGGCCAATGTAGTAGTGTGAGGTATAGCACGCTGTAACTGTGGAAGTTGTTCTAAATTGGTTTCGATTAGCGGTGATGACCTCAAGCCATGGTATTACGCGATGCAATCGGACTACTCGAATTGTTTAGCGATTCCAAGTGTTTAAATGTTTTGCGATCGGAGGTATTGTTATGGGTGGCGATGGATGTAGCGGTGGTTGCCTGGATATTGATTTACTTGGACGGTCGAAGATGGAGAGAGCAACCGACGACTTACACAGAGCTATGGCGAATGGAGAAATTAGTATAGAAGTAGCCCTCTTTAAAATTGAATTCTTGTAGTAGTCTCAACTTCGTCGTATCGTCCAAATCTAACATAGTGCTGTACAAAGTTGATCCAGGCTTGAAATCTATTAAAGGTTTGGTTAGAACTGCATGAACCTGTTTCTAAGTCAGTTGAAGGTTTGGTTCGACATAGTGCTGTACAAAGTTGATCCAGGCTTGAAATCTATTAAAAGTTTGGTTAGAACTGCATGAACCTGTTTCTAAGTCAGTTAAAGGTTTGGTTCTCAAATCAAATGGTTTCATTTGTTCAACTACGCATTATTGGGCCGATTTCATTTCAATTAGAGCACTGCAAGTAAACTGGAACTGCATCAAACATGCCGAAATGATTGTTACCGATGCGCACCCAGTCTCCACAGCCTGGCATTTACCTAACCACCAATAGATTATGGCAAGACCAAAGCATAACGGAAGCAAGCAAAAGCAATATGATTTGGAATACCTTCGTGGAAGCGTTGCTGTAACGAATCGTCTACGGTACACCTTAGCGACATCGCTGCGGTGCTTAACTAATCAAATAGCATGTTCGATGCTAAGCCCTTTGTGGAACGGATATGATGGATACCAGATGAATAGTGATAAGTCGCGGTAAGGTTCGGTGTGTCCTGAAAGTTACAGACAACATTTTCACTGCAAAATTGAGCTCCCTCTGGTTGTTTTACTGATCGACAGGAGGACTACAAGCGTTACATGTTTCACCAAATCAAGTCAAGAAAGCTACTGAGCCATGGAGAAAGTATGCGGAGGATTATGAAATCACTGTTGAACAGATATCCTAACCTGAGATGTGTGGAGAACTGTACCAGAGGACAGAAACTCTGCTGTATGCGAAGACAATGAATGCAGCTTCGGTGCCTAGCGACGCCGCAGTGAACAGACAGCTAAATCACGACCAATCGCATCAAATTTGCTACTACGTAATCAAGTGTGTGTATCAACAGCAAATGGGTGTTGGAGCCCCCAATTACTGGGAGGTTTCGTAGTGCAATTTTGCGGTAAAATGAAAAAGGGAAGTGCGATTAAGAATCCATGACCCTACCCTAGTCCTCTAATGTAGATACACACGGCTGGTCGCCGCTGCTGGGTGTCCCCAGATCTCTGGCCTGAGATCACTCTTCAACACACCTCCTCATCAGCAGCACCGAACAGCAAAACATTATCCGTCGTTCTCGTTTCCAGTCGATACATCTCAGTGCAACCCGACAATTCCCCGAAGGGTGACCAATCTTGGGGCCTTGACCGCTTGGCCATCAAGTCCGTCGGCATGTTTTCGCCTTCGCGATATTCCGGATTCAGGACTCTTCTCTTCGTGTAGTCTCCTACGAACTTAATACGCACATCGGTGTGCTTCGCCTTCGCGGACGCGCCCTCGCCCTCCAGTTGCTTGAGCGCAGCCTGGTCGTCAACGCGCAGCATCATGGGCACCTCGTGCTTCAAGCTCAACTCCCCGCGAAGTTCGTGCACACCCAGGATCTCCGTGGTCATCACTGACGCGGCCGCCTGCTCCGCCTCCATCCTCGATAAGGACACGCCTCCTTGCTTCTTGAAAGTCCAGCTGACGGTCATTGTGAGCAGCCCGCCAGTGACAGACTTCCGGCCCTCCTTGTCAGCCGCGAAGTCCTCGTCGCTGTACGCGACCACTTCAAGCAGCTCGTCCGTTCCTCGGTCTCCTTCCATTTAGAGCCACAGCTCCTTCATCCCGTTCAGGTTCCTGAAGATTCTCTTGACCAGCTTCCAATCTGCCACAGTGGGGTTGCGCGTGCGCCTCGAAGCCTTGTGTACTGCGAACGCGATGTCGGGTCGCGTGCAATGCGTGACCCAGTCAAACCCCCTACCAGCGATTGGAACCGCTCCACAGTGGCCCCCTTTTCCACTCCTAAGACAGGCAGCTTCTCATCTCCAGCTTCTTGACGCTCGTTGCACTCCGCTCCAATTGGGGTGCGGACATTGCGCGCGAGCACCATCCCGTGCTCCTTCAGCATGTCCAGGTTCGCTACTTCCTGGTCCAGATTGTACACTTGCTCTTCACTGTAGGTCACTCGCATCCCGAGGAACTTACGCTCAAGTCCTTAATAGACAACACAGTCAGATCTGAGAAGAACGTGTCCACCGCGTACCCGTAACCATTCAAGCCGTCCACGTAGACGCCGACGGCCAACAAAACCCCTTCTTGACGTCTGAAGTAGACACATATTGGTGAGGCTTTGCTCAAAGCAGATCTCAACTAACTTTGTTTGTAGCAATTTGTTTCACAGACGTCCCGCTTCCTTAACCCATAGAGGGCTTTCTCAAGCTCCAGCACCAGCTGGTCGTCGCTCGTGACGCCCAGCGCTATCTCATGTAGCCCTTTTCTTCTTCTCCCTGGACCCCTTCTTCGAGCTTTTTGAGACCACGGTTACGGCTCCTGCAGTATCCGCTTCGGTCTCAGCTTCGTCGACCTGGAGGTACAACTTCAGTACGTTCTCGCTCTGCGCCTTGTCAAGCGTTTCAATGTTTCTAATGCGTTGTGTGGTCACCACCACCGTGTCCTTCGGCGGGTACACTCGGTGTCCCTTCGTCGCTTCGCCAATCCGCACAATCATGCCCTCCTTTGGGCGAAGTTTGCCTTCCCTGGGGCCCTGTACACCATACAAGGCAACCTGAATACAACTATCTCGCACAGCGATGGCGTCAGCTTCGTCAGGAGATTATTTGAAGACGCTCGCGTTCGAGTTAGTCGGCGCCCTATAGCGTATGTTCGCGGCGTATTGCACCACGTACCCCTAGAAGTTCAGTGGCAGCCCGCAGGCAAATACCATACACCGTATCATGATCATAACAGTCCTGTGCATACACACAACCTTTCCGTTGCTCGACTGGTTGCGGGACTCGCTGCGCTGCCTCGCTACCAATGTCTTCTTGCAGAACAGGTCTACGTTCCGGTTCTCTCCTCCTGAGTCCGTATGCAGGACATAAATCCGGCAATTACACTGCTTCTCAAAAGGGCATTAATACGTACACGAACTGATTGCGGCCGCGTCCTTTGTGCGCGCTTAAACCACTCTGCAGTAGTTGCTATAGTGATCCACGAAGTTGATCGTGTACCTGTTGTTCAGGCGGTCGCGTGGAGAGCAGATCAATTCTCCGACACGGTCGATGGGCGAGTTGCTGCCTGTGCCCATCTTCGGTCTGTTGATTGGCGTCCGCTTGCCCTCCACACAGGTCAGGCAGTTCACGCACCGGCGATCCGTGAGCTCAATACCCGACCTCGGGTCACGTGCGAGCACCCAAACAGCGCCGTAGTTCAAGTGCCCCAATGTCTGGTGGAACTCCAGCAGGGACCACGGTACCGGAGGAAATGAGATTGTGTACCACGTTCTCGGCGTAGTACACATCAGCCAGCTTCAAAGTCTGTTCCTTCCCGCACGCCGTAACCCTGAGCGTGAGCGTGCTCATCTTGATGATGTTCAGCGGATCCCCGTTCGGCTGCACGCGCGAGTCCAAGTACGGATCCACGTCCTCCAGGTCTACACATTGTTTAGCAGATGACGTTGGAGCCGCTGTCCAGGATCCAGACATTCTCCGCAGCCATGTTGACTTCGTTCACTGCAAAAGTGATGTCAGCCACACATCCCCTTGGGTGCTCGGGACGCAGCCCACAAGTGGCCGACCTGAACGCACTCGCGACAGCGCCACATTTCCTTGCGACTGAGCTCACTGACCGCGCCGACCACCTCCTTTCCGAAGTTCTTGTTCTTGGCCTCGGTTCCCACGACTGCGCGAAGTGAGCGAGCTTCTCTGACTGTTGGAGGTAATCTGTCCGGTTCCCATCCACTTTGGCCACCACCACAGTGCGCAGGTCCGCAAACGGGTACTGCACGATGTTGTTCAGGCCCAAGTGGTCCCCACCACCCATGCATGCTTCTGAAATCGCTACGAGGTACATGTAATGCTCGGGCCGCTTGCGTTTGGGGTCATTTGGCGCCCTGAACAGTTTCATCGCTTGATCAGGCGTGATGTTCGTCTGGTAGGTCTCCAACATCCTCTCCACCATATACCGCAACGTTGGCATCTGCGACCACCAGGCCTTGACCTGATTGTTGTAGTATCGCTCTGCAGTACCCGACTGGTAGTTCCCAGCAAGTCGCCTTTCACGTCCTCCAGTCATAGGAACCCGCAGGCGGATTGAGCAACCGTTCAAAGCGTCTGCCCAACTTTACGAAGCCCTATCCCAAATCGACGTACAGCTCCTAACCGTTAAAACCCTCGAATGACCAGCTTCTTCTGGTATGCATCAGGATAGCGAACGGCATGATGCCCGACACCAGGCTGCGCTGCTGCAGCTTGAAGCTGTAGTGCCGGCCGAGGTGTCTGCTAAGCCTGTGCCTGCGCTGCTGCATAGAGCCACTGTAGTTCAGAAAGTTCCGCTGCAGCCATGCTGTGGCGCCCCAAAGTATTGGTGCACCGCCGGCGGACTCACTGGCGATCTCGTAATTGTCGTGGGCGGCGATCTGCTGATTTTGTCAATGTGCATGCGTGCACCTCGACCAAGGCCTGATGCGAACAAACTCGTGTCAGGATCGGGTCCACGGTTCGGTCACGCTTGGTCCGATCTCCTTCCAGTGTCTTCTCCAGACTGGCTTGAGACTCCTCAAGTCGATCCAGCCGTTCCGTGATTCCGCGCGTGAGTGCCAGGGGCTCCTTCTTGCCGTCAGGACCCTTAGTTTCGCCGTCGGCCTTGGGGGCAACGGCAGGGACTTTCTCTTCTGTTTCTCCGACCATACCAATCCGTTTATGAGTGGCAACGGGTGTTGGCGCTGGCATGTCTGCCTTTCCGCGAGCAG
The DNA here is from genome assembly GCA_008079305.1 of Phytophthora palmivora. Lineage (NCBI taxonomy): Eukaryota > Oomycota > Peronosporomycetes > Peronosporales > Peronosporaceae > Phytophthora > Phytophthora palmivora. Next base: position 348,709 of record VOQZ01000183.1, on the reverse strand, counting down.
TCTCGTCAATGGTTTCGCTCACTTGGGCTCAAAACCTATTGGGAACCCCAATTGCTGGGAGGTTCCGTAGTGCAATTTGGGGGTAAAATATAAAAGGGAAAGTGAGGTTAAGAATCCAGGGCCCTACGTTAGTCTTGTAAACTAGATACACACAGCTGGTCGCAGCTGCTCGGTGCCTCCAGATTTCTGGTCGGAGATCACTCTTTTAACTATGGGTGGTGAAGCAATGCTGGCAAGCTGACCATCAGTCACCTCCTCTTTTACCGACTTTCTAACATTATTTTAATACCACTTTATTATCCAATGTATATTTATGACCAATCAATATCACTGCGAACTGTTAAGCAATTAAATTTATTTGCCTTATAAGCAGCTCTATTTAGACTACTTGCATCAAATGTAACGGGGTTACATGAAAGGGGTACCCCAGAAAGGGTACCACCTTTAGAAGTAGATACTAGGGTTCTGGGCGCCCGCTTCGCGGACGCTTAAACCACGATTATTGGAACGCGGGATCGTTTCATCGTAAATACAGTCGAAATCCCGTTTTAATTGTATTTAAACGAATTGAAGCGGGTTTTTGGTTAGTGAGATATTTAAGCTAAAGCAAATATTCAACTATATCCTGGTGTCCTGGTGGGAAGGCGAACCGGTTTTAATCAATAATTGAGGGACATACTCAAATGGTGTCATTTAATCGCACCTGCGTCAGGTCTAGTTGTACTGTCGTGTAGTAGCTACATTATATGCTTCACTTTCGATGCAATATTCGCAAATGCATTGTTTCCCCTGAAACCGCGTCACGCATCCTAACAGCATCGCACTTCTTCCATTTATTCACCACACTTAATTGCTCAGCACTTCAAAATTTATTGTCTTTACTGGTAGGGCGTACAACCTAATAAATATGAAGGGATTTGCTCATTTCGACTTGAAAACTTATGCTGATGCGAGCTTTATAATATTGAATCGAAGGGTGTAAGATCCCTTCGTTCATATCGTATTTGGTTTTCTATTGTAACGACATGAATTGAGGCTGTCACTGAAAATTCAAAGGAAATAGCAAATATGCTGGGCTCAAAATACCTACCTAAACATCAAGTTAAAACACTACTTTAGCAATTGCAATCGGTTTTGTCGTCAATTCTTGGAGCGTAAGACGAACTGCTCGAAGACATAGCAATGACTCTGCCGCTGGGGATAACCTTGCGTGCTCTGGAAAACACATCTGAATTGGATACGCCTCCTATTAGTTGACCCGTGTTGAGATCTCCTACATCATGTAACACTGTTTTCAACTGCGCTTACCGTCAAATAATTGTATATTCGCAGGGAAAATGTTGGCCAGTAGTTAGTTGTAAACTATTTCATTGCGTGTTACGGCGCATTATTCCTCTCACTAACAGCTTACTTTAAGCAGTACTGTAGTATGCTGTAAAGGATACGATGATGTACTTTGTATGCATGTTGTTCTGGCGCATTTCCAAACTTACCTGTTTAATTTCACTTGTGTTGAACCCTTGGAAGATATACATGCAAGTATTCATATTGAATCTCAAGTACGGGCCAGGGAAAGCTTTTGGAATAGGAATCTCTACCTTCTACATTGATGCTCGGATATTTCCATCGCTAGCACCGGAAGTGCATCCACACCTCAGCTGAGAGGTCATTAATACGATTTTATTTATCTTCGGTGTGTTGCTATTCTGACACCTTTTGAATTACACTTAGGGCACTGTTGAAATCAGCTGAGTGCAACTGATAGATGTGAAACTACTTACTCGTATTAATGGAGCTCCGTTCAATTTGAATGACTCTAACACCAAGTATATAGCTATCTGAGTGAACTCTATCACGAATTAAAATGAACGATCACATTGACCAACTACGGATGTTTGTCTAGTAGCTTTATAACCGCGCATCTCCAGCACTGATCTACATTAGATAGCGACGGAAATGATGCAGCGTACATTGACATCAACAGGTGGTCGTCTACAAAAGAATCTTAGCCAGAAGGAGTTATCTACATTGCAGAACCAAATTTGTTATTAAACTTTCCTTACTTTGGTGAAGACGCAGCAATCAACGCCTGCGGTTTGGGGGTCAGCTGCCGGCTTCAATACCCAGCTGTACACATTTTGCCAATACGCCGTGCTAATGAGATTTTATGGGTCTTGTACTCGACTATATTTTTAATATGTAATTAAACAGTATTCTACTGTATATTTAGTAGAGTTTAAACAACATGTTAAAACTCGCGGTCATGGTTGGTGTGACCCACCTGAAATCAATATCGTATCTAATCGAGTCAATCGTACCTATCCGAGTATACTTTCGAATTTTAGCCAATCAAAATTTTGTGACCTCCGTGCGCGGACCACGGACGGACAGACGGACAGACATTTTGTCGTTTTAAAGATAGTGAATACTTCTGCGAGTATTTGTTTTAATACTCTGATGGAGTGGTGTGGGCCACACTGTGGTGTGAGCCACACTACTGCCACGTAGGTTCGGTGGCTGAGGGCCAACCAATAGTTTTAAACCTACCTTTTATATGCATAATTAGCTTAAAGTATAGTTAATTAGTAATTTGTATTACAGACCAAATGGACCTAATTAACTATTAATAAATCAGTCTAAAATCTACTCTAAACTGACTATTAAGTCCCCTAAGACCAGGGACTAGTGAACTGCCGTTCACTTAGAGCTTGTATACTATTAATAGCACGCTTCCTCTAAGCAAGGTGCTCGTGTGACCCCGTCACACTTGGTAGCACTTGTAGTCAATCAACGCCTACGCGGGTAGATTGGCTACCTGAATCCTCTGTGGCTCCTACAAGGTAAGCCAGGATGGATAGAGGGGAGTTCCCTCATTTGACCGACTCTCAGTTTGAGTCGGTCCGGAAGATGGTGGGCATCTTTGGAGGAGATGCCCTCCGAAGCTTGGCGGCTGCTACGCCGGCCGAGCAGGTCGAACGCATCGAGGCGTTCGACACGTACGAGAGAGGGCTTATCGCCCACGTACAGGGGCTGCAGACCCCCGTGGCTGAGATGAAGCCAGCCCAACCTAAGCCGTTGAGGCTTAAGGTTAACCCTTATGAGGGAAAAGAGGGAGAGAACCTCCACTTCTGGGTCAGAGAGGTAGAGCTCGCGATGGACGCGGCTCTAATCTCGACCGAGCGACTTCGGATCGCTTTCGCCCTGTCCAACCTAGGAGGTCGGGCGAAGACCTGGGCGTACACGCGCGAAGCGACAACGCCGGGTTGTTTCACAACCTGGGCTCAGCTGTGTCAACAGCTTAGAGCCGCCTTCCTTCCGGCGAACTATGAGTAACGCCAGCGCTCGCGCTTCCTTGCCTGTAAACAAGGGAAGCGTGAGCTGCATGAGTACATCCAGGAGATGCGAGTACTCGCTGCATCTCTGGTAGGGAACCCCCTACCTGAACACATCAAAGTGACCGTGTTCATGGATGGCCTGAAGGTGGGCCCATCCCGCACACAGTTGTTCCGCGTGCATGCGAACACTATGGAGGAAGCGATCCAGATCGCCCTCCAAGAGAAGTACAGCCACCGACAGGCTCGTACTCCTACGTCGGTGTGGCAAGGCCACAATGCGTCGTCAGGCGCAGTGCAAGGAGCTCCAGCAGCTGGAGCTAGCACCGGGTCGGTACCCATGGAACTGGGTACGGCCGTACAGAGCTCCATCCGTTGCTACGGATGTGGGAAGCTCGGGCACATGCAACGTGCCTGCCCTGCGGGAGGGCAAAGGAAGTTCCCTTCCAAACCTAGGGGCTCGAGGGGCCCGTGGCAGAAGCCGCGACCCAAGGGCCAGGGGAACTGGGGTCACCAGTAGGGGCGGGGCGCCCTACTGGGGAAGATCTAAGTCCCCATGGTAGGAGTGCGGACGGCGCACGCCATGGAGGCTTAGCCCTTGAGAGCCTGGGTGCTCTCGAGACGAGAAAGAGCAGCGGCGGACTGCTCGTGGTACACACGAGTGTACGGGGATATGGAGATCCGTTTAGAGTCCTGATTGACTCTGGGGCGTCGACGAACTTTGCTCGACGCCAGACGGTCGCGCGGAATGGCGACAAGTATGCCGATGCTTTGCGAGAAAGCAAAGGCAGGGGCCAGGTCTCGGTGAGACTGGCCGATGGTACGGTGGTTAACGTACCTGGGGTCCGTATGGACCTGGCTGTAAAGTTTGAAGACTTTGACAGCACGGAGTCGTTCCTTGTCCTAGACATGGACAAGTACGACTTGATCCTGGGCATTCCGTGGCTCGAAAAGCACGAGCCCTGGATCGATTGGCGCGGCAAAGCCATTGGGGCTAGCCGGCCCGCAGTCTCCGACAGAGCTTTGGTGAGCAATGTTCCCACCTCTGTCCGGGACTGGGGCGCCACAGATGGTCGCCAAGGCGCTTATGCGCCCGAAGAAGTACTGGGAGTCACGGACTCCAACGAAGATGTTGCGATGAGCCTCGCAACCGGTCGTGAGACCAAGGCTCATTGCCAAGCGTGTGGAATTGCCACGACGGTAAGTCCCAACGCTAAGAGTCGTCGCGCCGTATGGGCTTCGACTTGGACGGCACTGACCAGGCGGGTAACATAGGTCCGCAAGCAGCAGAGGCTGCTAAGGAGAGCGCTAAAGGCGTCTCCTGTGTGGGTAACATAGGTCCACAAGTGGGTAACATAGGTCCACAGGCGGGTAACGTAGTTCCGCAAGCGGGTAACATAGGTCCGAAAGCAGCTGAGGCTGCTGGGGAGGGCGCTGAGGGCGCCTCCGGTGTGGGTAACATAGTTCCACACGAGGTCGAAGAGACCGAGAAGATCGAGAGCGCAGTATGCGTCTCTAGCGTGGGTAACAGAGTTCCACGCGGGGTCAAGAAGACCAGTACGAGTGCGGAGGTGTCGTTGAGCACCTCCCGTGTGGATAACCAAGTACCACACTCGGAGTCTGAGACTCCACCGGCACGGCCGGTCGAAGAGCAATGCCATGTCTTCGACGGCGTGTCCGGTCGTCAAGTTAGGGCAGGTGCCGTTCATCTGAAGGCACTGCCAGAGGTGTCAGCACTGCTGAACCTCGAGGAATTGTCCATGAAGGACTTCCTGGCCGAGATGAAGGCCGGAGAGATTGCGGAGATGGTGCTCCTGAAGCCGGAGACCTCTCCTGAAGATTTGAACTCTTCCTCCGTAATGGACGAGGACGTCCTGGAGGGGTTCACGAAGCAGCGTGCAACGCGCTTGGGTTCTGAGATTATCAAGAACCCGGAGGACCCAGAGTACCCTCTAGTTGAAGTGTTCTCGGATGTGGTGTCGAAGCACCCACCATCCCAACTCCCGCCGGATCGGGGAGTTCGGCACGAGATTGACCTCGTGCCTGGCACAAAGTATTGTGTCACGAGGCTGTGGCCTCTACCTCGCGAGCAGTGCGAGGTCATAGATGCCTTCTTCGCTGAAAAGGCGAAGTCGGGCATGGTGCGGGAGTCGAAGTCCCCGCACTCGACGCCAACCTTCTGCGTTCGTAAACCGAACGGGAAGTGGCGTCTGGTTCATGCTTACAACAAGCTGACCAATGCGACGGTACCGGCACAGACGCCGATCCCTCGCAAGGATGTGTTGCTGAACAACATGTCGGGCTGTACGCTGTACAATGCCCTGGATCTGGTAGACGGATACTACCAGATCCTGATGCGTGAGAGTGACATTCCTCTCACCGCAGTGAGCACCCCGAGTGGGATGCTCTGGGAGTGGCTAGTGATGCCACAAGGGCTATCAAATGCCCCAGCGACGTTCAATCGCTTGGTCACACAATTGTTTAGACCATTGCGTACGTTCGCTCAGACGTACTTTGACGATATATTCGTCCATAGCCGTGCCGAAGGCGGCCAGACGGCTATGGAGGTACATTTGAAGCAACTCCGTCGAGTGTTTGAGGCCACGAGAGCTAACAAGCTCTATGCCAACATCGACAAGTGTGTCTTTGCAGCTGAGGAGATAAAAGTCCTCGGCTGCTTTGTCAGCAGGGTCGGCGTACGCGCCGACCCAGGGAGGGTCAAGGCCATAGCGGCTTGGCCGACCCCGAGGTCGCAGAAGGACCTCCGGAAGTGGTTGGGCTTAGCCAACTATCTTCATAAGTACAGCGCAGGGTACGCTGAACTAGCTCGACCCTTGTCGGATCTCTTAAAGAAAGATGCCGACTGGGTCTGGGAGCAACGGCACCAGGATACTTTTGACAGCATCAAGGCGAGCATACAGCAAGCGCCAGTCCTGGCCTTGCCGGACGAGAACAAGTCATTTAGCGTCGTCTGTGACGCTTCTGACTATGCAATAGGCTGTGCGCTGTTGCAGAAGGACGATGAAGGACACGAACGTGTCATCTCCTTCCAGTCCAGGCAGCTGAAGGCTGCCGAACGGAACTATCCCGTTCATGACAAGGAGCTACTTGCAATGAAGTACGCTCTTGTCAAGTTTAGAGTTCATCTCTTGGGCACGAGGCCCTTTGTGATCTATACTGATCACGCGTCCTTGCGGACTGCCACCAACTCGCCGCATCTGTCGCAGCGGATGGCGAGGTGGCTGTCATTCTTCGCGGAATACAACTTCCGCGTTGAATACAAGGCGGGCAAGCTCAGCGTGCTTGCCGATGCATTGTCGCGTCGACCTGACTATGAGCTAGCTCATGTCAGTCGGGTCACGACAGATCTATACGATCGGATACGCTTAGCGTATCAGAAGGACGAGAACTACACACCACTGGTGCGGTTTCTGTCCGATGGCAAGGACGCCAGAGTCGACACAGGCTTTCGCCTCGACAGTGGGCGCAGCTTCATCGTTATGAGCTGGCCGATGGGGTACTCCATTACAGAGTAGACCCTAGAAATCCTCCTCGGGTTGTCGTTCCAAACGACGAGGATCTGAAGTATGACATACTTCTAGAGGCGCATGGTGCGCCGACAGGTGGCCATCTTGGCCGAGAGAAGACCTACCAAACGGTCTCTCAGACATTTTGATGGCCCTGCATGTATAAGTGGGTGGCACACTATGTCAAGACATGTGAAACATGTCAGAGGGTGAAGCCTTCGGGCCACGCCTCGGCTCCACTACAGAGCCTACCTGTCCCAGCAGATTGCTGGAAGTCGATGAGTCTCGACTTCGTCTTCGGTCTGCCGGCCTATGACAAGGGCAACACCGGCATATTGGTGTTTGTCAGCCGTTTGAGCAAGATGGTACATCTTGCTCCGGTACGTGACAAGGTCACCGGGAAACAAGCTGCACAGCTGTTCCTAGATAGCGTGTTTCGCTATCATGGTCTACCAGAGACCATAGTCTCGGATAGAGACCCGCGTTTCACGGGTGCGTTCTGGGACACCCTGTTCCAATTGTTGGAAACTAAGTTGACGATTTCAACTGCGGACCATCCGCAGACGGATGGTCAGACGGAGCGCGTCAACCGCATGCTCGAAGATACTCTTCGCAATATCTGTGCGGAAGCACCTCGATCCTGGTCGGATCAGCTTCCTATGGTTGAGTTTGCACTCAACAATGCGGTACACGCATCAACGGGTTTACCCCGTTCTATCTGAATGGGTTACGGCACCCCCAGGTGCCGCTAACCTTGCGGGGAGGTCCTGTGGCCTCCATCGTAAGTGGGGGAGAGGCTCGGAAAGCTTTTTCCTCCCTGGTCTCTAATATTGAGCCCGAGTCTTTAAAAAGACAGTTGTCGTCGTTTGTAGACGACAGGCTGATGTTGATCAGCCGGGTCAGAGATGCAATGGCATCAGCCCAAGACAAACAGAAAGAGTACTCAGATAAGAAAGGAAGAGGAAATTTAACTGTTTTTAAACAGGGTGAATTAGTACTTTTAGATACTAAGTATTTACCTATAAACTTGGTTAGCTCCGTAGGGAGCAACAAGTTGAAGCACCGCTTCATTGGACCCTTTGCGGTCCTGGCCAGACATGGCGCGGCGTACACCATTGACCTCCCAAAGTCAATGGCGACGCACCCGACGTTCTACGTGGGGCGTGTTAAGCGGTATCACGATCCGCTGGGTCTTCCTTCTCGGACGGAGGAAGATCAAGGTGAGAGCTCACCTCCTCGAAACGAGGCTGAGTCCTCTGGACAACCGGAGCTGCCGGTGTCGAAGCCTGTGAAGGAAACGCAGGCTGGTACCCACTCGAGTCATACGAAGGGTATGACGGTACCGAGTGGGAAGAACTTGGGTAAGAACTATACCCATAAGCCGAGTGGTACGAGTACCCCTACGGCTCACAAGAGGGCATCCGAACATGCACCTCATGGCTTAGAACGTCTAAGCCTCCACGGAGCTCCTTCAAGGCAGCAGCCGGAGCTCGGCGGTCAACACGCCCATGGAGCTCATGAGTCTCACGACCAAGAGCGTCCAAGTCTTGGCGAAGGACATCAAGGGTCCCCGGCTTGCCAGCCTGAGAGGCAGCCTGACCACCAGGTCCAAGCCCAAGGGCTATCTCGATCGCATAGACGCGATCTCGAAGCTGACGGACCTCGTCGCTTAATAGGGACCCCACAGAGTCCCGACCCGAAGATGGGGGTCCAGAAGGATACGGCTGAGAAGGAGCCGCGTACTCAAACGCGTGCGAGAGCTCCTCCTACCCTCCTTGACCGGAACGGCGAGCTCCACTATCATGTGGAGCGGGTCGTCCAAGAGCGGCGGCGCTCTGGGAAGCGCCAGCTGCTTGTGAAGTGGCGGGGTTACCCCTCGTCACAGAACTCGTGGGAACCGGAAGACAGGCTCCGGGTTGACTGCCCGAAGGCTGTTGAGATTTGGGATCAACAGCCGGGGCGTAAGTAGTCCGCGGCTTCTTAGCCGCCTTACGGTGTACGGTCCCTGGGTTGACGGAACCGTACCCGCGCTCATCTTGAGCGCTGGACTTAGACTGCTGTCTAAGTCCCTCCATGACGGAGTGGAGTTGCCGCTTAGCGACTAAGTGGGCAAACTCGATACGAAGATCTCGCTGGTCCAATACATAGGACAGCAGGCGATATTCCCGGAGTTCTTTCAACTCCTGAACTGTGAAGTTCTTTAGAGAAACCCATCTCCAGAACAGGTCTTCTGCCTGGGTCTGGGTTGTGGTGTTCTCGGGCTGTACCCAAGGGTAGCCCCACACGGGGAAGAGCCCACCACAGTCTTCCGGTTTCTTCCGGAGACTTGTGAATTCCTTAAGAGGAATTCGGTGTGGTGCAAGCAGCACACACCTAGCGGCCTCAATGTCGTTGGCAAAGAGTGGTTCGTCTTGAACCAAGGCATGCTCATAGGCGCCACGCGAAGTGCGCCCATGGTTTAGACCACGAGGGGCCTTAAGGTGCTCCAAGAACATTGGAGACCCAGACCCCGCATCCGGTGGGTAGTATCCGCGAGGATACACCAGCGTGGGAGGCACAGGAGTGCCTTGCAGTTGAGCAGCTTGATAGCGCTCCTGCTGCTCATCGAGATCGTTGGAGATCTCTCGGGGCTCGGAGACAGCCCCCTCCTCTTCCTCCTCGTCTGAGGAGTCGAACAGGGATTTGAATCCCTTAGCGATTGAAGGCTCTGACGTAGGAGAGCCAGGGGCTGCGCGCTTCTTAGCGGCGGCAGCACCCTCACTAGCCCGTTTTGGAGACGCTGCTTTCGCAGCTTGGGCTCGAGCCTTACCTTCGGTCAAGGTAAGGTTCTTGGCAGGTGAGCTCGTTGAAGCTGCCTTTGCCTTCGATGATTCTGTATCATCAACAGGAGCGTCCTGCGAAGGAGCGTCCTGTGCAGGAGTGTCCTTTGAAGGAGCATCCTGAGAAGAAGGTGGATCCTTAGCGGATCCAGGAGAGTCCCCGTCAGACTCTGATCCCGTGATAATAGGAATGTGAAATTCCTGGGACTCAGATCCGGGACTGTGGTCCCGATAGGCGAACCGAGGGTTCGGCCTATCGTCGGGTGAAAGGGAGCGCGAGCGACTGCGTCGCGAACTCCCTTCTTGGCTGGCAGCAGCCGTGCGCTTGCTGCCTGCCTCGGAAGCCGCCTTGCGGACTTCCTTGCGCGAAGCGGCCTTGTCTTTCGACTTGGCCTTAGCAGTCTTCGACTTAGAAGGCGCCGAAGCGCCGCGGGTGCTTGCCTTCTTAGGCATCTTGGGAGGTTGACGTGGAAACCTCCAGGTGTCTTGGACGCGCAAAAAGGCTGAATGAAAGCCTTAAAGCCACAACGGTGGCTCGTCGATGGGCATCGACAAGGACAGGAAAGAGAGCGGAGCTCTCTTTCTAACTCCTCATTGGTTGGGGGTGTTTCCAACCTAAGTGGGGGAGGATGTAACGGGGTTACATGAAAGGGGTACCCCAGAAAGGGTACCACCTTTAGAAGTAGATATACTTCTGCGAGTATTTGTTTTAATACTCTGATGGAGTGGTGTGGGCCACACTGTGGTGTGAGCCACACTACTGCCACGTAGGTTCGGTGGCTGAGGGCCAACCAATAACATTAAACCTACCTTTTATATGCATAATTAGCTTAAAGTATAGTTAATTAGTAATTTGTATTACAGACCAAATGGACCTAATTAACTATTAATAAATCAGTCTAAAATCTACTCTAAACTGGCTATTGAGTCCCCTAAGACCAGGGACTAGTGAACTGCCGTTCACTTAGAGTTTGTATACTCTTAATAGCACGCTTCCTCTAAGCAAGGTGCTCGTGTGACCCCGTCACATCAAATATTTCACAATCTATGTTCCATATATATACGGCATTTGTGACGGGGTCACACGAGCACCTTGCTTGAGGAAGCGTGCTATCAGGAGTATACAAACTCCTAGTGAATGACAGTTCACAAGTCCTGGTCTTAGGGGACTTGATAGCTAGTTTGGAGTAGGTTTTAGACTGACATATTTATAGTTAATACTGGGAGGACAGCTTTAGCTGGCTGAACAGCCTAACCAATATTATTTCATTGTGCGGGAGGCCCCCCATATCTTTAATTCGCAAATGTTGCCTGAGTCGATAGTCCACAGACTGAGGCTACTATTACACAAAAGTGTGTAGATTTGGTGGTAAGAGTGTCGCTTGAAATACTTGCACAGCGGTCTATTCCTGCTACTAGTATTAATTTGAGCTCAAAATTAGCCTATGTCAGACTTATTTATGGTGTATTCACAATTTAAATTTTCAAAATTGGTCTTGAAAATGGGCCAAATTGGCGACGTGGTTTGGTTTCTTCCTACAATTAGCAGCTGCTGCTGTTAGAGAAGTGAATCAGAAGCAAGGTAAGAGTGATGCCTACTGCGCTCGCAATACTGTGATGTATACTGCGCTCGCAATACTGTGATGTGCTGCAGCTAATCTTTGAATAAAGATGGAGTCTAGTTACAAGTCAACTCTTCCCTCATCTACAGGAAATCATCAAACAGTATTCTGAGGAATTTGCAGGCAATAAAGAAATTGAAAAAATGGATTACAAGTCCATAGAGAGACAGGCACCAAAATGACTCGAGCGGTAATAACGAAGGCAAGTCGGTACGTTTTTTAGTGATGAATAGTACGGGTGGCAAAAAGGCACTCCTCTAATTTCATTGAATCTTAGACTAATTTAGAAGTTCAAAATTAGTCAATGCTCAAAATTAGTCTATGCAATCTGTGCTCAGACTAATCACTGTAGTGGCTGTAGTTGGGGACTCTACCAGTGGTAGCGGCTTCCAACTCGCAGAATATGCGAGGTGTCCGATTAGGACGTGCCCCTAAACTTTTCGCAGTATGAAGTGTTTACAAAACAATGAGCGCTTTACTTCAGCAGATTTGGGTCACAAGAGGGTATCAGTGATACCGTATCACCATATTCAGACTCGCACAACGCAAAATAATTACCAAGATTTTGGGCCCATACGCAGATACACAGACCGTGTCTGTGTACCTGCGTATGGGTCAAAACCGGGAGTGGGATCATTTACTTTCCGAGTGTATATGAATTGCTGCCTTTACGCAGACTATTGATCCAATGTCTTTTGGGTTGCAGCTGAGAACACAAATCTCCTCACCACTTTTTTAAAGCTTCTATTAGTTGCATTCTCTGTCCTCCCAGCCCAAAGCATTGCCTCTAGTTCGGTCATTTGGCCTGTAATACAACCTACTAATAAACTATAATTTGTTCTAGATATGCATATAAAAGTAGGTCAAATACTATTGCCTCCGTGGCAGTGGTGTGGTCCACACCACCCACGATTGAGTATTCACAACTCCCAGAAGTATATCTAGTTATTTCAGGGAACTCTTCTGAAGACACACTTCCTAAAATAGTACTGTTAAATATGTATCCCTCACATGACGCCCCACCACTGACGTTGTTTTCTACAACACAATACTATCGTGTTGTTGGGTTAAATCAAGTTGGACACGACGTATTAATTAACGACTTCCTACAGTCGAAATAAGTCATTGCCAGCTGCGGTCACGCCGTTTTCACAAGAAGAATACAAAACACGGTCATGGCTACGGCCGGGGTTAAAACGTAAATGAGGATCTTCCAAAGAAGAGAATCGTGCCGGAAAACTCGAGAGAAGCGCAAACGCATTACATCCTTCGCAGTCAGTTTGGTGGAGGAATCCACCGTCAGCTTCGTCACATCAGGATTGTTCATTACAAACGTCTTGGCCTCGGACAGACTAGGTTTTTTTTCGAGAAACGATGTGAGCTTGGAGGCAGCAGGCTGTTTCTGGAACTGAAACAATGCTTTTATCTTGGTGAGGCCAATCCTTTTCAAAATGGCTGGTTTTTGCTTGGCTAAAGCACCAGTTTTCTGGATAGATGATTCCACTTTGGTAAGTACTTGTGTTGGGGCTCTCCCTTCGGTAGCTGCGATTGGTGTTGCCGCCGTAGTGAGCCTTCTTATGCCAGCTGAATTTTTGTTTTCATTTCTGGTCGTCCCGGAGTCACTATGTACTTCATCGTATGCCGTGTCGTTTGTGAGGTAGCGGAGGTTTTGGCTAATACCTTTGGGTTTGGCGCTTTCCAACGTGTTCTGTACGGCGAACGAGAGGTTGATGTAACCTGTAAGAAGAATGACTGCAATCAATAAAATTCGGGCACGAAATGACATGATTAGATCTAGTAGAGTAAATGGGGGAGGAGTGTGGTCGTCGGGTAAAAATGCGAAATGAAAAATGCTTGCTTCATGTTGACGGGGCAGCAAAAACAGCATAGTAGTGAAATACGATGTTACAACAACGTTACGTTGTACCTCATCACTACGGTGTAAGCATTGGGCGTTTACCGCTTGTTTATTATATTTGGTGGTAGGAAGTCACTGTTTAGTTATGTAAGCTATAAATTGAGTTTCCGGAACTTGCAAGAAACTAACAGTGAGTCGTTCACATGCATGTACCAGTTAAATAGTAGAATACTGGATTGTGATTCGGGTAGTTTGTCGACTATTCGATTACGCGGCATGCCTATAAATGTATGAAAGATTTGCTTACCGGTTGTTCTTTACATTGAAATTCGTAAAAAGTATGATATTATCAACTATTTCAATTGTCTCGGAAGTTAGATGTCTACAACCAGATGATACAATTAAGTATCTAGGAATCCCGTTCGGGCAAAATGTGACAAAAATTCACGTTCTTGCTCAGTTAAACCAGAAATTTTATCGTGGATTTGGTATATGGGGGCGAAGAGCACGGTCAGTAAGAGGAAGGCTCCTGCTAGTACACACTCTCATACTCTCAACACTCTGGCATTATACGCAACATATCAGTATCCCTAAAGAGTACACAAAAAGATGGCAACGGATGATTACGAAATTTGTGTTGGCTAAAAAGACAGATGAAGGTTCTACATTCATCCAACTTGCACCATCTACCCTACTCTACCAATCCAGGCAGTCCGGTGGTCTCCAAATACCACATATCGAAACGCAACTTAATGTTCAGAGGATAATTATGCTACAACAGTTTACAACGCTGTTATTGTCTAATTCCGATAAAATTTGGCCATCCTTAGCCGCTGTCTCCTTCCGGAACTCGATGCCATTTTTTCCTGATCTAGACACATTAAGTTTTCTTGACATCTCACCAACAAAACTTAAATATTTCTTTCGTTTGGATGCATTATCGGAATGGTGGGTAAGTTCATGGAGATTGTGGTATAAAATTAAATGGCCCATCAAGAGCAACAACGAACCTCTTGCTGTATCCCTGCTAAAATCTTCGATTTAGTTGACGAAGAATGAAGTATCACTCTATGAAACATCAAATGCTCGTAAACGTAACTTAATCGCTGTTGTTGAACCACAACGAAGTTCTGTCTCAACATTGCAAAACGTATGTCGTACACAAGTTTGGACAACATTCTTCAAGACTTTGGCCATTGGCCAACACAAAGCGATTTTATAATAAAATTGATCACAGTTTCTTACTCATATTATCCTGAAAGGAAGCGAAAATGTTGGATTGGTAGACTGTACTTGGAACTAACGCAAGTTTATCGCCGGGTTGAAACGATCTTAGGCGACAACCTGGCTAGTATTACTAACAACTCGGCCTTCATTCCTAACGTGGGAGTCAGGGTTGCGGATAAGCTCGTGCTATTCCCAAACATTCAGCACACGACACTTAAACAAATATTCACACCGAAACCTTTAGAAGCCGAACAACATCCGATCTTCCAAGATCTGCATGGTGGAATAGTGAAGGAATTTGTCAAGTTCAGTAAAGAGCAACGCTGTCTCCTTCTTCCAGTACTAGACGATTTACAAATGAGGTTAGCACTACGACTACTACCTGTTCGGTCAAGATTTTGGTTCCTTGCTAACCAGATTCCTGATGTGCAAAGCTGTCCCTTTAACGAATGCGGTGCAATTGAAACTGCAAAGCATCTCTTCTTCGAATGCCAGCATTCCGCAAAACTTTGGAATGTTCTGTGGGGAGACTGGAAAGGTTTCTTTGGTGGTAACCTTTCCTGGGTCACGTTGGTTCTGCCTTATAAGTTACAAGTACTTCAGCGGTGGCAAAATCATCGTTCGGAAATACTCAGCTTGTGGAATATATTGCGGTGTATTACTCTTCATCACTGATGGAGTCAATGCAATCGCCTTTGCTTTGAAAACAAACAACCGAATGGACCCTTTACAACAATTGCTACAATTTATAGTATGTTTAGCTCCCACTACAGAAGTCTTCTTCGTTACACAAAAAACGATGACAACAACACATACACAACTATCGTGCAGAGGTTACGGTTCGAACATCTAGGAGACTACATACGACGCAATGAAAAACACTTCCAAGTTCGGCATGTTCAACTCCATCTCACGTACCGCAAAGGAGTATTTCTCCAGACACACATAGACTAAGAAAGGTACCTGGGATATTGAGAAGGTACCATAATCGGTATTCGATCATTTTCCATCCTGTTATTCTATTTATATCATTTCTATTAAAGAGACATCACTCTGAGAACATACTCGGCCATTATGAAGACTGGAAAGATTACGCTCTTCTCATCGTGTTGGTTCCCTTTCTGGTGGCTTGTTATCTTCAGTATACATCTCGTCACCTCTTTCTACAACGCTGCATATGCGATGTTCTACTGGGACTTGAGTGGCACTTTTTTGAATATCATATTGGAAGAACATGGAATCGGACTGGGAAGTTCTAATTACCCGATAATAGTCTACATTCATGCAACGATGGCGGCGATCCATGGTTTCTATGCAGTGGTAATGGCAATTGGATCACTGAGCCGGCGCAATCTGGTATTTTCATTGTGGAAGCCTCAAAGAAGCAAAACCTCAAGCATGCAAGTCAACATATCAAATCCGAACAAAGTTCATCAATGTTGCTCAGTCGTTCAATTATTTTCAACGGTATACGAGAAACTTGCTGGTGAAGATGGCTTCCTAAGTGCACATGGGGGGCACTTTCACGCTGTTTTAATCTGCCGAGAACTAGCTGAGACCGCACTCCAGACTGTACAGGCCGTTCGTATGAGTAAATACTTACCACGAGTGGTGCTCAACCGGTTCTACTTATGTTTACTTGCGATCAACTGCTGGTCTTCCGTAATTATCAATTCGCGGTGGTTCTATTCAGACGAAGCTCGACGACGGTTTGCCTTAGTCACGAGTGACTGTGTACTAGACCTGGTATCTACCATCGGGGTATCGATTTTGGTTGTATCCAGTTACATAGGCCAATATGACACGGAGCTTTCTGGTTTCAAGGCTGACAATCTTAACGATGACGAATGGCTTTCACGGATGCTAAATGAAGCACAGATGATTGTGGTAGTATCGTGGTTTGACCTACTGAGCCGAATTATTTTTTCATTTGGACTTGTTGCTACAATCGGCGATATGAAAGTCCTTCTGTTTGATGTATTCAGTGTAACAACTAATACCGCGCATACTCTTGATTCTCTAGCTACTTTTGGTAGAAATCCTGTTTCGATTGTCCCAACAGAAACTGACCATACTAGTTCTACTTTTACACAAAAGAGAAAGTTCCAATTTGTGTACGGTAAAACATCTCAGAGCTTGTTTTCCAGGCGAATCCTGATGCAATACACTTTTGCAGTGTGGGGTATCGTATTAGTGGTTTTGCATATTCATGCGGTCATGCAAACTCCATTGGTCGAATGTACACCAATAGTGTATCCCATGGCAGGGGCGCTTCCATCATGCTATCTGGTAAATTTCAACTGTTTTAGCCTCAAGTTACGCGCTACAAAAGAAGAAACCGAGACTGAGTGGAGAAGATTTGATAGCATGACAGTTGTAAAACTGAATATTCTTCATTGCCAATTGCTGGACGTCCCAGATATCTTTAATGCGTTCTCAGGATTACGTGAAATTATAGTTTTTAATTCTACGATTGTAGATTGGAGTGTCACCGCGGCTGTAACCAACACATACCACCCAAAGCTGGAATTGTTGTCCATGGTCCGCGTTAACATGACTTCTGGACTTCTGTCTGCAGGGCTTCAGTCTGTTGACTTTCCAAGCAAACTCCGCTCGCTTTATTTCTGTGAAACAAACCTGCAGTCATTACCAACTGATATCGATTCCAAGTGGATAAAAGGCTCAGATATTTACTTGCAAAAGACTGAAATGGATGAGATCTCACCAGCACTCGTCCGTTTAAATCCAAGTTATCTCATTTTAGCTGGTAGCCCGATTACAGCTGTGCCATCTGAGCTCATTGAAGGGAATATTGAATACTTGGTGCTGGGTCAAACACAACTCAGCGAATTTCCACAAAATGTGAAACTCACTACAGCGTTATTTTATGTTGACGTATCCAACACGAATGTTTCGTTCTTTTGGTCATGGATTGACCCCCTTATTCAAAGCCCTTTGGAATATTCGTCACATATTGTAGCCGGGGGTACAAAATATTGTGCGGATATTGAAAAAATCAGGAATGGTACTACCACAACCTTCAGTACTCCGTTTCGTCTAGGTTACTCCTCCATTTTAATGAATGCTTCAAAGAGCAATTGGGAGTTTCTACATCAAGCTGTTGATTGCTCACCTGTTTCGTGGGATGTCGATATGGAACTAAAGTGGTGGGACGACATGTATGGCATTGTGATACGATCACAACAATGACTTGGTCAAGTTAAATTTTTTGCTCTGCACGAAATGTGACAGCAATTTTGATTGGCGAACTCTCGTATTGATGGATTAAAATGTCTGATGTTACTACAAACGAAACTTGCTTTAAGTTCACATTTCCCGTCGCAAATAGCACCATGGTGGTCAAGTAGAAGTGCGGACACTCAAACATTACTCGGATGATTGATCCTTAACGTAAAGTAAGGTTATTGCGAAACAATACATTAGTTCGCATTAATCATGCTTTTTATCCACTAGATCATCCAAGCAACATGATCACTTACTTTAATATTCGACCAACCCACCCGCGGAATGTAGGCGTGACGTACAAACTAGTTTCTAGAATCCTTATTATGTCTCATCCAAAATCATGTTTCGTTTGTAATATTCTCTCGGTTGTGAATCTTAACCAGCAAACTTAGGTTTCCTTCCAAGTTGGAATGTCTACCACAAGACTTGCAGCTTTCATTGCACTTCGTCGGAATTATCGTGATATTCACGTAGAACGTGAGATCGTCATAGTGGCAAACTGAGTTAAATTTCGACAGCGACTTAGGGTACTCCTCAACGCTGAACGTACATCAGATAGTAGTCAGTTCTTTAGTATACATGAATATCGCAATTAGAATCGCAGATGTGAGAGGAAAATGCAGCAATAGCTCATGATCATGCATTACCGCGTCTTAAGGCCACCAGGAGGGTAAATATTTAGCGAAAACGTGATCTTACTGCAGACTGCGTCTCCTGTAACGAAATCTCAAGAATTTTGAACAACATCTTATATCCTAATTCGACAACGGAGCGGTTGACATGGAAATTTACGTGACGAACTTGGTTTTATACTACTGGTACGCTTTAAACGCATACCCTAGGTATCGTTTCTATCATGAATAACTTTTAGGATCCTGTTTATTCATCTGTCACATTAGTATACCGATTGCATCAATCTTAAATGATCCACTGCTGTTGATCCAAGTTGTCGTTTCACTTCTGCGATTAGGTTTTCTTTTAAGCTTAGCTGCTCCAACCTTGGTCTTCTTATCTTTTGCTCGCACATCAAATAACATTTATGAATGGTAGATTATATTAGTTCACTTTTGTTGTTAATTTCAGAAACTTTCGTAGCAAGTGAAACCGACCTTACTGCAAAATAAACATGAAATTAGTTACATTCCCTTTGAAGCACACCTCAATAAGGTTAATGAACATCATCTAAATGTTTCGCACAAACCATACGTAATGAAACGATAGAAATTTCTAAATGACAAGATTTTGTGTGACCCTGTCACACAAAATCAATTGCGTCCGATCCTACAGAATTTCGTTTAAGTGCGATTATTTGACTTAGCATTTGTATACTGTGACGGGGTCACACGAGCATTGCTTGTGGAAACGTGCTATCAGGAGTATACAAACACCTAGTGAACGACAGTTCACAAGTCCTGGTCTTCGGGGACTTTACACCTTGGTTCCGAACGGTACTCGCCCAAAACGGCTAAGCGAATGTCGTAAGATACGACATTTAGACATCACTAGATATTTGCATCTACCATGTGTTTGATGGGAGGTAGGTAAATAAACTTTTCGCAGGTATTCATATCGATGTCGTAAGTGAGACTTCATTGTGAGAGAGCAAATGGCACCCAATGTCGTAACTAACTACTATTGAACCAAACAGATGACACAGAAGCGCCCTGTCAGTGCATTCATTTCAGAAAACGCAAGGAAGAAGGTACATCGATTCAAGATTTTGTATTTACAAGCACTCAAAACAAACCACTCATCAACTGAAATGCAGGCGAGACCTACATAGCACTGCCTTCATTTTCATCGTCGCCACCATTCCCATCGTCGCTGTCTACGTGATGAGTTTGAAGCTGAAGCTCACGTCTCGTTTTCGTTCTCTGTCCAGCTTTCTTACCAGGTCGGCGCAGCACAACTCTCATCCCCAAATAAGGTGGTATTGCGTGGCCGTCATCAAAATCGGCATGCCATATTTCAATTTTAGCAACGCCTTTGTACTCCCGCCGAATCCGATTGCAAAGCCGGCACTTCGCGCTGTCAACAGAACAGCGCTCGCAATTGTACGTCTTCGCGTACGACTTCTTCTTCTCAATTTTCAAGATAGCTCACACATTACAGGGTCGTTGGTGTCGCTTCAGGACGTTATTGACGGTAACCCAGTCTTCGGACTGTTGGACTGCATGGGTAAGTCGGGTATGGGTGCGCTTACGCCTCTGACCAGACGGAGGTGGTGTTGCCTCTATTCCAGCAAAACCTTCGGGTTTCAGTTGAACGAGTTGGATTTGCAGAACAACAAACCGCTCCGAGCGCCTCATCAGTACTTTTTTTAACTTGGCTCCCTCTTTGTGGGATAGGTAGGCATTTACTAGCACCAAGTCGAGAAACCCCAGAAACAACTTTTATAGTACTTCGTAAACCGCGGGGACATCTGAAGCGAATAGGACTGGAGGCGGAGTTAATCGTGGCGATCTACTTCGCCCATCCAGTCTTGGTAGTCGTTGACTGCGGAGGGACACGGCACCTGAGTCGCACCTACCCGCTTCAGCTTTCTCTCGATCATTGACGGCTTCGCAACGGATCCCGTTCATAGGTAGTAGACGGGTTTGCGATCCCAGCAGATGCATGTCATCATACTCGGGATGTCAACAGAGCGTGAGAAGGAGAAAGATCCTCGGGAGACGCTCGCTGGACGCGTTTTTTAGACTTGATTCTTTGATCGAATCCAAGACGGTTGGTCGCAGTAGTACCCACCACGTAAGTATTCACACTCAGAAGCTCAATTGCAAGGAGCACTGACGAATAATAGCGATCAATAACAACTGTGTCCCACGGATGGCGACGTGCTGCAGTCAGTGCAATTTTCAAGGTCCGCACCACGGCTGTTGCTCCTGTTTTATGTTCAACTCCATTGCCACTATCGTCAGCACCTCTGTGCTTGCCTACATAAACTTCAAATCTAGAAAGTTATGACATTTAAAACTGTTAGGAGTAGCTTAAACCCGTAAGTTACGACATAAAGAAAAAATACATGTGGCAGTATGCTGTCTTTACGTCACACAGCATAAATAATTTAGACCCGTAACGGTGAGGCTTGTCGAACATGAACATGCGGGTTGTATTGAGTCTCGACGAGGCAGGTAGTACACCCTCATCAAATTAGAATACGGCCGGGAGAGGCCACCCTTCTAAGAAGCTCTGCTGGATCTTGTCAACCACTGGACATAGCTTCCAAAGCTTATCGCGACCTTGGTCTGCAGTGTTGTCTACAAAGTGAAGATCACGCATAATGTTGTGGCACCGATCGTGCGTCATGTACCGCCCAAAGAGTCCAGCAGGTATAGCGCCATCCTCTACCATAGACCAATGCGCAGGGAATCGTCTCTTTTGAGGGTAAAGCATTCTAACAACAAGGAGTCCAACAACGTGAAGAATTTCTTGTACACCGTAAGCTTGCTTTACCTTCAAGCGTCGGGTAATTTGTGCCACCGACTCACGTCGGCGTTCAGGCTGCCGCGTAAAAATCTTTTCTGCATGCTGGTTAACTTGCTGGATGTTGTAACAGTTTGTCTCGGTAGCCATTGTGACCCACAAAGGTTTTGGCATAAAATAGAAGAGAGTGAGAACAGGAGACATCCAAACATCAAGCAGTCCACCGAGAGGCCTTGCCTCCTCCGAGCCAAGTCCAGGATAGGCGCGAGTATCCGGTTCGTACTCAGTACAAACTGTAGTCCATTGCATAGATCTCAGGGCTTCTTCATGTGCTTTGACGAATGCTCTGTTAAGGTCACAGCTTTCAATCTGCAGTGATGAAAGGAGCGTTTTATCCATTTCAACCGCGTCACTGTCAGAAAGTATGTCATCGTCATCGGCTGCAAAATCACCTCCTGGATTGTTTTCGTCTTCATCGATGCCATTGCCGTTACTCTCACCAAAGCTGTAGCTCTCGTAGTCACTACTTCTCTCTCTCTCCGTCATGCATTACGTTGACGTCTTCTGTGTAGAGCGAAGAGATTCGTTCCTGTCGAGTTTGAGGAGCAGATAGGGTAGTAGCGGCGGCAGGTGCGTCCTCTCCTTTGCTATCCAAGCCTGACGTCTCACACAGTGTCTGTAAGCCGATGGCTGCAGCGTTGTCTTGTTGATCGGTTGGTGATAGGTGAAAAGGTCTTGTTACTGCAGACTGAGATAGCTCAACCTTTGACTCACTGGGTGAGGCAAGGAACTGTTTGAGCGTATTCTGCGAAAGCTTAATGCTCGTATCAATCTGGGATAGTCTAACGTCATTGGTAACTCCACAAGCTAATGTGACGCTCTTACGCCGTGACAAGTGCTTGTCGACGACAATCTCAAACTCGGCATCCTTGTCATCCCTTTCTGGCACTTGACCTTCTTCACCACTACCCACCGATACCTCTTCCCTATTGTCACCGACAAGCAAGCCTGACTGGAAAGCATATCCCACAACCGCATTTTCCCCTACGAACACACTGGAAGCATCAGGAGTTGTATAACTTCACTCTGTCTGAAGCCCAGTCGGGCGCTTGGACTTCCACCCCACCGCCCGTAGTTGCCGCCATAGGTGTCTGAAGTCAACTTCGTGAGCGGCGGCAGCTTGGGTGACGGGATTCCTGCGCCGACTTGATCGCTTCTGCTCCATCCCGCAAATTCTTGAATGAGTGGTCTACGCTCCTGCAAACTGATCTGATCCCCTTCCCCTGTCCCAGTTCTGTTTCGTTCCCCGAAGACCTCTCTCAGCTTATACTTGCCGTTGCTTGGATTAAACTTGATTAAAGTATCAAAAGGTTCTTAGATATATACTGTTGTGCTGGTTTGTATGCCGTAAGTTACGATATAAAAAAGATGATGTCGTAAGTTACGACGTTCGTTTTTGGCCTGTAATACAAATAACTAATTAACTATAGTTTGTTCCTATATATGTATATAAAAGTAGGTCAAGTACTATTGGTTGGCCTTCAGCCACCCGACCTACGTGGCAGTGGTGTGGTCCACACCACTCACAACATAGTATTAAAACAAATACCCACAGAAGTATATCTACTTCTAAAGGCGGTACCCTTTCTAGGCTACCCCTTCATGTAACCCCGTTACATCCTCCCCCACTTAGGTTGGAAACACCCCCAACCAATGAGGAGCTAGGAAGAGAGCTCCGCTCTCTTTCCTGTCCTTGTCGATACCCATCGACGAGCCACCGTTGTGGCTTTGAGGCTTCCATTCAGCCTTTCGCGCTTTCGCCAGCACCAGAGGTTCCCACGTCAACCTCTTTCCTGATGCCTAAGAAGGCAAGCACCCGCGGCGCTTCGGCGCCTTCCAAGTCTAAGACCGCGAGGTCGAAGCCTTCTAAGGCCGCTCCGCGCAAGGAAGTCCGCAAGGCGGCTTCCGAGGCAGGCAGCAAGCGCTCGGCTGCTACCGCCAGACAGGAAGGGAGTCCGCGACGCAGTCGCTCGCGCTCCCTGTCCCCCGACGATAGGCCGAACCCTCGGTTCGCCTATCGGGACCACAGTCCTGGGTCAGAGTCCTCGGTGTTTGACATCCCTATGATCACGGTATCAGAGTCTGATGGGGACTCTCCTGGATCCACCAAGGATCTATCTTCTTCTCAGGATGCTCCTTCACAGGACGCTCCTTCGCAGGACGCTCCTGGTGATGATGCTGAATCATCTGAGGCAAAGGCAGCTTCGACGAGCTCGCCTGCCAAGAGTCTTACTTTGGCTGAAGGTAAGGCTCGAGCCCAAGCTGCGAAAGCAGCTTCTTCAAAGCGGGTTGATGAGGGTGCTGCTGCTGCTAAGAAGCGCGCAGCCCCTGGCTCTCCTACGTCAGAGCCTTCAATCGCTAAGGGATTTAAATCCCTGTTCGACTCCTCAGACGAGGAGGAAGAGGAGGGGGCTGTCTCCGAGCCCCAAGAGATCTCCAATGATCTCGATGAGCAGCAAGAGCGTTATCAAGCTGGTCAGCTGCAAGGCACTCCTGTGCCTCCCACGCCGTGTATCCTCGCGGATACTACCCACCGGATGCGGGGTCTGGGTCTCCAATATTCTTGGAGCACCTCAAGGCCCCTCGTGGTCTAAACCATGGGCGCACTTCGCGTGGCCCCTATGAGCGTGCCTTAGTTCAAGTCGAACCACTCTTTGTCAACGACATTGAGGCCGCTAGGTGTGTGCTACTTGCACCACACCGAATTCCTCTCAAGGAATTCACTAGTCTTCGGAAGAAACCCGAAGACCGTGGTGGGCTCTTCCCCGTGTGGGGCTACCCTTGGGTACAGCCCGAGAACACCACAACCCAGACCCAGGCAGAAGACCTGTTCTGGAGATGGGTTTCTCTAAAGAACTTTACAGTTCAGGAGTTGAAAGAACTCAGGGAAGATCGCCTGCTGTCCTATGTATTGGACCAGCGAGATCTTCGTATTGAGTTTGCCCACTTAATCGCTAAGCGGCAACTCCACTCCGTCATGGAAGGACTTAGACAACAGTCTAAGTCCAGCGCTCAAGATGAGCGCGGGTACGGTTCCGTCAACCCAGGGACCGTACACCGTAAGGCGGCTAAGAAGCCGCGGACTACTTACGCCCCGGCTGTTGCAGATCCCAAATCTCAACAGCCTTCGGGCAGTCAACCCGGAGCCGGTCTTCCGGCTCCCACGAGTTCTGTGACGAGGGGTAACCCCGCCACTTCACAAGCAGCTGGCGCTTCCCAAAGCGCCGCCGCTCTTGGTCGACCCGCTCCACATGGTAGTGGAGCTCGCCGTTCCGATCAAGGAGGGCAGGAGGAGCTCTCGCACGCGTTTGAGTACGAGGCTCCTTCTCAGCCTTATCCTTATGGACCCTCAACTTCGGGTCGGGATTCTGTGGGGTCCCTATTAAGCGACGAGGTCCGTCAGCTTCGAGATCGCGTCTATGCGATCGAGATAGCCCTTGGGCTTGGACCTGGTGGTCAGGCTGCCTCTCAGGCTGGCAAGCCGGGGACCCTTGAGGTCCTTCGCCAAGACTTGGACGCTCTTGGTCGTGAGACTCATGAGCTCCATGGGCGCGTTGACCGCCGAGCTCCGGCTACTGCCTTGAAGGAGCTCCGTCGAGGCTTAGAGACTCTAAGCCATGAGGTGCATGGTCGGATGCCCTCTTATGAGCCGCAGGGGTACTCGTACCACTCGGCTTATGGGTATAGCTCTTACCCGAGCTCTTCCCATTCGGTACCGTCATACCCTTCGTATGACTCGCGTGGGTACCAGCCTGTATATCATTCGCAGGCTTCGACACCGGCAGCTCCGGTTGTCCAGAGGACTCAGCCTCGTTTCGAGGAGGTGAGCTCTCACCTTGGTCTTCCTCCGTCCGAGAAGGAAGACCCAGCGGATCGTGATACCGCTGAAGACGCCCCACGTAGAACGTCGGGATCGTCGCCATTGACTTTGGGAGGTCAATGGTATACGCCGCGCTATGTCTGGCCAGGACAACAAAGGGTCCGATGAAGCGATGCTTCAGTTGGTTGCCCTCTACAGAGCTAATCACCTTTAGCGGTAGGTTTTTAGTGTCTAATAACACCAATTCACCCACTTTAAAAACATTTAAGTTTCCCCTTGCATTTCTGTCAGAGTACCCCTTCTGTTTATCTTGAGCTGATGCCATTGCATCTCTAACCCGGCTGATTAGCGTCAACCTGTCGTCTACAAACGACGACAACTGTCTTTTTAAAGACTCGAGCTCTATTGCTGAGACCTGGGAGGAAAAGGCTTTCCGAGCCTCTCCCCCACTTACGATGGAGGCCACGGTGCCTCCCCGCAAGGTTAGCGGCACCTGGGGGTGTCGTAACCCATTCAAGTAGAACGGGGTAAACCCCGTTGATGCGTGTACCGCATTATTGAGTGCAAACTCAACCATAGAAAGCCGATCCGACCAGGATCGAGGTGCTTCCGCACAGATACTGCGCAAGGTATCTTCGAGCACGCGGTTGACGCGCTCCTTCTGACCATCCGTCTGCGGATGGTCCGCAGTTGACATCGTCAACTTAGTTCCCAACAATTGGAACAGGGTGTCCCAGAACGCACCCGTGAAGCGCGGGTCTCTGTCCGAGACTATGGTCTCTGGTAGACAATGATAGCGAAACATGACACGAGGCGGTTTCCAGAAATTTGCCGACGACGTACCGTCACCTCTGTGACTTGGAATGTGTATTGGATTGTGATTGGTGGATGACTTGGATGCGGCGCGGCTGTACCCGTGTGACACGGATGGCGATTGTGGGAAGAAAATGATGCTATGGGATGAATCCAGTACTTGACTGCAGATGGGCCCAACTGGTTGGAAGTGTGATTCCTGGGAGTGCACGCCCAGGGGTGCAAAAAACACTCAGTCCAGCCGCGGACTTTCCCTTACGATGAGTGCCTAAAGTCTGGCGGAAAGTGTCTCTGGCGAACGTATCCCAGAGTACACCTCATCTTGCTGTGGACCAGAGTAACGACAAAGGATCATATTACCCTGAGAAATCAACCCACTACTACCGTGATCATGCGCAGGAGGCCGCTAAACCCGCTTAGTGCTTGGATTTATGGAGATATATGCGAGTCTGTGACGCAGCAGACTTAATGTCCAGAGTACTGCATGATTACTCAGAGTTCACCCCCCTGAGTACGGGTGACCCCGAGTTCAAGACGAATCTCTGGGTTTGGATCACGAATCCAGACTCTAAATACCAAAATCAAGTGTCTCCCAAGCCAATATCCAGAGATCATCATAAAATCCCAATGACCCCCAGAGTTTCACAGCGATTTCAGGGATGACCCTGAGTATCACGTGATTCTCTGGATTTCGAGTCAGTCCGAAGCCAGTCTGCAATCAAGTGATGTGTGACCTTGAAGAATCACATTGGATGTGCAGATTGGACACTTTCAAGGAATCGAGAGGGAATCCCGTGTCATATTAGACCAAGGCTAAAGACCCACATTTGGCACTTTCGGAGCCTGACAACAATGGAATCGCAAGCCGATCGCAAGTTTGGACCGCTGAACCCAAGGTATACTCAAGACAAGATATTTGACCTCAAGCATAGTGAACAGAAGATATTTTCCCAAAGAATGCAGAAAAGTTAGAGAAAGAGAAGTAGCTGATAAAAGACAAACAGAGTTCAATTTTCCCTGTACTGCGCAAGTGACTTCGGCCAAGCCTGCCGACGACCATTCCGGAGGACCCGAGACTACGACCGCGGGACGCTAAGGGCACATCAACGGTGAAGGACGACCGTCTGTGTGGACTCCACCAAACTCAAGTCCAGTTAGGTGGGGACCAGTGACGGCCTTGAGCTTCCTGGAGTGATCCATCTATTCCATATCCTAGTTGGGTCACTTGCTGTGCTCGTGGTAGCCCATTTCATATTACCGAGGTTATTCTGGGGTGCTAGGTAGTCGCCTCCAGGATTTTGTATTGACTGCTTGTGTGAAGGGAAGGTTATTGATAGTGATTGTATTTTCCTCCTATATTGGAGGTGGTGCGCGTTTGTGTGAGTCTCAGGGGAGCTAGGCCCCTGAATTTAGGACTCGAGTGAGCCTAGTGTAGGAGTGACCCACCGTCCGAGGGTCCAAAAGAATAAGTGACGGCTAGTTGTAGTGTTTGTATACTCTGTATTTGTTGGTTTTATCAAGCTAAGAGGGCATTTGGGTAAGGTGTCTTCTAAGTTCCACGTCCCGGAGTAGACCGAAATCCCGGACCCTGAATCTATAATATTCTGGGTTCCAGGTGATCTGATTCTCTGGGTTTGCCTTTTGGTGAGGAGGTGCGTTCTGGATTAGACGTGCACTTCCGGCACTTCTTCAAGGCTACACTTACAATCGGTGGAGTGACGTTCCGTCGAAGACAAACGAGCCGACAGGGATTACACGAGGTACCCACGCCAACCAAGGGGAGAGATTCTCAGGGTTTAAAGCTTCGCGGCTGCGAACCTCTGGATCAATCGCCTTGCTGTTGACTCTCAAGTCGATTCTCTGGGTCTATACCCTGAGATACATCTTGGGCTGCGCTATACAAACCCCCTGGGCGATAAAGGTTTCATCGGCCTCGCCACAGCTGGTGCGCGTGCCCGGATTCGATTGTCGAGGATTTCACCGAAGTCAAGTGTTGAAGGAGAGCAGAGTGACCGTCAACGTCAGGCTACCAAGATGCCTGGAGGACGAGGGGCGAAGAAGAGCGGACATGGTGACGGAAGACGCGGTGAGGCGTCACGTCAGTCGCGTCGTGTTCAAGGCTTGGGGCCTGAAGAGCACAAGGACCTGGAAACAGTTGTCCGCAACGCTAGGAAGGCGAAGAGGGCTGCTCGCAAAAGCGAGGTAGCGCAAGTTCGGGACGTCGAGGCGTCTGCTGTTCAAGAGCAGTCGACCGCTGGATCGCAAACCCCAGAGGATCAAGTTTCCCCTGGGTCCCAAGGTTCATCGGAGGCGAATTCTGGGTCGCAGACCCCTGAAGTCCCAGAGGAGCACATCCGCGAGGGTGGTGCTCAGGCGTCGGAGGGAGGCGCCAATGTGGTTGAATCCCCGGAGGTGATTGACCTGGTCTCATCTTCGGATGAGTCTGTTGTGGAAGTGAAGCCGGAGCCCGTGCGAGTTAAGGAGGAGGCGAAGACCCTGACTCCCAAAGCGAACTCTGGATTCGCACCACCCGGACCGAGGGTTTCAGCGCCGATTTTGCAAGTGAAACCTGAAAGTGATGTTCGGGAAGCTGCTGCGTCGATTCCAGAATCGAAGGCAATGGCGTCGGACCTTGAAGGCATGGTGCTGTACGTTCGTCGCGAAGTTCGACGCTGGGAAGGGGTGAGCCCTGGAAAGGTGACACCCCCAAGTGTCGTTTATGAGTGGCCGACGCCAAAGCCGGATGCCAACTCGTACTTTGCTGCCGCGTATGCAACGGGAGACTACTTCAAGTGGCGTTTGTCTCTGGCGAATCAAGATGAGGCCTGGATCTCTGAGTTCCACGCTGCCCGGTAGGGCGTCGAAACGGCTCAGGATCTTACGGCAACTACGATTCCCCAGAGTATCATGACCGCGCGCGAGTGTGTCGCCATTCTGCAGACTCTGTTCTTCGAAGCTGGTTTCGAGTTCGTCAACTTGATCCCTAGCTGGTCTGCGACACGTGCTTCCAGCATTCCAGAAAGTCTGGTACGCTCGGTCACGGAGGAAGTCCAGAACTTCATTGCGGTAGAACTAGTGGAGTGGAGACTGGTGATAGCTGGTGTATCTTTCAAGGTGAACTCTGAAGATCACGCCGCACCAAGCGTTCAAGAGCAAACACCAAGATTGGAGTATCACAAGGAAGATGGAGACGGTGATCTATTGATGACCGACTACGATGCGGATCTACTGGGCCGTCAGTTCGTTCTGAGGTTCAGAGTCACTGGACTTAGGATTTCACGGAGTCCGCGAGGGTCAAGTGATGGTGAGCCGCAATCCAAGCGTTCCCAACATGGACCTCCTCGCCCACAAGTCCCGTCGACGCCGTCGGCCCTATCCACGCCGTCGTTGTCTTCTCTTCCAGCGTACAAGTCCTCGACTAGTACTTCGCTTTAGAATTCCACTCCCCTGAATTCCATGTCCAATGGACGTGAGTCTCTGGAGATGGAAGCCAAGGATGCTGTTCCGGACTTGGTGCCAAGTGTTATTGGCACTTCACGCGCTTCAGACGAGAGTACTACCTCAGGCGCCCAGACGTCTTACGGTAGCTCTTCGTCTTCGTCGATGAGATCGCTTGGACAGCAAGTAGGAGCTCTGGTGCTTGTGGCCCAGAGTGCAAGCGGTTTCACGGCTGCCGGAGATCTTGGATTCCAAGTCACCCGGACGGTCATTCCTCATAGTCATGTGGCAGTCGAGCAAGAAGACGTCGAGATGGAGTCGTCAGTGCATTCGGACCCAGAGACTGCATCCAGGAAGACCGGTTTCCCCAGGATTTCAGCAGCTACCGCCGAGGCAAAACTCAGAGTCTCTTCCCCGAGTTCAGTGTTTGGTGGTGCGGGAAACGTCAGCAGCGATGAGCGGAGCCAACGTCAGAGCTCCAAGAGTGAAACACGCTCTCGAGAATCGACGAAATCCAGGAAATCAGCTGTGTCGAGCCGCTCGAGTGCATCTAGGCAATTCGGACCTGCTTCGGCAGCGTCTTCGAGGTCTGGGCCCGCCCAAATCGAGCTGAATGTCTTGCGACAACAGCAGGAGTGGCAGGCCCGTATGGAGCAGGAGCAACGCGAGTTTCTCGCTAGAGAACGTCTGGATGCCCTAGAGCGTGAACGACTCAGGGAACAACGCGACTTGGACGCGCGTCGCCAGATCCAGGAACTCACGGATCGCTTGATTCATGCGGAAATCGCCCGGAGAGAAGCGGAACGACGAGCGCAAGATGTGGAAGTTCATCAGGCCCAGAGTCCCACCGAAACTCAGGGTGCGACCCAGAGTGTCACGGAAGCGGTACGGCTAGAGCGTGAACGCCTGGATGCCACATACGCTGAGCGTTGGCAACAGCGCGAAGCCGAAGCAGATGCGGAACGTGCGCGTTGGGCTTCCGAAGTCCACGCGACCTGGAAAGAGCAAATGTCGACCATGGAGCAGAAGGGCCAAGAGCTTGAGGCGGAAAAAGAGCGAGAGCGAGAAGCTTCCCAGAACATTCAGCGCTTCCATGTCGGCCAGGTACGCGACCTTCGTGCAACATTGGCTCAAGTTCAAGGGCGGCGTGCGACTGTGCGACTGTGAGTCCTGATTCGGCAACGGACGTGAGGTCGTCAGTAACTCAGAACCCTGAAATCGCAACCCGATCCCAGGAACCCGATGGCATTATCAGTTGAAACGCAATTGTCGCAGGCCAGAGACAGGGACGACTGATCTGAAGAACACTTCCGAAGTCGCCGCCTCTCAGCGAAGAGCGACCCTCGTGCAGTCTTCCGCCGACACTTCCGGCAGGACGAAGCATGTCAAGCGAGGGCATGGCGCACCTGAGACCAAGGTGATACAGGATGTCAAGTCTGAACCTGTGCCTGTGGGAAAATCGTCGGACTCCAGGAGGACAACGGCCTCTAAGACCTCACAAGACTCTAAGGCAGACTCCAAGCGCTCTGTGTCCAAGAAGCATCGGCAAGAGAAGAAGAAGCGCAGGGATGCCAACCCTCCCTCAGACTCGGACCCGAGTTCCGACTCCAGTGACGATGACTCGTCCTCTGAGAGCTCTAATAACAGTTCGGACGAGAACCCTGGGGTTAACCTGACGGCGGCTTCCGCGACTCAGGCTGGCACTACGCTTCTCACATTCCGGCCGTACATTAACTCGAATACTCTGGGTGAGTTCGATACTAAGGCGTCACTCAGAGAACGTGTGCACTGGTGGGAGCGTTTCGCGAACATGGCAGCTCAGGGAGGTTGGTCCACGAAAATGCGAACTCAGGAACTCAAGCTGAAGCTGCCCGGAGCTGCACGTGACTGGTTCAACCAGTTACCTAAGCACATCCAGCGCGACTGGAAGGAGTTGGTATCCGCATTCAAGAAGAAGTACTGCAAGGCACGCTCATCGTATTCTGAAAGATATTTCACGATGGAGATGAAGAACTCAGAAAGCGCCCTGGATTTCTTCTATCGTCTGAATTCCGCCGCAGGCAAAGCTGACATTGACTTTCGCAAGTCTTCGAAACGCCTAGAGAAGCATATTCGGAGGTTCATTACGAAACTCAGGGACACGCGTCTTAAGACGTCACTGCAAGGTCAAAGGTTCAGAAATATCGCTGACCTGGAATACGCTTTGGAACAAGACGAAGAAGTTTGGAGCCGCAATGACCGGGATGCTCCGCCACCCAGAGTTCGGGACTTTCGCGCTGACAATATCCCTCAGGGACGCTTCAAGTCGAAACGTACCGGACGTGCATACGTAACTAGGGGCGGTGCCTCAGACTCCGAGTCGGATGAAGACCCTGAGATTCACGCGCGTTTCCAGGAAGTCGCGGATGAACCAAGCATTTCTGCACGGATTTCGAGTGCGAATTCAGGGTCAACTCGTGAGATCTCTGGAGAAGAAGCTACCACGTCTAGTGCTGGAAATCTGCCGAGCACGAAGGGCGTCGAGTGGACTCGGACTTTGACAAACGAGGTCTACCGCGTGATGGATAACATGGGATGGCGTCCAGCAAACGCCTACACTGGATCAAATGCGAATTCTGGATTCCGGTCTCCCCGTCGCGAGAACCCTAACTGGGACAAGTTCTGTGAGAAGTGCCGCAAATGGGGACATCCTGAAGAAGACTGCTGGAAAGACAGGAAGTGTGATCGTTGCCTGGAAATGGGTCATCCAACTCACATGTGTCGAGCGCAACCGTGCGAGAACTGTGGCAAGATGCATCTCGGAAAGCCATGTGAAGACTGGAAGACCCTAGAAGCTGTGAAGAAACTCGCCCGCCATGGTGCACTGAAGGACATGCCGAGCCAAATTCTGGATAAGCTCCTGGATGGCGAAGCAAACTCTGGGCGGTCGTCAAACCAATAAGCCCGCTGGGTGGGGACCCAGTACGCGTCGGGCCAGTGAAGGCCCCAGAGTTATGTGTTCTAGTGTATGTAGGCCCGGAGCTGAGAACAAGAACCCAAGATAACCAACAATGCATGACTACTTTGATTCAAGATTTCAAGACTTCCCCTGAAATTCAATACCCTGGGACAGTGAACTCTGAAGAAATTAGGGAGTACAAACTGAACCTTGGGGAACGCTATGGATGGTGGGAAGACAATGATCCTGACCCAAAGAAACGTGATGTGGCGATGGTGCATGGTGCCGTGAACGACTGTCGGACGAAAGTTCTCCTGGATACCGGTGCGACTGTGAACATTGTGAGTTTCGACTTAGCGCGTAAGCTCGGACTCCGCCTCAAGTCACACAAACAAACCAAGGTATCCGGTATGGGAGGCGTTCCGACGTATATCGGCGCCAGTGCTCAGGTGAAGATCACTCTCGGTTCGAGAGTGGTGTATCTCTTGGATGTTTGGGTTGCTAATATTGGCGAAGGAATTGAAGTTCTTCTGGGTATGAATTTCATGTTTGCAGCGGGAGTGAGGATTGGTATTCGCGAAGGTCTTGTGACGCTTCTCGATGAAGAAACGATCGTGATGTGTGGATGGAACCCAGAGGAGCGTCTGGGCGTCGACATGCCTGTGGAAACCACGAGTAGTTGGTACTTGGCCCCTGGGGAATCCAAGGTGGTGAAGATTTCGTATGGATCGACGAACCCACAACGTGAAGTTGTGTGGGCAGGGCGAGGTGATCGCTGGGTGGTCCGCTTGATTTACGCTGCAAAATCCTGGCCGGTTGCTGTGAAGGTAGTCAACATTTCAGACAAGGACGTATGGATTGACAACCGAACTCCAGTCGCTCGGATTGTAGAGTATGGCTTTTTCCCGCGCGCCGGACGCTTTGTGCGTCCTGGGTCGTTCGCATATCGTGAGTGGCAGATCCTCATTCTGGAAAATGTCCAGTCACGTGAGGGCAAGATTCGTGCAGAACGCTTAGCCGCGCTGGAACCACCCTGTGTTGATACTCCAAAGTATCCGTGGCCTACGGAGATTTTGTCGCGACCTGCAAAGGGGCCTGATACAGCGTTGCTTGCCTCGATTCTCAGAAAACGAAAGATCCGTCGTGTGCGTTTCGCAGAAGATGCTTCAACTCAGACAGATGAAGTGCCTCCAGAAAGCTTTCGGGAATCTCGAGATATGGCTGTTGACACGAATGACTTAGGTGATAACAGCCTTACGGATGAGGTGACCAGCACTGCTTCACATGCCGTCGAAATCCCGAGTTTAGGGATGGAGATTGACAGCGATTTTCAGGGTTGGCAAGGCGAAGAATGTGATTCTCTGGATTCTGTTGCCGATGATGACAACTCGCTAGATGCCGTTGAGGATTATTGGGATATTCCAATCTCTGGAATACCTGGGACACCACTGGAGAGGTTAAAGCAGGAGTACGAACGCTGTATGAGATTATCGACAGAGGACCTTTACTATGAGCCTGCGGTTTATATGCGGGAAGGAAGCGAGTTACTCTCTCAGTTGCGTGACCAGTTGGTTATGCTTCCTGAGATAAAGGACTTGACTCCTGAGTGCAAGATCGAGGAGGCCGATGTTGGAGTCCCTGGGAAGACAACGCCTGAGATGGAAGACCACGTGCGACGAATTCTGGAGTATCATCGGAAGATTTTCTTGGGAGATGGCAATGCAGCTCCCCCACCCGCCCGTGGAGTGGTGTGTGACCTAGACGTGGGTGACGCTAAACCAGTTGCTCAGCGCCCAAGGTCTATTGCACCGCATCTGTGGACTAAGATGTATGAACTTCTGAAGAAGCTTCTGGAGAACGGACTGATTGAGACTTCTACATCTCCCTGGGCATCCCCGATCGTGATCGTCCTTAAGAAGAATGGTGTGGATATCCGGATGTGTATCGACTACCGGGTGGTGAATAGTTTCATCAAGCTCTCGCATTATCCCTTGCCACTCATTGATGATCTCATGATTGGCTTTGAATCGGCGATGTGGTTTATGAGTTTGGATATGGCTAGCGGTTTCTGGGCTATCAAGATGACCGAGAGAGCCAAATTAATCTCTGCGTTCGTCTGCCCCTACGGACACTACCAGTGGGTCAGGATGCCATTCGGTCTCAAAAATGCGCCATTGATTTACCAGGCGGTGCTTAATAACTGCCTGTGGGGATTCTTGCGGTTGCCCCCTGAGGAAGAAGCTGAGGTGGATCAGGACGTCTTGGACTTTCTGGGACTGAACTCTGGGGAACCCAGAGTTTCAGGTGATGGTGCACCGCGCCTCGCAGTGCTGACGGATGAGAGGACTGTTTTCCAGCGTAATATCCCGGCTCCCTCTCAGATGGGCCCTGTCCTGGGGCGAAGCTCGTACATTGACGACAGTGCTCACGGTGCGCCTACTTGGGAACAACTATGCCAGGACCTGAATGCGTTGCTATTTCGCTTACGATACTGGAATATCTCCGTGAGCCTTCCTAAGAGTGAATTCGGAAAGTTGTCCATCCCGTATCTCTCGCACGAGATTAGTGCTGAAGGTATCAGGGCAATTCCGAAGATCGCAAAAGGGGTCAAAGACTTACCGTTTCCAACAACATTGAAAGGAGTTCAGAGTTTCATGGGCAGTCTGAATTACTACAACAAGTTTATTGAAGATCTACCCGTGATTGCAGCCGTCCTGTACGAGTTGACCGAAGATCAGATGAAATCCAGGAGAGATTTGCCCAGAGCCCGAGAAGCCTTTGAAATCCTGAAGCACAAGATTGTCTCAACTCCACTGCTCAGACATCCTGACCGCTCAAGGTCGTTGGTGATTATTCCGCACGCAAACCCGTGGGCGGCGTCCGCTGTGTTGGGCCAGGAATACGACGGGTTTGTGCACCCGGTCCGTTTCACAGGGCGAATTCTGAATGATGCTGAGCTGAGATACCACATGGCCGAGAAGGAGGTAATCGCTATCCTGAGAGTCTTGGAGGTGTTTCGCACTCTGGTTGAGGGCAGTCCCAAGATCGTCGTTTACACGCGATACTCTGTGTTGAAATGGCTGCTGACTTCCCAGTCGGCAGATGGTCGAACTGTGAAGTGGGGACTGAAGTTATCTCACTGGGACCTGGAAATACGCAGAGTTCAACGCGACGAAGACGGTCTCGCTGCGATCCTAGGTGCGGGTATTACTCCCAGAGAACACTTGGATGAAGTCGCTGAGAATTTGATCCCGACCAAGGGGCGCGTCAAACCTCCAGTTCCTATCAGTATAGAGATGCTGGAAGCGGATTATGAAGGCTACATTCTGAGTTTCGATGGTGCGGCTAAAACGTCCACGCGACAAGGGAGTTGTGGTTGTATTCTATGGCGTCTCCCCGGGTGGGAGATCCTGGACGCTCAGGGTTTCATCCTGGGAAATGTGACCGTGAATGACGCTGAGTATCATGGACTCCTGAAGGGCCTCACACTGGCGATCGAGCGAGGGGTTCAGGATATCGTTGTGGTTGGAGATTCTAGGATTGCTATTCAGCAAGCCTAGGGTCTCATCAACTGTAACCAGCCCAATCTCCAGAGGAAGCTGGCCGAATATGAGGTTCTGAAAACTAAGTTCAAGTCTGTGCGTCTGGTACCTTGCGCTTGGAGAGTCCTGGAATGTGGAGGATGTTGACGAACGGACACATCTGCAGTTGGTGTCAAAGATCCACGAAAAGCTGGTAAAGCCGAAAATGCTGCCGAACACTGGAATTCAGAAGGATGACCCTCAGGGTGTGGAAACTCTGAGTATGCCAGGACCTGAGTGCGCCCCACTGCCTGCGGCGGCCAAAGTGTTCGCCGTTATAACTCGTGCACAAACTCAGGAATCTGAAATTCAAGACGAACCTATGGGGCCCCTGGAATACCAGACCGAGCGATGGCGGCGCATCAAGGTGCACCAGGATAAGGATGATCATCTGTTGCAGCTCAAAGATTTTCTGAGAGGCAACACTGGAAAGCTGTCGCACGCGCAAGCCAGGAAACTTGCGATGATCGCTGATGACTTTATACTGGATTCCAGAGAAGTCTTATATCGTTTGAGTCGGTCAACCAGAGATCGCCCCCGGGACATGGTTGACGAACTCAGACTTGTAGTACCGAAAGCTCTTCAGCCTGATATCCTGCACTACGCACACGAAGATTTTCAGGGTGGACACCAGGGAATCACGAGGACGTACGAGAAGCTGCGTTCTGAGTTCTATTGGCATGGTATGTATGCCGATGTGGAAGTCTTTGTCAAAGAGTGTGTGGATTGTGCCAGCGGCGAGGGGCGCCCTCAGAACTCTGGGCCTTTCCCTGGGAACATCGAACCCAGGCGCCCTTTCGAAGTCGTGTCTATGGACTTCGTGACACATTTGCCCAAGTCGGACCGCGGAAATACATTCCTGTTACTATTTCAGGATGCGTTCTCAGGGTTTGTTATGTGCAAACCCATGAGCTCAACCACAGCTCAAGACGTCGCTGAGGTGTACGGGGAACAAGTTTTCAGGATGTTCGGAGCGAGTTCGATGCTGAGGCACGACCAAGACCCAAGGTTCATGAGTGAAGTGTTTACACGCTTCCGTGAACTTCTGGGTAGTAAGCAGCGGGCCATTCTGGCGTATCGGCCCCAAGCGAACGGACAACAAGAGCGGTCAGTGCAGACTGTTGTCCGCAGCATCCGAGCTTATATTGCTGAAGCGGACCAGAGTGACTGGGACGACCATGCGGAACGCCTGATGTTCGCCCTGAACACGTCGTTCGATGCTACTCGCCTGGATACTCCGTTTTTTCTGGTACACGGCTGGGATGCACATGGCACTGTTTCAGCGATGCTAGGGCCCAGGCCCTCGAGTGTCCAGGAGCGCACCGCGTACGAATGGCGCAGGAAACTGCAGCGTGACTACAGTTATGCTCAAGCTTGCGCTGAGGATCTTCAGAAGAAAGCTAAGCGAGTGTGCTCTGCCGAGCAAACCAGGTAGTGGAAGGAATTGTCAGAACGACTGAGGTCGGGATTCGCCGCGGGCGATGCTGTCTGGTTGTACATACCCAAAGTGCTGCCAGGGTTGAGTCGCAAGCTGGCCCATATGTGGCATGGCCCCTTCAGAATCCAGAAGATCCACGACAATTTCCGCGTGAAACTCAGAGTCGAGAACACTGGATATCGTGTGAATCCCTGGGTACACGTGAGTCGCCTGAAGCCCCGAGAACTGTTCCCGAAACGGCCCACTGTGGAGATCGAGGTGAACGAATACGACGACTTCGACGCAGCGTTGTTGCCCGATGATAGCTGGGAACCAGATGTTGCGAACGACGAATACGAAGTCGAACGAATCCTGGATTTGGGATGGACTAAACGAACTAGGACATCAAGACGGATACGCGAGTATCTCGTGAAGTGGAAGGGCTATGACGAGACCGAGTGGCTCCCCGTGGCGAAGCTAAACTGTGGTGCCTTATTGTATGAGGTTAATCAAGGTACAAGAGCACGAGCCCGTTTCCAGGCCATGCAGGCCGGCGATGATCACCCAGGAATATAGTATCCTGAAGTGATTGTGATTCAGAGTTGCAAGTGAATTTCAGGGGATAAAACCCTGAGTAATACCAAGAAACTCTGAGGAAGATCGAAGGAATGTGTGGAGATTGGAGACAGAAGTGTGATTGCGATTTTACTTGATTTGATTTGATTTGATTATGGATAAGGACACTGCTGAGGCTTGGGCATTATATGGAGTACTAAGAAGCAAAGTGGCGATGATGAGCTTCACAGAGGCTGTGATAGACTTCAAGTAAGCAACCCAAAGAACAAGTCAGAAGGTGTTGACACTCTGAAGGAAGATAAGGTGAAACTCTGGGTATCATTGGAAATTATGCTACGACATGTAAAAACTAAACTTTTCCCAGGGTTGAGGAACATCTTGGCCCTTCATGAGTGCGTGAGAGATAAAGGATTGAGCTTGCGGATGGCCATGGGCTTGACGTGACGCTTGACGGTGTTCGGCACATATTGGAGCCACTCTTCATCATCGATCACGGTGCTCCATTGAACTCGAGCAGGTTCCCGCATATCCAGAGTCGCTATCTGAAGATCGAGGTTCTCGCACGCGGGTCCCCCGAGCTCCTCAGCTCTGGGATCCTCCCAAATCCAGTAGCAGCACTTGTCTGGAAATTGCCAGAGACCCGGCTCGTTCCACAATGACGGCAAAAAGCCTGGGGTGTCGTGGGAGCGGTCCAAGAGCGTCTTGAATGCCCTGCGAAGCGCATTACGGCGTGACTTGCGCTGGGACTCGAGGACAATGTTCGCCTTCTCTTCAGTCGGGATAGGTACCCAGTGTCCGCGCTCCCAAATCGCCTGTGCATGCATGACATCCACGATGTCCTCCACTAGTTTGAGTGCTTTCGCGTACAACATGTCGCGTTCGTGGAAGTAAAAGACTCGGATGCGACCTTGGAGCATAGTCACCCAGGGTTCGGAGTCCAAAATCTCCTGATATGCTCCACGGTTCCAGCGATCATGGACGACGTCATACGAGTACTTCTGAATCTCGTACTCTGGGAACCCAGGAGTCTGGCAAGAGGCACTCTTGGTCGAACTTGGATACTGCACCAGAACGCCGTAGATACGCCAGGAAGTCTCGCCATTCTCAGGATCCTCGGCTGTTTGTAGGTCGTCCACAGTCAACTCTGCGTACGACTTTCGAGCCAGTACGGATGGATGCTTGGGACGTGTAACCACCTTGTTCCCTAGGGACCCACTGGAACTTTGAGAAACAGAAGTGTTTTTCTGGGTTCCTTGCGACGCTGCTTCTTGAGTCTCGGCTTGGAACCCTGAGATTCCCCGATGGAACTAGACCGTGGACGCTTGGCGGAAGGTTTAGATTCCAGAATTTCTTTGGCTTCGACAATGTCATCATTCTTAGCGTCGTCATCTTCGTCCAGAATTTCAGGGGCAACTTCCTCATCTTCTTCCTCAGAACTGCTGCTGGAGGAGCTCTCCTCCGGTTCCTGGGTTAGAGGCTGATACTCTAGATCGTCCTCAATGTCATCAACCGTGGAATCTGCATCCTCGTCAGGGTACACCACATGATCATCGAGGTTTCCCCAGGGTGCCGGAACATCACCACGTCGGAGGCGCCGATCCAAACGCTCATCCGCCATCTCGTGGTAGGCCTCAGGAACGTACTTGCTCCAAGGAGTCTTGTCGAGACGACGCCAGTACATCATGCTGACAAGCATTTTGATCAACTGCGGCTGCCGGAAGTGTCCGTGAGCCGCTCGATCGTTACCAATCCACTCCATGGCGGTGTCGTACTTGAGCCCCGCGAGGATTGCCTGACGTACGTCCGGACGAACTTCTTTCCAGACGACACCACCAGGTAGCATCGAGTGAGCGGCCTCCTTGGAGACCACAGCCTTCTCGCCAGCATGACACACCGAGTCACGGCCAGGCTGATGATCCTTGGGGTGACGCTGGACCTTGCGAGCCTTGGGGGTCGCGGGTTGCAGCTGCTTGCCCGACGTTTTGGAATCCTGGGACTGTTTGAACCCGGAGTTTTCCTTGGAACTCTGGGACTCCTTAGAACCCTGAGTTTCGTTACCGGCACCCGAGCCACTCTGAGAACTGCTGCCAGGACCCGTGAGATCCAACACTTCGGGGCGATTGGCGGAATCAGACCCTGAGGATGGGTGCATACGCTGGCTCTTTTCGGGATATGGAGCTACCGCAGCTTTGCGCTTTTCCATGGCTGCCACATTCACGACTGTGTCCCAGGACTCAGGAGGTTTCGTGTCCTTAACGCAGAGTTTGAAAAGGTCGTGGAGACGCTCCAATTTCCTGTGAAGTCAGTGTGCTCCTGCAAGAAGTCAGAGAATTTCCAGGGATACACAGTGGCAGATTCGAGGCGCGATTTCAGGATGCGCACCTGTGCCTCAGAATCGGCAAGGCGCGCCTTGAGCTGTGCACTCTCAGACTCCAGAAAATCAATCTCGTCCTGGTACCGAGCTTTCTGTTCCTGCAGCGCGACCTTGTGCTCAGATTCAGCGGCGTCTAGTTTACCCAAAGCTTCCTGAACTTCCAGAAACCAGTAGTCGTAAGTGTACTTCCAAGCGCGCTTGAGCTCCTTGTTCTTACGACGAACGTCGACTGCCTGCTGAATGGCAGTAGGACCTTGCTGAGCGACGGCCAGAGAACGCATGTTCTTGTATGCCCCGAGGACTTGGCGCAAATAGCCTGTTGTCTTGAACACACGCTCTGCGAACCGTGTGCTGTTGAAATGGCGCATGAGCGGAGCCATCTCACGTCGAACTCCAATGGAATTCAGAGTGTTATCCAGATCGGATGATGAAAGAGGTGAGTGCCGTGGGATTAGAACATCGACCCCAACCTTCGCACCACAAATCTCCTTCAGTTCCTGGAGATCATCGTCGAGAGCTCTTCGAAGCCGATGAGGGTAGTTACGCCACCATAGCCTTCCATGGCAAATGCACCAGCTCGAATGTCATTCACAATGCCCGGAACTCCCACGAGGTACGCACTGGTCTTGAGATCCGAAGGGGCGGCAATTTTCAGTGCGGAGGACACGCTGGAACCAGAAAGTCAGGAGGATCGACCTCCTCTTGCCGAAGCATACCCGCAAAAATGAGACCCCTGACATCTTCCAGTGTCGCTTGTCGCGGTGTCTTGAACTCAGGGGCGTCTACCTGGTTCGCTTCCGGAGCCTTGGATTCAAGATTCACGTCGCTAGTTGCAGCGTCAGCGGAAGCTTTACATCAGCTTCACCCATGTCGGCGCCAGAAGACTTGCTCACGGCACTAGAGAGCAGGGTTTCCTTGACCTCCTTCGCCTCAGACTCGTCCACCATAGTGTCACTAGGCGGCGCCTCTTGAGAGTCGGCCGCTGGTTTGTTATCAGCGACCACCTGGGGGTCGCGTTGCCGGAAGAAGCCGCACCCTGGGTCGACGTCGACGCTTGCTTGCCATCCATAGGTGAAGACTTGCCCATGTCGATGATTTGTGCAATGGAGATATGACCTCGCGTTGCCCGTTGGAGATTTTGTGCTTGAGAAGAGAACCTTGAAGATAGGTCCCGACCAACCGTTAGGGAGACAGGGTGTCGTCGAAGTGTGTGAAACCCAGGGAGTCTACAGAGCGCAACGGCCGTGTTGATGTTAACGGCGGCTGACGCTCTGTGTTTTCGTGGCCTGGTCATGGTTCACCAGTTCGGAGCGATTTCCTCTTTGATGGACCCGGACCATGAGGGGCGGTTGACACGAGGCGGTTTCCAGAAATTTGCCGACGACGTACCGTCACCTCTGTGACTTGGAATGTGTATTGGATTGTGATTGGTGGATGACTTGGATGCGGCGCGGCTGTACCCGTGTGACACGGATGGCGATTGTGGGAAGAAAATGATGCTATGGGATGAATCCAGTACTTGACTGCAGATGGGCCCAACTGGTTGGAAGTGTGATTCCTGGGAGTGCACGCCCAGGGGTGCAAAAAACACTCAGTCCAGCCGCGGACTTTCCCTTACGATGAGTGCCTAAAGTCTGGCGGAAAGTGTCTCTGGCGAACGTATCCCAGAGTACACCTCATCTTGCTGTGGACCAGAGTAACGACAAAGGATCATATTACCCTGAGAAATCAACCCACTACTACCGTGATCATGCGCAGGAGGCCGCTAAACCCGCTTAGTGCTTGGATTTATGGAGATATATGCGAGTCTGTGACGCAGCAGACTTAATGTCCAGAGTACTGCATGATTACTCAGAGTTCACCCCCCTGAGTACGGGTGACCCCGAGTTCAAGACGAATCTCTGGGTTTGGATCACGAATCCAGACTCTAAATACCAAAATCAAGTGTCTCCCAAGCCAATATCCAGAGATCATCATAAAATCCCAATGACCCCCAGAGTTTCACAGCGATTTCAGGGATGACCCTGAGTATCACGTGATTCTCTGGATTTCGAGTCAGTCCGAAGCCAGTCTGCAATCAAGTGATGTGTGACCTTGAAGAATCACATTGGATGTGCAGATTGGACACTTTCAAGGAATCGAGAGGGAATCCCGTGTCATATTAGACCAAGGCTAAAGACCCACATTTGGCACTTTCGGAGCCTGACAACAATGGAATCGCAAGCCGATCGCAAGTTTGGACCGCTGAACCCAAGGTATACTCAAGACAAGATATTTGACCTCAAGCATAGTGAACAGAAGATATTTTCCCAAAGAATGCAGAAAAAGTTAGAGAAAGAGAAGTAGCTGATAAAAGACAAACAGAGTTCAATTTTCCCTGTACTGCGCAAGTGACTTCGGCCAAGCCTGCCGACGACCATTCCGGAGGACCCGAGACTACGACCGCGGGACGCTAAGGGCACATCAACGGTGAAGGACGACCGTCTGTGTGGACTCCACCAAACTCAAGTCCAGTTAGGTGGGGACCAGTGACGGCCTTGAGCTTCCTGGAGTGATCCATCTATTCCATATCCTAGTTGGGTCACTTGCTGTGCTCGTGGTAGCCCATTTCATATTACCGAGGTTATTCTGGGGTGCTAGGTAGTCGCCTCCAGGATTTTGTATTGACTGCTTGTGTGAAGGGAAGGTTATTGATAGTGATTGTATTTTCCTCCTATATTGGAGGTGGTGCGCGTTTGTGTGAGTCTCAGGGGAGCTAGGCCCCTGAATTTAGGACTCGAGTGAGCCTAGTGTAGGAGTGACCCACCGTCCGAGGGTCCAAAAGAATAAGTGACGGCTAGTTGTAGTGTTTGTATACTCTGTATTTGTTGATTTATCAAGCTAAGAGGGCATTTGGGTAAGGTGTCTTCTGAGTTCCAAGTCCCGGAGTTGACTGAAATCCCGAACCCGGAATCTGTGATATTCTGGGTTTTGGGTGATCTGATTCTCTGGGTTTGCCTTTTGGTGTGGAGGTGCGTTCTGGATTAGACGTGCATTCCTGCACTTCTTCAAGGCTACACTTACAATCGGTGGAGTGACGTTCCGTCGAAGACAAACGAGCCGACAGGGATTACACGAGGTACCCACGCCAACCAAGGGGAGAGATTCTCAGGGTTTAAAGCTTCGCGACTGCGAACCTCTGGATCAATCCTCTTGCTGTTGACTCTCAAGTCGATTCTCTGGGTATATACCCTGAGATACATCTTGGGCTGAGCTATACAAACCCCCTGGACGATAAAGGTTTCATCGGCCTCGCCTCAAACACGCTATCGAGGAACAGCTGTGCAGCTTGTTTCCCGGTGACCTTGTCACGTACCGGAGCAAGTTGGTTCATCTTGCTCAAACGGCAGACAAACACCAATATGCCGGTGTTGCCCTTGTCATCGGCCGGCAGGCCGAACACGAAGTCGAGACTCATCGACTTCCAGCAATCCGCTGGTA
Organism: Phytophthora palmivora; assembly: GCA_008079305.1. Classification (NCBI taxonomy): domain Eukaryota; phylum Oomycota; class Peronosporomycetes; order Peronosporales; family Peronosporaceae; genus Phytophthora; species Phytophthora palmivora. Next base: position 305,158 of record VOQZ01000183.1, on the reverse strand, counting down.
CTGGTAGGCTCTGCAATGGAGCCGAGGCGTGGCCCGAAAGCTTCACCCTCTGACATGTTTCACATGTCTTGACATAGTGTGCCACCCACTTATACATGTGGGGCCACCAAAATATCTGAGAGACCATTTGATAGGTCTTCTCCCGGCCAAGATGGCCACTGATCGGCGCATCATGCGCCTCTAGAAGTATGTCATACTTCAGATCCTCGTCGTTTGGAACGACAACCCGAGGAGGATCTCTAGGGTCTACTCTGTAATGGAGTAACCCTTCGGCCAGCTCATAACGATGGAGCTGCGCCCGCTGTCGAGGCGAAAGCCTGTCGACTTTGGCGTCCTTGCCATCGGACAAGAACTGCACCAGTGGTGTGTAGTTCTCGTACTTCTGATACGCCAAGCGTATCCGATCGTATAGATCTGTCGTGACCCGACTGACATGAGCTAGCTCATAGTCAGGTCGACGCGGCAATGCATCGGCAAGCACGTTGAGCTTGCCCGGCTTGTATTCAACGCGGAAGTTGTATTCCGCGAAGAATGACAGCCACCTCGCCATCCGCTGCGACAGATGCGGCGAGTTGGTGGCAGTCCGCAAGGACTCGTGATCAGTATAGATCACAAAGGGCCTCGTGCCCAAGAGGTGAACTCTAAACTTGACAAGAGCGTACTTCATTGCAAGTAGCTCCTTGTCATGAACGGGATAGTTCCGTTCGGTAGCCTTCAGCTGCCTGGACCGGAAGGGGATGACGCGTTAGGGTCCTCCCTCGTCCTTCCGCAACAGCGCACAGCCTATTGCAGAGTCAGAAGCGTCACAGACGACGCTGAATGACTTGTTCTCGTCCGCCTGAGCCAGGACTGGCGCATGCTGTAAACTCGCTTTGATGCTGTCGAAAACATCAGGTGCTGTCGCAGAGAACTTTTATCTCCTCAGCTGCAAAGACGCACTTGTCGATGTTGGCATAGAGCTTGTTAGCTCTCATGACCTCAAACACTCGACGGAGGTGCTTCAAATGCACCTCCATAGCCGTCTGGCCGCCTTCGGCACGGCTATGGACGAATATATCGTCGAAGTACGTCTGAGCGAACGTACGCAATGGTCTAAACAATTGTGTGATCAAGCGATTAAACGCCGCTGGGGCATTCGATAGCCTGTGGCATCACTAGCCACTCCCAGAGCATCCCACTCGGGGTGCTCACTGCGGTGAGAGGAATGTCACTCTCCCGCATCAGGATCTGGTAGTATCCGTCTACCTGATCCAGGGCAGTGTACAGCGTACAGCCCAACATGTTGTTTAGCAACACATCCTTGCGAGGGATCGGCGTCTGTGCCGGTACCGTCGCATTGTTCAGCTTGTTGTAAGGGTGAACCATACGCCACTTCCCGTTCGGTTTCCGAACGGAGAAGGTTGGCGTCGAGTGCGGGGACTTCGACTCCCGCACCATGCCCGACTTCGCCTTCTCGGCGAAGAAGCCATCTATGACCTCGCACTGCTCGCGAGGTAGAGGCCACTGCCTCGTGACACAGTACTTTGTGCCAGGCACGAGATCAATCTCGTGCCGAACTCCCCGATCCGGCGGGAGTTGGGATGGTGGGTGATTCGACACCACATCCGAGTATTCCTTCACAAGAGGATACACTGGATCCTCCGGGTTCTTGAGAATCTCAGAACCCAAGCGCGTTGCACGCTGCTTCGTGAACCCCTCCAGGACGTCCTCGTCCATTACGGAGGAAGAGTTCAAATCTTCAGGAGAGGTCTCCGGCTTCAGGAGCACCATCTCCGCAATCTCTCCGGCCTTCAACTCGGCCAGGAAGTCCTTCATGGACAATACCTCGAGGTTCAGCAGTGCTGACACCTCTGGCAGTGCCTCCAGATGGACGGCACCTGCCCTGACTTGACGACGGGACACGCCGTCGAAGACATGGCATTGCTCTTCGACCGGCCGTGCCGGTGGAGTCTCAGACTTTGAGTGTGGTACTTGGTTATCCACACGGGAGGTGCTCAACGACACCTCCGCACTCGTACTGGTCTTCTTGACTCCGCGTGGAACTCGGTCACCCACGCTGGAGACGCACGCTGTGCTCTCAATCTTCTCGGTCTCTTCGACCTCGTGTGGAACTATGTTACCCACACCGGAGGCGCTCTCAGCGTCCTCCCCAGCAGCCTCAGCTGCTTGCGGACCTATGTTACCCGCTTGCGGAACTACGTTACCCGCCTGTGGACCTATGTTACCCACACAGGAGATGCCTTCAGCGCTCTCCTCAGCAGCCTCTGCTGCTTGCGGACCTAAGTTACCCGCCTGGTCAGTGCCGTCCGGCACTGCCACAGTCGAAGCCCATACGGCGCGACGACTCTCAGCGTTGGGACTTGCCGTCGTGGCAATCCCACACGCTTGGCAATGAGCCTTGGTCTCACGACCGGTTGCGAGGCTCATCGCAACATCTTCACTGGAGTCAGTGACTCCCAGTACTTCTTCGGGCGCATAAGCGCCTTGGCGACCATCTCTGGCGCCCCAGTCCCGAACAGAGGTGGGAACATTACTCACCAAAGCTCTGTCGGAGACTGCAGGCCGGCTAGCCCAATGGCTTTGCCGCGCCAATCGATCCAGGGCTCGTGCTTTTCGAGCCACGGCATGCCCAGGATCAAGTCGTACTTGTCCATGTCTAGGACAAGGAACGACTCCGTGCTGTCAAAGTCCTCAAACTTTACAGCCAGGTCCATACGGACCCCAGGTACGTTAACCACCGTACCATCGGCCAGTCTCACCGAGACCTGGCCCCTGCCTTTGCTTTCTCGCAAAGCATCGGCATACTTGTCGCTATTCCGCGCGACCGTCTGGCGTCGAGCAAAGTTCGTCGACGCCCCAGAGTCAATCAGGACTCTAAAGGGATCTCCGTATCCCCGTACACTTGCGTGTACCACGAGCAGTCCGCCGCTGCTCTTCCTCGTCTCGAGAGCGCCTAGGCTCTCAGGGGCTAAGCCTCCATGGCGTGCGTCGTCCGCACTCCTACCATGGGGACTTAGATCTTCCCCAGTAGGGCGCCCCGCCCCTACTGGTGACCCCAGTTCCCCTGGCCCTTGGGTCGCGGCTTCTGCCACGGCCCCTCGAGCCCCTAGGTTTGGAAGGGAACTTCCTTTGCCCTCCCGCAGGGCAGGCACGTTGCATGTGCCCGTGCTTCCCACATCCGTAACAACGGATGGAGCTCTGTACGGCCGTACCCAGTTCCATGGGTATCGGCCCGGTGCTAGCTCCAGCTGCTGGAGCTCCTTGCACTGCGCCTGACGACGCATTGTGGCCTTGCCACACCGACGTAGGAGTACGAGCCTGTTGGTGGCTGTACTCCTCTTGGAGGGCGATCTGGATCGCCTCCTCCATTGTGTTCGCATGCACGCGGAACAACTGTGTGCGGGATGGGCCCACCTTCAGGCCATCCATGAACACTGTCACCTTGATGTGTTCAGGTAGGGGGTTCCCCACCAGAGATGCTGCGAGTACTCGCATCTCCTGGATGTACTCATGCAGCTCACGCTTCCCTTGTTTACAGGCAAGGAAGCGCGAGCGCTGGCGATACTCGTAGTTCGCCGGAAGGAAGGCGGCTCTAAGCTGTTGACACAGCTGAGCCCAGGTTGTGAAACAACCCGGCGTTGTCGCTTCGCGTGTGTACGCCCAGGTCTTCGCCCGACCTCCTAGGTTGGACAGGGCGAAAGCGATCCGAAGTCGCTTGGTCGAGATTAGAGCCGCGTACATCGCGAGCTCGACCTCTCGGACCCAAAAGTGGAGGTTCTCTCCCTCCTTCCCCTCATAAGGGTTAACCTTAAGCCTCAACGGCTTAGGTTGGGCTGGCTTCATCTCAGCCACGGGAGCCTGTAGCCTTGTACGTGGGCAATAAGCCCTCTCTCGTACGTGTCGAATGTCTCAATGCATTCGACCTGCTCAGCCGGCGTAGCAGCCGACAAGCTTCGGAGGGCATCTCCTCCAAAGATGCCCACCATCTTCCGGACCGACTCAAACTGAGAGTCGGTCAAATGAGGGAACTCCCCTCTATCCATCTTGTCTCATCCGTTGTGCCCACGGAGGATTCAGGTAGTCCAATCTGCCCGCATAAGCGTGGATTGACTACAAGTGCTACCAAGTGTAACGGGGTCACGCGAGCACCTTGCTTGAGGAAGCGTGCTATTAAGAGTATACAAACTCTAAGTGAACGGCAGTTCACTAGTCCCTGGTCTTAGGGGACTTAATAGCCAGTTTAGAGTAGATTTTAGACTGATTTATTTATAGTTAATTAGGTTCATTTGGCCTGTAATACAAACTCCTAATTAACTATACTTTATCCTAACTATGCATATAAAAGGTAGGTCAAATACGATTGGTTGGCCTTCAGCCACCTAGACCTACGTGGCAGTAGTGTGGTCCACACCACTCACAACAGAGTATTAAAACAAATACCCACAGAAGTCTATCTACTTCTAAAGGTGGTACCCTTTCTAGGGTACCTCTTCATGTAACCCCGTTACAATTGATTACCCATTACCACTATCATGTTCGTTCTGGCTCAAGACATCATCATATCTATTGTAGTTAATCTCGACTTGATCTTAAGAACTGAGCGCCAAAGCTATGAACGACGCTACGTAGCCACGATTTATGTGTGATTATTAACCCCTCCAGACCGGGAGCGAAAAGGAACATGTAAACTGCATATGCAGCGTAATTAGACTTGATGTTTATATAACCAAGATTAGGGATGCTAGGATTCAGGATGAGCAGCGAGGCGTGCTAATACCGCATATAAGCTGCATAGTGAACCATAACTTGCCGTTTAATACTGCATAATGCTACGTTCGCGGATAATGACAGGCCAATCGCGGAACAGAAACAGACTGATTGCAAGTCCTATTTTCATATATTTAGACATTAAAACTTCTTATACAAATGATCATATAAGAAGTGGGGTGTCATCCCTAAAGATGCACACTATCCTGATTAGTGGTGCAGTAATCAGTTGAAACTATGAGTTTATGTACAAATATGATACGAAATGCGTGAAGACAGGCAAGCAATCAATTGAAAGTACTCGGCGCTTGGGTGAAGACGTGCAAATATGATGCAAGCCATGATGTTAGTGAGAGAAGACAGGCAAGTCACGATGTTAGAATACACCTTTTGCACTACGGGCTGGTACGATGTCTCTTGTTTGAATCCTGAGTACCAGATGTGGAAGGTATTTCTGGAACGTTCGCGGTTCGTCTGCGGCGAACACGGATGACCTTACAATCCTCCACAGGCATCAGTTTGCAACTCACCCATTCCTTGTGCCAGATGTCCCTGCAAGTAATGGCAACTCCACGTACATTGCGCCGAGCTCGCATGCAGAGGAAGATCGGGCCCGCCGTGTTGCAGTCGTTACAGAAGTACGTCGTCGTGGAGGCGCGTTGGGTTTCGGCTCGCAGTACGGGACAGACTTTGCATGTACGTTGGCGACGCTTCGCCTGCGTGCCTTCGTTTCTCCATTCATCACTCTGGCGCGCCATGCGCTCTGTCTGCTGGTCTCCCCCAACCGGTAGTGGTTCATAGGTTGGTAGTGGTGCGGGTTGCTGTGTGCCGTGACGTATTTCCTTCGTACATGTCCGTGGTTTGCGGCTGGCAGCGCTGCAGGTGAAGCTTGATCATATACTTGACGTGCGTCAAAGGACGCGACTCCTTATTTTTATGGTATGCCTTGTGGATGATGTATCCATTCACAATGACCAAGTCGATCAATACCAGCACCGGAAACTTGTAGTATTTCTTGAATCGGACCGCACGCTGCAGCGAGTAGCGCTGCAAGCGCAACTGGTCATGGACATCCACGCCTCCCATGAAGGCGTGGTAGTCCTTTATCACACGAGGGCACGGCACCTCAACCTGGTCGGCCCCATCCTGACACACCACTCGGTCGATATCAGAGCTACCTCCAGTACACAAGAAATTTACTGGTCTAGAGTCCCACCAGCTAATTGCCGTCATGCACGGAACAAGCTTGGATCACGCCATTATGAAGAAACCACGAAGGATAGACGACGGCCGAGTCTTCTTCTTCTCGATCACTTCCTTGCAATAGCCCAGCCTATTTGTCATCATCGTTCCAACACAATAAAAGCCCATGAGAAGCAACTGGATAGCGAGAGCAACAGAAGTGTAAAACGACTCTCATTCCTTGCTTTCTAGCATCTGGCCCGAACACTTCCAGCAAGTTGCGCACCACTGCAGCCGGTCCCGAATTCATACCCGGTCGGTAAGCATCACTAGTATGCTGTATTTGCCACAATATACCTCAAAGCTGTCGATATGCATCATAATAAGCTCAAAACGCGATAGCATAAACAGCATAACGCACCATTAGCAATTTCAGCTGCCAAAAGAACCTACCGAATGCAGTACGCTGTGACCGTACTGCACAACATGAAGAGCTTGTTACCTCACTTATGAGGCTTGTCTTTCATGTAGACTCGCATCTTGTTGAACGAAGAGCGACTAGGCAAAAAGGCTTCATCAAATGCCAAATGGGAGGGGCAGACATATCCTTGCGCAAATGTGCGCTGAAGCACTTCGACAACCTTGTGAATCTTCAATGCGCGGTCTGTGCGTGCCCGAGGGTCATTGTTAGGATTGAAGTGAAGATTTCGAGATATATCCATGAAGCGGTCACGAGCTAGCACAGATCGAAAGCAGCCACGAGAGAGATTGCACCTACATGTTGCGTCTTCCAGTGGTTCGATAATTTCTCTCGGTTTGGGGCGATCGTTCGCGCCACCAGCAAGCCGACAAAGCGGCAAAGCTCATGGTTCACAACAGGTTTCATCGTTTCCATGTCGTGCTGAATATCGCGGCGTGTTTTGCGCGGCAGCTCGGTATCTCGTCGCCGTTTCTTCCGGTAGCGCTGGTAGGCTCCATCTACACGATCGGGAAGCATCTCGCGTTGGTACTCATTAGAGCATGCAGCGATGTGCTGCCACAACACCACTGGCATCATGTAGAAAAACAGCGCAACAGGAGAGTCATCATGCCGAAGTGCTTCCGCCGATGGACCACAGTAACCTTGGTGTAACCTAGGGTAGCTGGTCGCGTTGCTTACCGGCTCGTAAGGAGCCATCAAATACTCGTAAATATCATCCTCCATGACGTCTTCCCAACCAGAGGCGGACATGCTCTTCAAGACGTCACCTTGCAGGTTTCCAGCAAGCATTCGGTCCTCTCCACCGAAACCCTCAAGAAAATTCTCTCCCAAGCAAACTTCAGCGACGACCTCCTCCTCAGTTTCTCTAGGATCATCCACAACGTCTTCAGGTACGTAATCCTCATCCGAGGAATCTTCAGACTCGTATTCTCTTCTCTCAATGCCATATTTGTCAGCTTCAATCAATAGTTCCATACATCTGAGCGCTCTCGCAACCATCGACAGTGTTCAAGTTGTTGAGCGTGTCTGCCAACAATGCAGTCCCTCGGGTGACCACATCCACTTCCTCGGCGTCGTGTTCTACACAATACATACAGTACAGGTTAGTATTCAGCATAATATTCGGTTCAATATTCAGGATACCATATAGCATAATGAGGTTCAAAATACAGCGCAATATGCAACACTATATGCATGATACCATATAGCTTACCATGCTCAGGATCACTTGAGCTGTACTCAGATACGGAGTCGTTGTCCGGAATTGCAGTATCATCAGAATATGTCGTTGACTACGTACGCCGTGTCCGAGACTTGTAGATGAGGCGACGTTGGTAATAGTCGATGAGAAGGAGGTCGCAAAACCTGAAAAGGAGGTGTCATCGCCATCGGACTAGCAGTCCGAACCAGGGGTCGTCGTACAGATCGCTTCCCTTGCGACCGGCTGGTGGGGAGAGTTGTAGTTGTTGTGGTGACTTGGGGGATAACAGCTTGCGGTGCTGGAGCTGGACCCAAAGCCGCTAAGTTCACGACGACTGGAGAAGTCGTCGTTATAGATCGATCTGGGGTACGGTTAGATCGTGGTTCTGCTGCTTCGAGGTCGACTGCATTGTTCTGTCGAACGACTTCAGCAGCAGCGAGTTGGGTGTCGCCCGGAGCCGCGGGCTGGTCGGTAGCAGTAGCACGAGAACGTGCTCGAAGTACTTCAAATAGCAGTACACGTTAGATGCATCGTATATCAGCAAAAGCAATGAATGTGTACCGTTTGCATAGTATTCCAGCACAGCCTCTTCACCCTGGAAGTAGCGAACATCTTCCGTCCCGCTTGCTTTCTCCCCAGGCGGATGTAAAAGTAACGATCGTCCAAAACTGCGACGTGGTGGTGGCTTGCGTGTCCATCCTTTGCTCTTCAGGTCCCTCCATACCGACTTGAAGGAGAGGTCACGGCCTCTGACCTCGGAGTAGCGCAGCATCTTCCCAATTGGCCTCACCATCTTGTCAGTGGTCGACTTGAGCTCCGACCGCGAAAATTCCTGAATAAGGGGAGTTTTGAAAAGGCGGACGGGGAGTTGGGGGCTGTGAGCCACTCATTTGGCAGGATCGTGTCGGTTACCTCTGCAAAATAATGCTAATCAGAAAGCGAGTCCCATAGCCTTGCAAAATCTTATTTTTCAAAATTTCGACAGACACTGGTCCTTGTTCGCATGAAAATAAAAAGACACGAACAGAAACGAACCAATTTTTTACTTTGTGTTAGTGTACCGCTGTGTCCGGGGAAAGGACAGGAATACAAACTTCAAGTCAAAATTGGCTTAAACTGAATATATTCAGTTTAAGCCTTCAAATCTAAGCTGCATTATGCAGCATCCGTTCTGGGCGGGTTAAAAACAAAGCCACGAAGACGCTCTGAAATTTGAAAAAGGAGAAATGGCTTGCCGAGGATTAGACGCTACCCTACAACACTGAATCCGCCATACCTATAGATTCGCGAAGTAGTACATCAAAATCAACCAATCATTGGAATATGTATTACTTAAGTTTACGTGTATTTATGACCTTTTGTACAAGACGTGAGTGTTCATCAGCTCTAAAAAAGACAGAATAACAGTCGATAATCGAAAGCAATTGAAGCAGTGTGACGGGGTCACACGAGCACTTTGCTTGAGGAAGCGTGCTATTAAGAGTATACTAACTCCTTATCCTGTATTATACATGATAAAGAATTTATACTTGGATTTTGTAAAGCCGCATATTTTCAGTGAACTAGGAATAGGTGAGGGGAGTACCGACGTGTTCCCGCAGTGTATGGATGCATTTTCAAAATATAAAGTCGCGAAGGTTGTAGAGAAGCGCACAATTCCCGTCATTAGGGATTAGAGGCATTTTGTGCAAGCCATCCATTTGCGTGTCATTCGAGAATTTGCGCTGTAAGGGAGAGAAGTCAGGTTTTCGCTGCCGATGGGCGGAGCTACGTCAAGAAGGGTGGACATCAAAGAGGCCTATCAAGTTGGAGCCCGAGCACACGTATTTGCGTCCAGGGAAGTCTAGGAAAGATGTCCGCGGCGTCGATTACTTTGTGGGATCAGAGGAGCTAATGGCCTACCTGGACAATCTCGAGAAGGCTATTGATCTTGATCTGGATATGCGTTGCGTTCGATTCTGACTGTGATGATTCAAATCTAGCGGAGTTGGAGCGGCTTGAGGCAGAAAACAACGGCCATGGAGTTTGCGGGAGGTTTCGTGTACTGCACCACAGGGTGGGTGGGCTTCGTGAGATTATCGTGTACGGTACAAGCTAACATCGTGTTTATATCGTGTACCACTTGCTGCGGTTACATCTTCCACATTCACAGAACCCATTGCAGACGTCGCATTCCCTCCCCAACAAGAACAAACCACTCCGCTAACTGCACAGGAGCCTCCGAACCAACCTAAATCTTGTGTGATTAATTTAACCAGAGGTAAGTTGACGTCGAAACGATAAGTCACTGGGTGATGGCGCTCATTCTGCGCAGGATCTGTTCGTTGTAGATGCTGATTTGGGAAACGAAGTGCGTAGTCAACGCAACCTGGACGCTGAATTCGCTGCAGAATCGGATGAGGCAGCGGAGGTGAATCCAACGTTACCACTTCTAGTGGATGTACCGGCCTTCAGTGACGAATCTGAAGCTGACAGCCCGCGCCAAAGTGCACACGAAGGCGCTGTAACTTTAGAAGGTATCAATGATGAGGGCGGTGACGCTGATCGCAGCAGTGATGACGATCAAGCCAGTATAGAGGCTGGAGACTTTGGTGAGTTTTATCGTGTCTATACACGATAAGGATACATGATACTGATCACTATCCTGTATTTTTCGTGTGTATCGCAGATGCTAACGTGCTCGAGCCGGGAGAATACAAGGAGAGCTTTGATGCGCTTGAATCGGACGATGAAAACGATGACGGCTTCAGCAGTGGTGATGTAGAAGAGTGGGATGAGGCTGCGGTGTCTGAGGCGTCTGATGACGAGGCCTTTTGCACTCCTGACGTGCAGTTTGATGAAGGGCTATTAGCTGCCGTTGGTGGTATTGGTAGCATAACGGTGGAGGTCTTTAGCAAGAAGAAGAGTGTTGAGTTGCTGAAGGACATGGCGCAAAGCGAGCGGGGATGTTCGGTACATCAAAGTCCATTTCCGTACATGGAGTTACCGTATGAGCCACGGCCACAACAATCTATGTTGAGAGACTTTCCAGGGCTATTTGACGGTGAATATGGCCCCACAGCGGACGCAATTGCAGCGTCATCGACCCCTGCAAGTACTATGTTTTCTTTGTGACACCGCAGCTATGGGATGATATAGCCCAAGTTAGTGAAGACTACTTCATGGAAAATATGGACGAGCGCGTGGATGGTCAGTACGGTCGTCAAGTCGCTCGTGGAAGAAAGAAACCTACGTACCAGCCACAAACGAAGGCCGAGATCCGTAATAAGCTGCTGGAGCTTCCCGCTATCACCGGTAGAGAATTGTGCATTTTATCGGTTTGCTGGCGTCACGAACAGTGACGCCAAACAAGGAGAAACGGTATAATCATTGGAAGATGGTCGATGAGGGTGCGATTCCTTGCGGTTGCTTTGGACGTTTCATGACGCGTGATCGATTCAAGCATATCACCCGCAAGTTGCACCTCAGCAACAACACAGATCCCTGTGCAACGACAGATAGAGCTTGGAAGCTCAGACCGATTATAGGAGCTCTGCAAGGATATCCCTTTTTTGGGTCAAACTCTGCGCAGGTCAACTCGTGCGCAACTCGCTTTTTGGGTCAACTCCTGCGCAAGTTGACCACGTTTTGACCCATCACGTGACTGCATTTTTCCATATGTGATATCATTACTAAACTTTACATTATGACATTATGATAAAATATATAGTTTTAAAGGTGAATGTACGAATAGCATTGAACAAACAATTCATACTTGGTATGTAAATTTGGCTGCTGGTTTGTATGCGCCTGCTTAGCCCGTCAGCTATCAGGAGGCGTGGGTTTGAGTCCCATGCCCGTAGGGAAATCGATGCTTGAGGTAAGTGTCGTGTGTCAGTCCTCCGTCGGTTCCGAGACATAATAAAGTGTTTGGGTCGACACGCTCCATTCCTCTACACACTGACTCCAGCAAGATGGAGGCCTTCAATTCGGCCTCTCTCTCGCTCTGTCAGTCAGGGCTTCTTTGTAGTTAGTGATAGCTTGGGCTTGGTGGCTGGGGAGGTCTTCTTTGCCCGTTGCATCTTGCGAAACGACTCCAAGCGGATGCTATCCACGTGTTTAGAGTTTACTTATTGATTTCACCATCATAAAGATACATTTGTTTTTTGTATGTACCTGCATGGCCGATTTAATATGGCGCACTGTCAAAATCGCCACTTGTATGGTGGCCTTGTCTGGAATTGCGATATCCAGCACGTTAACACAAGTAGGGTATATCTACCAATCAAAGCTGTCTCATATCTAAATAGCGAGCGCTAACTCTAAATATTGACGTAATTAGAGTACAAAATAGGGGTGGCCGATTTAACCTGGCGCGGAGTGTAGGGGTATGAGTCTCATACGGAACAGCTGGGCAGAACTTTCTAGAATACTTGCGCCACGTGGAGAGTTCTAGCCAATCAGCGTTCGACGGAAGGTAAATGGGATTATTCCCTGGGTCACAAATGTTCTCGATTGGCTAGAATCCCTTCTTTATAGAAATTCAATGTCTTATATCAAGTATAGTGAAACCAAGTCACATTTTAAAATACGATAAACTTAGAAATATTAACATCTGAGCATAAATTAATTCATGCAAAAGATAGTATATTTATCTTTTAAGTGCCATTTAAGTTTGTGGTAAAATGTAGAATAGTATGAACTACTACACTACCTTCAGTATTCAGGTGATACAGATATATCTGAGTCATCGTCCGAGTTCAAATCGTCAGAATCAGCCAAGTCCGATTCGGATTCCACTTCCAGTTGATAATCTGATTCAAACCTTGGCGCTCGTTGTGGCGAAGCGTGACTCGGAGCTCTAGCTCTACGGTTGGAAATGTCATTAATCAGTCGAACATTGTCACGGCTCTGTTTTTCGATGACACTGATAAACCGTACCACATCAGGGTGTGGTACGGAGAAATCATCGTTGAGCGTGCGGTTGTATCTTTCAAGAGGGTTGTTGGTCCGGTTGACGATGTCCTCATTGAGACCATTGACAGTCCACCATTCAGGGATAAATTTCTTGATCCAGGTATTCGTGAAATATTTCCAAAACTTTTTCCAACTCTCTCTCGAATACAGTATACCTTGATCCCTGCAGTCACGCTTGATAATTTGCCGTACATCAGGGATCCTCTGAACGCGATATCGCACCGACGAATTAGGGTAAGACCGTCGATGCACCCTTCACGCATGGCCAAAGCCACTTCTTCTTCGGTAATTTTTAACTTGAGCATTTTCCGACGTAATGCTTGCTTGAAGTGAAAAAGGCATCACACAATTCTAGAATCTGGAAACTGGTCCTTGACAGCTTTGATCATCGCAAACTCAAAATCACAGACAATATGAGCTGGGTCTAGCCTCTTCTTAGATGCAACACAAATGTAATGAAAGATGTGTTTGTAAATCTGGGATGTTTTTCCGGAAGTCAACACGTACCAAACTGGAAGATATAATCAGAAATCGGGTCGTACATCATCACAACAACCAATTGGTAGAACTGAGTTGGTACACATCTGAATGTTGCATCAACGAAAAGGGAGCAGTGTCGCTGTTTCAGGCGATCCATTAGCAGTGGGTGGGACCAACCAATTACTCGATGCAATACTTCGTCTTCGTAATAAGTGAAGTGGAACTGGAAAAACTTCAGACCCGGGCTGTGCTTGACATCACACAGTGGCTCTATTTCAATTCGACCAAAAATTTCCCTTCCAAAATGGTTTCTCCTTGTCCGATACGAACAACCCATAATTTGTTTCTTGGTCGCTCCGTGCACAACGATGCTGTCGTCGCTATAGAATTGCTCTCGGATAATTTGCCACACTTCTCTGGGCGAAAGAATAACATCGCGAATACCAATTTCAGTTGTCGCCAGTAGCATTTGCTGTTTCCAATTCACGAAAGTTGGTGGAGGACCATTTGGAACTTGACTCATTTCTGGAACACAATCAGATATGTGGTTCCCTCGCACAACGGCACCCATTCTGGAAATATGTAGCTTAGCTAAACACTGGGTGCTCAAATGCGAACCATCATTCGATTCATGGCTCGAAAACCTCTCGATGATATCAGAGAGATTGAATCCGTCATTATCTACAGCTTGATGACCATCACTCCAGTCGGAGTTTGACGATTGGCTTGGTATAATTTCGGTGTGACCAGACGATATGTCACTCATAGCAGAACCATAGTCACCACTAATATCGGAGTGAAACGAGTCGGAAGAGTTAGCGTTGAAGCCGTGGTGGTTATCCATGTTTTCGGACAGGAAGAAGGGATTTAAATTGGTAGCTGGAGGAGTTGCTATAGAATTGGTAGAATTGAAAGTGAACTCCAGGGAACTACTTGTTGCAGCACCATCACTTTCAGAAGGTAATAGATGGGATGTGTAGAGCACCTTGTCATCTCACCTTACTGTTATATTTAGACTAGTGTAAGTTTTTCATGGGAAACTAGATATTTATTGTTATAATCTATTTTAACCAACCTGCGATGCCACAAAAATATGGTATTTTAGGTTTTCTGTAATAATGCATTATCACTGGCTAATATTCCTGGTCTAACAATAACACCTGTCGACCGTGATAATTTTTGACCATTAGTTGTCCAATAAAAAGGTTGCGCAGGAGTTGACCCAAAAAGCGAGTTGCGCAAGTTGGCCTGCGCAGAGTTTGACCCCAAAAAATCACTCCCTCTGCAAGCGACGTTTCGAGCAGGCAATAATCCCCGCTCCTGTCATGGCGTTCGACGAGGCCATTCTACCATCAAGGTCATCGTTCAACCGAATGCGTGTGTATATCAAGGACAAGCCACACAAATATGGAACAAAGTTGTTCATGCTATGCTGCTCCCAGTCAGCGTATTACATTCGGTGAGTGTTGGAGAGTGTCTTCGGACACACTTCATTTTTTTGAAATGCCAAGTTGGTTATCGTGTCTAATACAGATCGAATGTTTTGTAATCGTGTACAATACAGCTTTTTGAAGTCTACTTAGGCAAAGCGGAAACGGTGGACGGTATTGCTGTGCGTGATGAAAAGACAGGCCCAGTGGCAGTGATCCGCGATCTGAAAGCAGCTTTCGAGGACACGCCCTTTCATCAGAAGCGGCTGATTATATTCGACCGATTTTATACTTCAGTGCCTCTTTCAATGCAGCTACTAATTATGGCTTTCTACAGCATTGGCACAGTGATGATCTCCCGCCTCGGGTTGAGCGAGCAGATTGTTCCCAAGAGAGAAAAAGGAAAAAGGCGACGCAAAGAAGCCTCTCGTCCAGCATTCATCGCACGCAGAACGTTTGCGTTTGCAGAATCAAAGCTGGTACCAAACATGAAGGTCCTGAAGTGGTGGGATAACCGCCTTGTATACTTATTATACGCTGGAGGGAGTGTGGAGTTGGATTGCATTGTCCGGCGGGCTAAGAGTGGTCAACAGGAAGAAGTTGCATGTCCCAGAGTCCTCAAAGATTATCAAACGTTCATGGGGGGTGTCGACGTCCATGACCAGCTACGGCTACAAAGGCGCGATAGTTATCGTGTAAAATACACGATCTTTGGTCTTCTAATCATGTATTGTACATGACATCGACAGATACTCTCTCCAACTAGCTGTCCGATTCAAGAAATATTACAAGAGCCTGTTCCTTGGGTTTGTCGACTTGGCAATTGTCAACGCTTTCATCGTGTACAACCGAGCTCGCACAGCTGCAAACAAGCCCAAGGTTCCGCATATTGATTTTCTGAAGCAGTTGCATCTGGAGCTATGCCAGCTCAGCGAATATGACTGGACCGAGCTTCAGCGTACACGCGTCCAATATTTGATGCCGTCGAAGCAGCGCTCGGCGGGATCTTCGACGATCATGCCAGTCAAAACGGAGGACAAGAGAAAAGGCAACAAGACAACCTACAATAAGAAGACAGGAGAAGCAAAAACGTCACCGGTCTATTTGTGCAACAAAGTGAAGCACGCATTTGACGGCCAAGCTCGTACATGCTTCGAAATATGGCACAAGTGCTGGCAAAATGGGGCAAACAAGCCAAGTCGGGGGAAACGCAAAATTCGGGTGCGTACAGTAGCGGAAGGCGGTGAATGCGCAGACGACGAGGGAGAAGTACAGCCAGCCAGGAAGACACCTCGTGGACCTGTTGCGGCCAGCAATCAATGATTGCGGGAAGAGCTCAGTTTGCGCATGTATTTGCCTTTGTTTCGGTATTGAATTGATGTGCAAGCACCAGCTGGATCCGTTCTCTAAACATCGACAAAAATATCCATGTCTCTTTCACTCCTGTGCCTGATCCATATATCACATGAACTCGTCTTTGTTCGAAAAAGACACGATAAACACCCTATCGTGTCCTTATAGAACCTGATAAGGACTCTGTTACACGATAACAGTTTGAAGGTTGGGTGTTTGCATGAGCTGTGTAACCAGACACGATAAATTTTATCTTGGTTTTAGTAGTGTGACCCTTTCCCTTCAATACATGATAATTCGGCCCACAGGCGCAACACTTTTGCTTCGTTCCTGAGGGGTTAATTCGGTCATTTGGCATGTAATACAAACTACTAATTAACTATAATTTGTTCTAGATATGCATATAAAAGTTAGGTCAAATGCTATTGGTTGGCCCTCAGCCACCCGACCTACATGTCAGTGGTGTGGTCCACACCACCCACGACTGAGTATTCACTTAACGAATACTTTCACAAGTATATCTACTTCTAGATGTGGTACCCTTTCTAGGATACCCCTCATGTAACCCCGTTACAAGGAAACCCAAACTCTTATCTTCTGGGAGTGTCCGCATTCGAAAGAGTGTTGGCTCTGGCTGATTAGTCACTGGATCGGAGCCCCGGCATCAGAAAGTGAACTTCCTAGATTCAGAGCTTACTTTGCATCTCGAAAAGCACCATCGATCTCAACAACGATGAAGATGTGACTAAAACTAGACACTGGGCACAATTTGAAGAAGTACTCCAGAGAATTTGGAGAGTAATAATGACAGTTTGCTACACGATCTTATGGGTACAGCGAAACAGAGAAATTTTCGAGGAAGAATTTGTGGCGAAGTGGTTCTGCGAAATCGCAAGATCGCAGGAGTCCTGTTGCACACTGTGCCCGAACTGCCGACTAACGGAGGGGGTACTCCGATCTTCCGTGAAGTTACTTGATCTCACCTTGTGTACCCGTCGGTGGGACTAGATCGCTCCTCGGGTGATCTCGATAGACGCGCTTGTTGTTGATCTTGCTGTCTGACAGGACAGCGGGAAGGGTGGCAGCAGCGGGGATACTTCTACTCGCTGCGCCATGTAGTTATTGAGCTTCGATCTTGGGTGTCCTGGGTTGATCTTGATCCCAGACAGTGTCGATCTTAGCTCGGGGGGTCTTGTGGTCGGTGTGTGACCTTTATCCACTAGTTCCAATACGTGCTTGCCGCTTCCTATAGCGGGGTCTTGAGATTTGAGGGTTGACGAACGTCCAGCCAAGCAATCTGGGCGTAGGAGTTCTACTTAGTGTCGATCTTGATCTTGCGTGACATCGGGAGGGCCAATCTTGTTTATCCCTACCCGGAATAGCGTAGATGAAGGAGGACTTGCGAAGTAGAAGGTAAAAACAACTCTGAATTAATGGTTAATGTCCTATGCTTCCCATCTGTGGCTATCCATACTGCACTGGCTTCATAATATCTATAATAAAGTCAAGATCAATATTACCTGTCAAGATCGATATCGCGTGGGTACAATCATCTTGGACGGGGATGATGACGCACGCATTCGCTTGGTCATTATAGTGAATGTCACTATGTCGAGGATCACCATAGAGAGGAGTTACTCGCGACCTTGATTGACGGGACAAGATTGAAGTCGGAAAACTTCTTATCCGCTTCACCACAAATTACTGTCAGTGGAGCAAAGCTGCTACGGCTTTCAAGAAGCAGGAATAAGACAGTTGAGGGCAGTCGCCAAGAGAGAACAAATGCTACCTGAAATAGTAGAGAAGGGAGTGCTATTGAGCCAATGTCTCGATAGTTTTACTAAACTACCCAAACAACAACCGAGGGAATCAGTTACAACCATGAGGCTAGCAAGACAATCGCCATTGGTAGCGATGATCAAAACAAAGTTAGGATTTTAATGAGGATGCCATAGCTATAATCAAATAAAATCTTTACTACTACTACTGAAGTGCTTACGGGTCGGTAATGACGCCGAAGTTTACGAACAAAATGAATGGACAAAAGAGGTTGTCCAGGTTAGTCTAGCTCGTAGCACGTTAAGATATGATTTCACTCTTCAATTTTCACTATGGAGTGCTAGTTCCGTCACAATTACGGTACGTGAAATCGACATCAACGGATAGCGATTCTTATCCTCCCAAAATTGCAACCGAGCAAGCAAACCGAGAACTGCTCGAAATCTTGACACCCCATCTTCAAGTCACAACTTGCGCCAGTTAAAAATATGGACGGATTGAGTACGTATTATCAGCGATCTCTCATTGAACATAATGCTGGATTTTAATGAATCTCATTGGCGAACACAATGGAATGTGATCGATATTATACCAAGTGTGTCACGCGATTAGAAAACAGCGTACTAGAGGCAATGCTTTGGGCTGGGAGGACAGAGAATGCAACTAATAGAAGCTTTAAAAGTGGTGAGGAAATTTGTGTTCTCAGCTGCAACCCAAAAGACATTGGAACACATAGTCTGCGTAAAGGCAGCAGTTCATATGCACTCGGAAAGTAAATGATCCCACTCCCAATTTTGACCCATACGCAGGTACACAGACCGTGTCTGTGTACCTGCGTATGGGCCAAAATCTTGGTAATTTTTTTTGAGTTATGGAATTGTTAGGCACGTGGACCGGAACCTGATACTCCTCCTCATCGGCATAAGTTCGGTGATGCTTGTCCCATCTGTGTAGGAATGGAAGTATGTTTCCTTTCCATATATTTCTGAGCTCATTCAAGTGGGTTATAGAATTAAGCGGGTCGTAGAGAAGTGCTCGAATGCTTCCTTTGTCAATTGCCACCATTATCAATGTCCAATGCATACCGTGACTATTGACTGGGAGTATCACTAAGTTGTACGAGAAAAGACCTCGATCTTTGGGGAAATGTCCATCCAGGTCACGAGACGATAGAACTAAACAATCCGCCCTTCCTTCACAAATCGCACCACATTAAAATTCACAGCTGCTCCAGTTAGCCACTCAGTTTGAACCACTGCTCCCATGACTTTACAAAGTGTATAAAAACACTTCTTGACCGCAGAGAGTATTTAGAAGCAAGCGAAGCAACTTCATACTTCACCATGACCTCCGTCGCCAGTTTATCAAGTCTGAAGCTACTATTAACAGCAACTAGATTTTCTGATCGTGTCTCCTCAGCCAAAACTTCCACCGGTCCAGCTTGCACATTCTTCCAATTTTGGCACAACCAATCCATATCGCGTGACCAAGCGCTAGCCAACCTTGTCAATTCGTAGAACGATTTCATTGCCAAGACACATCGACTACAAAGAGCCAAGGCAACACAAAAAACTAGGTGACCAACGCGATAAAGCAACATTATCACAAGAGCAACGTTTTTATCCTCCGTACCTCGAAAAGAAGACGAGATTTGTTCTCAGCTTGACCACAGCGGTTTGAGCATCATCGTTTTGGGAATTAACGAGGTCGATTTCTTCTGGGCCTTCATCTGTAACCTTTAATGCAGTATATTTTTTCTGATAGTATGTCTCTATAGCTGCTTGCATTGCAGTCACTACGACTTTAGGTTCGACGTAAGTCCACGTGTACTTGTCGGCTTCTGCGTCTGAGGTCTCAAACACGCTAGGGCTTGTAGCAGAAAGAGCTATGTCATCCATGATAACGGGATATCGATCCAGAACCTCTTTGACGCGCGCTAAATTTCTTTTGTGCGTTGCCCAGGGCATCAATTTAGCAATATTCAATGTTAACCCTCTTAGATATATCACAGTAACGTATCTGCGCATAGCACCGTGTGATGCCCAGTGCTTGACCTTCTGTTCCCGTGGTTTTCCCTCGTACTGTAGAGGTAAACTCATCTCATCAACGACGCGCCCATCTACGTTCTTGTCTAACTTAACCAATGATACTTGATCGTCTGGATACATAGTCGCCTTTTCATGGTTGACGATGTCGATCTTCCTGCTGAACAAGCTAACAGGAACATCGCGGCATTTGCGGCTTCTATACTACAGTCGTCCGACCCGTTGCGACGCGTAGTATAATTGAATGCAGGCGAAGAATCGCCATTCAGATATATCCAACGCATCTAGTGAAACTTGAGACGCAGATGGACACGAGTCTATATCGTCCACATTTCTTTCAGGCCCTTGAATAGTCGTCGTCGTATTTCGTGGGTATTCTTTCCCTACCATCGCCGCTGTAGAATGTATTTGCTTCGCAATGGGGAATTTAACGTTGCTGAGGTGTTTAACGTTGCCGAAAAGTTTAACGTTGCCGAAGAGTTTAACGTTGCTGTCGATAACGTTGTTGTCGACTCAACCGCCGAAAAGGTTGTTTCCTGCAACCATATATCTTTATCTGAATCTCCAATGTCTGCGCCATCTGTTCCCCCTGGGGGGCACTCATAGTCATCAGTTGGTTCGCTACTTGTATTCGTATTACCGTTGATAATCACTTCCTCCCAAACCTGAACTTGTTTGTAGAATTTAGCGCTGGAGAGCCTGGTAAGTCGATCAATTAAAGGATCAAACATCGCTCTGGCGATGTTGTACTACTCAGCATGCGTAAGGACAATGTTTTCGCTCCGCTCACTTCTTGCCAGGCGGACGAAAGCAACTTGACTTGTTTTTGCCGAATATATAGATAAGGTGCCTATATTAGCGTTGCTTGTTGTGTTAACGTTGCATCTTGGTTTTAGCTTGACAGTATCCATTACAGGGGTAACGTCAGACACTCCCTTCACGATATGCCCCGGTAATGACCTCGCGACATCCATATTCCAGCGATCGTCCAATGAAAGAGGAGGAAGTTCCTCAAAACCATGCCCTTCGCGAGCAACAAACATAAGATGCTGACATGGTAGATGCTGCGATGTGTAGAATGAACAAGTGCATGTCCATGCAACATCGTCACATGTGAGTACGTGTGAATTGGCAAACACTTCCCAACGACAAGCTTCTCTTTTCTCGCAAGTGGTCTCAGACTTGTGCACTACAAAACTTTGCCGACGTACTCTTTTAAGCACGTAGTTGCTCATATGAGCAGAAATTCTCCGCAAGAAATCAGGGATTGTCGGAGGAGGTCTCGAACGAAGGTCATGTCTTTGAATTTCAACCACAACCTAATCAATTACCGTGACTTGGTGTTTTAGCAACGAAGCTACCATGGTATCAACACTGGTCGTTGTCCCCAACAATCGTTTCAGCAAACTCCAATTCGATTCAATTCGATTGGTAGTCGTATTTCCAGCTGAAAAGTACGAAGCTCGACGGTAATTAGCCCACATACTACAGTAACCACTCCGATTATCATCGAAATATTTTAGGACAGATGAGTGTCCCCTTCTTGCAAAAGCTGTAAGCTCATTATACCATTGCGTACATGTCGCTTCTGTAGGACTACATGTAGTTAATGAATCCCAAGAACAAGTAAAGGATACGTTGTCTTATCAAATATGGGATAGCATTTGACCCACCTGTACAACATATTTGCAAAGCAGTCTGGACTATATCTCGTTCCAAAGGTTTCAGACCAAATTTTCTTCTCAAAACTTTTTCCCAGTACGACAACGCATGGAATTGACAAAGCAACACTTTCGCGTCCGGAAAGCACTTCTCCAAAATATGTCATTCTAGGAAATGTTTGTCGATAACGAACGTTTGGATGTTTGTCCACGCTTCAGGGTTCTTCTCTTTGAAGAATTGGAATATAACAGGCATTGTAACCTCCTTTCCGTTCAAAGCCTAGAAGTCTAGAACCGAAATACCAGGTCCAATCGGTCCAATTGCTATAAAACTCCCTACGAACAGCAAAGCATATGACGTCAGAGAGCGTTTTTCTTGTATCCTGCTAGGTAACGTTGCTTTAAAACTTTGCTACGTAGTGTTGCTTTATAGTTTTGATGGATACCGTTGCCCAGTTTCCCTGCATATTAACTAACCTAGATTAAAACCAAGATTGTTCGTTCCGTGCGTGAAATCAAGCGAAAGATTTTCACCCCATTGTTTTAGTACAACCTTTTGCAGGCGGGTCTGGAGAACAATGCCGCAAGTGATATCAAGATCATCTTGAATTACTAGAACTTCCGATCCATTTACCTGCTTCAAGGCATGAAGCATATTCTTAAGCCGCACTTGAGCACTTGAAGAGTTTTGCATCCGGCGTAGCAATTTCGTATGACCTGCGAAGAAACCGATCGACCTTGGTACAGCAATATTATTGTTAGAATCAAAAAATAAAATCTGCTTCTTAGTACCCGCCAAGTGCACTAGTTGCATAGTTTGCAATCTGTCGCGCCCCTGCTCCGGCATCAGCCAAAATAGCAATGCTCTCGGTGATAGGTCCTTCTACTGGAACATCGTTGACACTACGAACCCGCTTCTCCTTCTCTGTGTGGTGATTATGTGTTCACCATTCATTCTTGATCACGATGCACCACACAAAACCCTGTTCCTTGATGTGAACATTCGTTACGACCGCATCAAACGAGCTTTACAAGCTGTAAAGTTCAAATGCGAGTCACGCACGCCCTCTCCACGCCCAGCCTGCATCACGCCGTGAATACAGCGGAAATTCCTGAAACCGTACATAAACTCAAGTGGGACTTGAGCGTCATCACTGTAAAGTATAATCATGAAACGTTATCATTGTTCAGCACACTTTCACATTGATTGTACGTACCTCTGATACCTATCCACCGGCTTACTCGAACGGATCCGAAACTTAAAGCCGGTAACCGCAGCGTAGAACACTAGAGCGGTTGTTACCAGTTCCCAAGAGCAATATCCAAACCTAGGAATCATGTCAGCATGATTAGGGACGTCCACATGTGCAGCTGCAATGCTATTCCGAGTGCCAGATGTGCCGCTCTTTCGGTTGCGCGTTTTTTTTCTCCCTGTGAAACAGCAACTCATCGGGTAACTCAATGGAAGATTGTTCAGGCGGCAGGTCGTCGAATGGATCAGCCACTGCGGCGGGTTCCACATCACCTGTACTATCTCCTGGTGTGTTAACTGGTATTACTGTGGAAGTGACGCTGGTCGCGTCAGTCTCACATGAATTGTCCCCGGACACATGTGTAGGAACAACGTCATCATTCGAACCCGAATCACCGCTACTTGAGGCATATGTGTGGGATGAAAACAACCGCTTCGCTACTAAACCATCAGACGTGGTAACTTTTAGAAATTAAAAGAGAGTTGCAACGAACACCGATAAACGAGTAACGGAAGTTAAGTGGCAACGTTAGAGGCAGCAACGTTAGAAGCAACAACGCTAGAAGAAGTAACGTTAGAAGCAGCAACGGTAGTAAACGCAGCCTTACCTGTCTGTGAAAGCTTGTCTGACTGTTTAGTTGCAGTTTTCCTGCCCGCTGTGTCAGCCTTCTTTGGCGAGGACAGTTTTTTCTCTTTTGGTTTTCCTATGTTAAAAGAAACTAATTAAATTCATACTTGTTTGTTAGAATGCAGAGCATACCAGTGACAGGATTATCAACGTCCTTTTCACGGGAGTGGTCGGCTGGCATGAAGAAAACATCATTGGAACTAGAATCCATTGCAACTGTGGCGCCGTCAACATTGGTTTGACCTAAAACATCACAGAATAACAAATTACAACGAGCAACGTTAGAAACAACAATGATACGTACCAGCAACATTGAGAAGACCTCTAGGCGACGACTTAATGTTCGATGTAGACTTTGGCACCGGAGTCCTCATAAATAAGTTTTTTTGTCCTGAGGGGAAAGTGTCTTAAATGAGTTTTTTTACTTTAGTAATATAGGCGTCATTTATTTTGCAAGCAACGTTATGCCCATTACTGCAACGTTATCTGGGTGAGGTTAGGTTTAAATAACGTTGCAGGACACACTTCCCCAAAAACATAAGAAACCAAAAAAGTATTTTTCCGACGAAATTTAAAATTTCGTCGGAGATAATTTTAGACGAACTACGAAAAATTTTGTTAGACAACTGGGTAACACAGGAGCTTATAATGATCACAAGATGTCCAGCTTTTCCGTGGTACCTACCATTACAAAAGTAATTGAATGTGCATAAACAACATTTTGTTTTGCAGGTCCTCATATCTACTTCTGGTGGTACCCATTATATGGTAGCCCTCACGTAAACCTCAGCAATGCAGCTCATTGTAGCTGCTGCTTCAACGCTTCCTCTCCCAGAGCTGCTGCCCTTGTATACGTGTATCCGTCTTCACCGCCAATGGATGTCCTGATGCGTCAACTACAGTAGATTATGTTTAACGCTTTTCGATCCGCTATCACTGTTGCCGTATTGCCATGCTCCCGAACTCAAGACTTTACTGCAACAGGAATATCTTACAACTGTGTGTCTGCTGGTTCCCAAGAATCTTCAATAGCATCAGGGCCACACCAATGGGATTGAACGTGGTGTTTCTCTCTGTGATTGTAGCGTGCCTATGATGTGACCTTCACTGTTATGCGCAATGTGGAGAAGCAAGTCCTCTGCGTACTTCTCTATGTTCACCTTTATGGATTTTAAAAATCCCCAGCGGTTGGGTACTGTGGGGTATTGCCAGACGACGACGACGACGGTAACCCAAGACGGCGACTTGCGACGGCGGCAGCGCTGCTGCCCTACCGGCACCAGCTACTGTCACACCCGGCATCATCACTACATTTACATAATCAACTGCATGTGTGCCGCGACAAAACGGCACTTCATAATCGAGCACCAATGCGTGGTGCAGCGGAGCTTGTGGGAGTGCTGTAGAGAAGGCACCCCTATAGGGCAGGTGATAGTACTGTAGGAAGGGGACTGAAAGACGGCTTGTCTTAATCTACTCACTTTGCAATCTACTAAAACGTCATAGGTACACTGCTTTGTCGATATGATTACGGTACGAGAAATCGTCCTCAACGGATAGCGATTCTAATCCTCTCAGAACCGAGCCCGCAAACCGAGAACTGCTCGAAATCTTGACACCCCATCTTCAATTCACAACTTGCGCCAGTCAAGCAAACCTATCCAGCTATTAACAACATGTTTCTGAATCAAATTCTCGTGGTTACTGTGATCACACTCTGTGCGACCTATGATTTTGTTTTGTCAGCCACAAACATCGCCAACTCCGCTACGCATGATCCATCGACTAACACAATTTTTAACAATGAAAAACCGACCAGGGTACTACGATGTACCACAATCAAAGATGAAGGTAGCATCAAAGGTGAAGAGAGAACCATCACGGACCCTGTGATCCTTCAAAACCTTGCCAAGTTCGAAGATTGGGTAACCAAAGGAAAGACAGCGGAAAAAGTTTACCAGGAGTTGGGTCTCAAAAGTTCGTGGAAGATAGCATACCAGACTAGTAGATGGCAGCAATTCCTGTTCGATGAGCCGGAATACGTGTTGTTTCGAAAGTATGTCAAGTATTTGAAACTAATTGGTCGCGCAGAGGATTGAAGAACCCTGGTTTATGGAGAAACGCTGGTTGTGGCTGCAATTGCATGTTATCATGGTCACATTAGAGTCAAAGTAAATATTATATGTTATAATCCCTATCCAAAAGCAAGTTGATCACGGTATTCCTGGACGAATCGTCTCAGAACTGCATTCCCACCACACGGACAACTCGTTTTGGTGAGCCATTCGCAATTTAGTATCTCGGCACCACTGATTAAAACGCCAGTCACATCGCTCCACCTCAAACTCGTACCCCTGTAAGCTGTCGGCGTAGTTTGCGATCAACCATTGCATCAACTCTAACGGAAGCCGAATGATGGAATTACGATGAAAAACGAAACCTTCCTGTCGATGTGTCTTCAAGAACAGCACCACTTCAAAGTGACCGCCAAGAATTGCTTGAGTCATTGCTGCGCCTGTGCAGCCCTCCTCGCGATTCTCGTGAAGATATCTCACAACGGTTAAGTCCCCATTCGCTGCGGCCTTGTCCATCGCCTCGGTAGTACAACCCTCGTTCCGGTTCTGCTGGAGCCACTTGACCACCTCAATATGTCCATTTCCGGCCGCCATATCCATGGCTTTGGTCGAGCAACCCTCCCTCCGGTTTTCATGAAGCCACTTCACCACATCAAGGTGTCCATTGCATGCTGCGGCATCCATTGCTGTCGTTGTACATCCTTCGCTTCTGTTGGCATGAAGCCATTGCACAACATCCATGTGTCCATTTTCAGCTGCAGAGTCCATAGCCACATGCGTGCATCCCTCGTGTCGGTGTGTATGCAGCCATTTCACGATATTCAAGTGGCCTTTACTAGCAGCACCATTCATCGCTGCATTCGAACAGCCTTCACTCCGATTTTCATGCAGCCACTGCACGACTTCAAGGTGTCCTTCATGCGCTGCACCATCCATTGCTTGTTCAGAGCACCCTTCTGTACGATATTCATGAAGCCACTTGACGACGTCAAGGTGTCCATTCATTGCAGCGCTGTCCATAACTGCAGCACCGCCATGTTTGTATCCTTTATCGTGCATCCACTTGATCATGTCCAAGTGGCCGTTGTCTGCAGCATGCCACACTGTCGGTGACAATGGCACTCGAAGTTCACAATGGAGCCATTGAACAATCTCCAAATGTCCATTCCACGCAGCAACTTGAAGCGTGTAGAAGCCCGGACCACCGATCGAGCGCGAGCGCAAGAACTTCAAGAAGGACAAGGCACCATCTTTAGCCGGTAGATCCCAGTCGATCCAGGGTCCAATGATGCCACAGTTTTCAAGGATCCACCTTGCAGTTTCCCATTGTTTGTTGGTCTGTGCACTCCACAGAGCGTCCTCTGCACTAGCATGACAGTCTCTAAACAGCCACTCGATGATGCCCACATTTCCTACAGCAGCCGCAGCTTCCATCACCTTCTTCAAACTGTCTTTATGAGGCATTGCGTGTTTGCGGAGCCACTCCACTACTTCAGTATGTTTGTTCAGTAGAGCTCCACACATTTCCGTAGCACCCCAATATCCAATCTCTCGGTGGTTATCAAATAACCATTGCAAAATGTGTAAATGTCCATGAGCTGCAGCTGCAGTCACTGTCTTGGTGAGGTATTGCTTGGGTCTGTAACTCTCTATCAGCCATTTGACAGTCTCGAGATCACCAGCTTCAGCAGCGATTTCCACCGTTCGGTTGAATTGAGACCGTCGAAAGAATGGATCCATCTCTTCCAAAGGTTCTCGGGCAGCGACGTATTGCATGAAGCGTAGACTACCCGTGGTTTTATAAACTTCATGTGCTATTTTTCCAGCCGAGAAATCATCGAGCAGAGCGTCGATAGTGAGCAGGATGTGAGGCATTTCACCATTGAGACAGTGACGACCCACCACTCGTACTTTCGTGAGCACTGGCAATTCGCACTTGGTGTTGCTATTGGAGACCATTAGGATCCGAGACTTGTGGACGAGCTGGAGAATTGCGTTGTGACGGGTGGGCGAGGCGTCTCGAAGTGGGAGAGCTTCTCAGCATCACCCTCTAACTCTTCGAGCGTAACGGTTTTTGACGGCCTGCTACTATACCTGAACTTGAAGTGAGTGAAGCCATGTCTCGATGCATCAACTTCATGATGTTTTTCAGCATCATCTTTAATAAACCAAATATTCAAGTAAACATAGTTTTTATTCGTTACAACTATTTCTTGAGGCAGCGGAATGGTCTCAAAACTTTCGTTATTGTGACATTGCAAGGCGCAGCATCCAACAATGAATTCTCGAATTCGCAAATGTTCATTGTGTCATTCGCATTCATTGTAGGTTGGCCTGTGGTTTGTTGATTCATCAGTTCCGACATCTCAATTTCGAGTTGTCGAATTGTTGAACAATGTATTGCACAGGCTGCCAACAACCGAAAAGTATGCCGAGGGGAATAAAAAACACGGAATGATCAACCTGGAACCTGTATTAACGCACAGATAGCCGTTTGTACATCGCAATAAACGCAGGAAGAAGTGGTCACCTAGCAGAGCGGTTTAAATTTTTAACTGTCGTAAAGGCTTAATTAACAATCTTCCTATTAATACGCCATCCCATGTTTTATTCTTCATCCATTGATGCATAGAGGACACGAAAGCGAATTTAATTACTCAAATATATCAAAATTTCTCTTTCCCTCGAGCACACTGGCAAAAACCGCAGTGGTCACATCGCTATCTCGTCAATTCTTCCGTCTCTGTCCATGCTTTTCTTTCCACTCACATTTCACGAGGGATCCAACGCAAATGATATTGATCAAATGGAATCAAATTCTTTACATTTTTCAATGGTTCATGCACAAAGACTGTCTGTAACTCGGTTTTTCACGTGAACCATAATGAATGAGACAACTGTACCGGAAAATATTGGAATCACTATTGGATTCCGCGCGAAATCCACAAATCAGCAGCCCGACGTCACAGTAATTCCCAGTGTATCATGTGTTAGTTCTTCGAATATATCCATGAATTGTGAAACCCATCTTCAAGTCGTTCCGTTTAGCCATCCATGCTTAATGGTTCTCCACTATCTTCGCTCAACTAGCTCATAATTTTCAGCATGGACCTCGCGAAGAGGTCCGCTACGAGTTTCAAATAATTTCCGACGGCGCACAACTGCTCCACACATTTGAAGTAAATATTTCAAAATATAATGCGGACGCAAATGATAGAGCGGTTATCATAGGAATCGCGACTTTTCTTGAGGCAAGCACAACTTCATTTTACACATCGTAGTGATGATGGTTTTGCACACGTTAGTTTAACTGGTCACCACTAGACATCTAGAGAATTCCGAATTGCCAATTATCGAAACATTTACTTCAAGTGCCCCAGATGTCGTCACTTTATTCACGAAAATCAATCATGCTAATCATGCTCATATAATTTTTCAGATAAGAAGAAGCACAAATGCCGGCAATTGATTTTTTTGACTGAATGCCTCGATCATGCAAATATGGACAGTGTAGTAGTTGACTTGCCCAGTGAATTCATGAATATTATGCTTGAAAGAGATGTTACCGTGGGGTGCAATCGCAGTATGTACAATCATTTGTTTTTTATTTTTTACATACTTCTGTAATGTATCCGCGACTGCGGTTTTTTATACTATACACAAGTCTTAACCTTGAGCAAGTGCGGTTACTTCGCCCATGAATGCTTCGCGTTCGCTTGCTCCTGCCTCCACTTTAAGCCAGTGAAGCACGTAAAACTTTCCGAGCGCGTAAATTCGGAGGCGATCGCGGCCAAGCTGCTCACGATGGTTGGCAAACAACCACATGAGTATTTCGAGCTCACCTGCTGCGGTGGCATTGACAAAAGCTTTGGCAGAACAGCCTTCTACACGTTCACAGTGAAGAAAGAAAATCACGTCGAAATGTCCGCCACTTGCCGCGCGATCAATTGCAGCGATAGTGCAGCCTTCTTTGCGTGTTTCGTGGAGCCACTTTACCACGTCAAGGTGTCCTCCAGCGGCAGCATTATCCATAGCCGCTGGCGAGCACCCTTCTTTGCGGTGTTGATGCAACCACTTAACAACATCAAGGTGTCCGCTTGCGGCGGCACTATCCATGGCATTTACAGTACATCCCTCTGTTCTGTGTGAGTGAAGCCACTTAACAACTTCCAGGTATCCGTTAGTCGCTGCGAGATCCATGGCATCAGACGTGCAGCCTTCTGTCCGGTTTTGATGAAGCCATTTCACCACAGCCAGGTGTCCATTCCTCGCTGCCAAGTTCATAGCTGCAATTGAACAACCCTCAGTCCGGTTTTCATTAAGCCACTGCACAGTCTCCATGTGATTAGACCGAGCTGCTCCATCCATCGCTGCGGTAGTACATCCCTCACTCCTATTTTCATGCAACCATTGCAACACTGCAAGATGTCCATTGGCCGCTGCTCCATCCATCGCGCGTTCTGAGCATCCTTCAGTCCGATTTACATGTAGCCACTGCACAATTTCAAGATGACCGTTCTTAGCAGCGCCGTCCATAGCTTCACTTGTACAACCTTCTTCTCGATATTCATGCAACCACTGCACGACATTCAAGTGTCCTGCAGTCGCCGCAAGATTCATTGCATCACTCGTTCCACCTTCCCGTCGATTATCATGCAACCATTGCACCACTTCAAGATGTCCACTTGCCGCCGCCTTGTTCATTGCACCTGGAGTTGCATACCCTGAATGGTCTTGCAACCAATACAAAACATCCAAATGTCCACCTGCCGCTGCATCATCCATTGAAATTAACGACGAACTAGAACTAAACAAATTGGTTCGCAGCCATTCCAGCACTTGCAAATGTCCACCACTTGCAGCCAACACTGCTGCATACGGTGACCACTCTCCTCTCACTTCACACAACCACCTCACCATTTCCAAATCTCCATTTCTCGCCGCTTCCTCTAGTGTCACAAAGAACATATGTGTCGGTGGTGGTGCAGTGTGGTCATGCAACCACTTTGCCACTTCCAAGTGGCCATGTTTTCCTGCAAAAAAGAGTTCTCGAGCGCCCCAAAACACAGTAAGTTCCTGTCGTTGTGTCTTTTCAAGGAACCATTGCAACACTTGCAATTGTCCATGTTTCGCCGCCTCTTCGACGGCATCTGTCACTCGACAATGTGGGAATTCCGTCACGAGCCATTGCAATACCTGCAAATCTCCTTTTGCAGCGGATGCTGCTGCCGCGCGTGTGAATTCCCATTGACGATAAAACACGTCGCGGTCGCCAGTGCAATGTCCTGCAATACGTTCTAATAGACGAAGCGACACGTCGTCAGCTCGAGCACAGGCCGATGCAATGGTCCAGTGCTTGGAATAGTCCAAAAAGCTGCTCACACAGCTGGTCACGTGCTGAAGTGGTGCAAGACAAGGTTGGGCACGGCACACGACGGTCGCCGATGTGAGCGCCGGCACCTTCGACATGGTCAATGCAATGTCTTTTGCTAGTCCGACGCGGAGCGGAGCCGGGCGAGTGGAGCAGTCCTGTCTGCTCAACGTGTCAACTTTGCTAATGGTAAAGGCAGTTGGGCCTTGAGAGATGAGCTCCACAAAAGTCAATGTACTCTTCAGTGAAAAGGATATTAATTGTATCGGACAGTAAAAGCAGATGGATATATTGCCAAACACGGTAGTGACGCATTCGAAATAGAAGCACGCTTGATTTTTCGATCACCAACAATATCAGTCGCAAATATTTGCCATGGGCTCCGTGAAATTTACTCGCATACCTGCTGCTCGAGGTGCAAATCGCTCAACTCACAGACCACCACGTGGATGCGTGATATTAATGCAGTCGGCGCATATTGATTTCAGCGCACCACTCATTGAATCGCCAGTCCGACGTCGGTATCTCGAATTTGCAGCCGGCCAGCTTGTCGGCGTAGTGATATAACAACCATTGTACCAGCTCCAGACACGAATGCCGCACGGTTGTGGTGCCCACGAACGAAAAGTCCTCGAACACGTGGGCGTGAAGAAATAACACCACTTCAAAGTGAGCATGCATCAATGCACGTGTCAAGGCGATAGCCGTGCAACCTTCGTGACGGTTTTGTTGAAGCCAACGCACAACGTGCAGATGACCACTAGCGGCAGCTTCGTTCATTGCGTCGACAGTACATCCCTCCGTGCGATTGACATGAAGCCACTTGACAACATCAAGATAGCCGTTCTTGGCAGCATTGTCCATGGCCTTGTCCATGCAGCCCTCGCTTCGATTCTCATGAAGCCACTTTATAGTGTCAAGATGACCGCCAAGAGCAGCCCAGTCCATTGCCCATGTTGTGCAGCCTTCGGTTCTGTTGGCATGTAGCCACTTTACAATATCCAAATGTCCATTACGAGCAGCCCAATCCATTGCAGATGTGGTGCACCCCTCACTCCGGTGCTCGTGAAGCCATTGCACAACGTCGAGGTGGCCTTCACGAGCAGCTCCATCCATCGCGGATGTGCTGCAGGACACATCCACGTTATCATGTAAATATTGCACGATTTCCAATCGACCGTTCGTGGCGACATCGTCCATTGCCTGACATGAGCGGCCCGCCTCGCAATTCTCGTGTAGCCACTTGACAACATCCAAATGTCCATTGCGAGCTGCACAGTCCATGGCAATGGTTTCACTTATTTCAACGCGATGATTATAAAGCCACTGTACCAAGTCGAGATGCCCATGACTAGCTGCAGTGACCATCGTATCAGCATCACATCCCTCGCAACCATTCTCATGAAACCATTTTACCACATCCAAATGACCATTTTGTGCTGCCTTCCTCATAGCATCCGCTGTCAGCGCCACACCAAGTTCAACGTGAAGCCACATTACAACCTCTAAATGACCATTCCAAGCAGCTGATTGAAGCGTATAATACCCCGGACGTCTAATAGAGTGCGAGTACAGGAACTTCAAAAATCCCAGCGCACCGTCCTTCGCCGGTTGGTCCCAATCGATCCACGGCATCACCTGCACGTCTTGCTCGAGGATCCATTGACACGTTCCCACTGTCGGTTGCTCATAGCGCTCGACAACCCATCCATCACACTCATTTTGTGCTCATCGTGCAGCCACTTGATGATATCGAGATAGCCAGCACCTGCAGCAGCTTCCATCACTTTTCTCATGCACACTCTTCTCGGAGTTACATGCTTTCGAAGCCACTCGACCACCTCAACGTGTCCATTCGTCAATGCCCCACACATCTCCGTACTGCCCCAATAACCTCTGTCATAGTGATTCTCATACAACCACCGCAACACACTCAAGTGTCCACTTGTCGCTGCAGCCTCAACCGCTTTAGTCAGAAACTCGTTCGGCATATAAATCTCCATGAGCCACTGTAGCGACTCGAAGTCTCCATTAGCCGCCGCCAATCCCGTAGCTGTATTAAACAGCCAACGTCGATAGAAAACGTTTATCTCTTTACGATCTTCACGTGCAGCAACGTATTGCACTAGACGAACGCTTCGTGTCTGTTTGTAGGCATCGACGATAGTGCAGTTGATGGAGAAATTATCGAGAAAATCATTGAGACGTTTTATCACATGCGGCAGCTCTCCATTTGGCAACCAAAAGTTGGTCACGACATGGACGCTGGTGAGCATTGGGTATTCAAGTGACATGGTATGATGAGGAAGATCTGCTAATGGCCTCAAGCAGCTACAGCCGCACGTCTGATAGCTTCAACTGGTCACGGACATCATCTATTGGTTGAAAATTGAAAACAAACGTCGTCGATTGGTCTAAAATGAATTTGAGATAAACTTCAACGTCACATTGGGCTTTTGCATTGACACGATATAGACACGAAGATGGAACACTTCATCCTGCTTTATCCAATGTGTTTTCGTCGTGATCGTAAAGACACTCAGATATCGTTAGTCTTAAGTGCACCAACCTACCCAATGGGTAGTACCCATACGGCATGCAGTTAATGCGCGTCGTCAATTGGCTAAAATTTATTTATTTATAGAAGCTGTTCACATGGAGCTGCCGCTGCTCCGAACTGCTGTCGTGGTGACGCGCTATTGCCTTCCAGAACGTCGCACTGATCTTCCCCACGTAGCCTGTCAGCTGGACGTCTTACTGGACACGTTCTCCACCGACTGGACCATTGTCAGCGCCTACAAACGCACAGAAAGTCTCCGTTGCGTTCAATTCGTCGCATGTCGTGAACTACCAGAGACTCAAGACCCATTCTACAAGCGATGGCTACTTAACCGAACTGCAGAATTGGCTGCTAGTCGTGGGGATCTACAGACACTGCAATGGCTAATGGAGATCTACGTTCCGGTGGAGCCAGTGGATAATGTGGTGGAAGCTGCGGCTGCGTTTGGACACTTGGACATGTTGCAATGGCTTTATGATCAGCACTTGGAGAGGGTGCATTTTGGAGGAGTAGAGATGTGTGGAGCATTAGAACACAAGCACGAAAATGTTGTTAACTGGCTGCGGGAACATGCAGTACCCGCATCAAGTGAGTGTCGATCGAAGGTACTGCGTTCTGCTGCTAAAGGAGGGAATCTGGATGTGGTGAAGTGGCTATGTGATGACTTTGAGCTAGATGCAACTTGTGTACTGCAAACTACAATCAATAGTTGTAATTGGGAAACAGCACGCTGGATTATAGAGCGATTTGACGTATCCAAAGTCTATCTGGATCTGTACTTCCCAGCTAGACATGGCGAGTTGTCGTTTTTGAAGTATCTGTCCTCGAGGAGTATCAAATCTCGAAAAGGGACGATACATGTTGCTGCAGCACATGGGCACCTTGAAATTGTCAAGTGGCATAGTGATTGGAATATTGGATTGATCACAGATGTGATGGAAGGGGCGGCCCAAAATGGTCACTTGGATGTAGTACAATGGCTCTTTGAAACAGGAGGTGGAGGTTGTACTAACTCGGTATTTGTGAGAGCTGTGGAGTACGGTCGACTTGATGTGATTCAGTGGCTTCACCCTCGATGGTCCGGTACCACTGGAACTGTGACAATGGACATCGCTGCTCGTGGAGGTCACCTAGATGTTGTGAAGTGGTTACACAGCAATCGCACTGAAGGTTGCTCTGTAAAAGCAATGGACGAAGCAGCTGCGAATGGACACTTGAACATTGTGAAATGGCTGCATGAACATCGGAGCGAAGGTTGTACGATCAATGCGATGGATGGTGCTGCCGGCGCGGGTCATTTAGAAATCGTGGAATGGTTACATGAGCATCGAAGCGAAGGGTGTTCAACGATAGCGATGAATTCCGCGGCTCGCAATGGCCACCTTGATGTCGTGCAATGGTTGCACGCTAACAGGAAGGAAGGGTGCACGACCGTAGCTATGGATTTGGCAGCTCGAAATGGCTACCTCGATATCGTCAAGTGGCTTCACGAGAATAGACCCGAGGGCTGTACATCAGCAGCAATGAACAAAGCTGCAAAATATGGCCACTTGAAAGTTGTCAAGTGGCTTCATATCCATCGCAAGGAGGGATGTACAGACTATGCGATGGACAAGGCTGCTTCGGCTGGTCACTTGAATGTTGTGAAGTGGCTCGCAATGAACCGCAAAGAAGGGTGCTCCAGCGATACCATGACCCGTGCCATCGTCCGTAGACACTTTGACGTCGTATTCTTCCTACACTTACATCACCAGGAGGAGTTTCTTCTGGATACCACAAACTACGCGCGACTCCCGCTCGAAATGCACCAGTGGTTACTCTCAAATTATGCAGACAAAGTCAGCCGCTGGCGATTTGAAGTGCACAGGCTAGATTTGGGCTTCTGAAGTGATAAGATGTTGCCACACCTTCCACTCACCAGCATTAAATGGTACGACTCACTTGGATTGTTGTGGTTGGAATTGTGTGGAGTGGCAAGTTGTTTAACTACAGTAGATTTGTAAAACAGTGCGTCATGTCAACCGTTTCTAATTCATTTTATGTAGACACGGTGTCAACTAGCAAACCTATAACTTATAAAACTCTACGACTGATGCTGCTTGCCAACTTCGGCAATCAGGTCTCGCACGTATGTCTCGATGTCATTCTGCGTGGCCTGAACAGTCTCAAGGACTTCATCGTGGGAAGCTGCGTCACGCTCTTCTCCAGGGAACAATGCCTTATTGGTGATGAGCGACAAGCCAATGACTTTCAGACCGCAGTGTGCAGCCACAATGACTTCAGGTACTGTGCTCATTCCGACTGCATCACCTCCCACGAGTCGAAGGAAGCGACATTCCGTCGGTGTTTCGTAAGTAGGTCCGGACACAAAGCAGTACACCCCCTTGTGAACTTTGTGAGATAGACCGAGATTCTCAGCCACTTTAAATGCCAGGTCCTGCAGCTTCTTGTCGTAGCAGTTAGAGAGCGGAGTGAAGCGAGCACCGAAGCGAGAGTCGTTCGGTCCAATAAGAGGGTGCTGACCTGATAGACCTGGCATGTTTAGGTGGTCGTTCATGATCATCAAGTCACCGACGTTGAAGTCTGGGTTGAGTCCACCAGCAGCATTAGTGACGAGAAGGTATTTAATGCCTAGAAGGTACATGACACGAATGGGTAGTGCAGTCTCGCGCATGGCGTAGCCCTCATAGCAATGGAAGCGGCCGCGCATACACACGACTCGGATGCCGTCTAGATCGCCAAAGACCAGCTCTCCAGCATGGCCTTCGACTGTGGAGCGAGGGAACTGTGGGATGTCTTCGTATTTGATGACTTCCTGGTTCTCCAGGCATTTGCTGAGTCCTCCAAGGCCAGAGCCACATACGACGCCAATGAGTGGCCGAGATGTGACACGTTCCTGGAGGAAATCGTTGATGATGTCGATGCGTTCCTTGGGCAGCGTCTCGTCGGCCATTTGGCCTGTGGATAAGCGACGTACGTGTGTGACATGGACGTCTTTATTGGCGAGTGTGGCGACGGAGCTCACGGTGTTGTTAGAGCGGGGACTGCCATCTACACTGTGGCTGTGGTGCTGACGAGTTGATAGCGAAAGAGGAGACGCTGGGTCAGATGCAGCACCTTTCAGTATGGGGCTGGCGGTAGGCGACTTGAAGTCGGTTAGCATGATGCGTCTGTTGCAGGTGATGTTGCTTCCAGAAGGCAAATTGAGAAGTGAGCAGACTATTATACACTTGATTTGGCTTTGAGCTATAACTACGTCGAGCGCGTCATGGCTTAGCATGTGGTTGCACATGAAACGGTGCGGAATTCGCATTCAGCGCTCATTCAGTAGTCATTTCTCACAGTTCTGGAAGATGCACGTGAGGTATGGCTGCGCTCGATCACGCGGTTGAAGTTCATCTGATGAACTAGTATACTGCGCTCGCGTGCTTCGACTGGATTAGCGGCGGCTGCTTTCTCTGAGGGATCTTTTGTCACAGACGATCAGATGTATGTTGCTGGGACTCATGAACTTCATGATGGTATTGCGCTCGTCTACTGCATCGTCGCGTTGACAGGCGCGGCACGAAGCACCAAATGAACTTTGACTCAGCAAGAATTTCCGAGTGGATATTGCGAGTCACATAGACTCCCAGGTATTTGCTTGATTAAAGGCAAGAGAGATGTTGGTGATCGTCACGGTAATGGTCAGGCTTTACAAGTAGCTTTAAGCCAACTTGGGGTCAAGAGCATTGCACCGGACTACGTTGAAGTGACCTGCGCGTTTCTTGCGGCGCGTTGTGCCATTGTGGCTACGTGCGGTGCTAGTGAGTGATCATCGAGGCACATACTGGTGACAGGAAAAATGAGATCACCATGGCAAATCTGTCCCAGTAAGAGTAGGGTTTGGCAGAGGATCTGGTAAATGTTTAGATTGAGGTGATGGCCAAGAGATGAAAGTTTGCCAATTACACAACATTGTTTCTGCAAGATCCAAGGCAACAGAAGATGGCGTGCTCGAAAGAAGTGAATGATCTTGAACTAGATCACTTCCTGCATCTGTATTTCGAGCGTTGATGTGAAAAGCAAAATATATTGCCCTTCGATTTACAACATGTTGAAACAGTGAGCATCACTGAAGATCCTGCCAACTTAGAGGCGTGTGCAACCGTGTACTGTCTCGTCAGGTCGATCCAATACGAGCACGTTCATGAGATCGTTGTAGAACTGCGGGAAGTATTTGCAAGCACGCGTGCAATCCGGCTGGAAGTTTGTCTCCAAGATAATCGGACGCAGACGCTCATCGCCAGTCTCGTCGTCAACTTCCCATGACAACATCACATCCACGCCGTAAAGTGCACGCGACTTCGTGCAACGTCCGAGACCAAGAGGAGGAGGGTGTGCTGTGGCGCATTCGAATATCTTCTTGATAGTGGAGCAGATCTCGGCGTATACCATCGACCAGTCCTCGCTTGGATACTCGTTGTCGAATCGTTCGACGAATTCATTGTTGTCCATGATGCGAACAGCGAAGTCTGTGTAGTTCATGACAGTGAAATGCTTCTCAAAGTCCTGGAAACTATCCATGGTGAACTCCTTGTTCGCAATGCGAAGCCAGTACACTCCACTCAGGTAGAGCTCCAACGGTTCCGTAGACTTGACCATCACCAGAAAGCGGAAATCGAACTTGCGCTGGTCAATCAACAGCGGACGGTGGATGTACTTGCACGCGATTTTGGGTCCCGTCTCAGTCAGACGCGCAAGGTGAGACGCATTCTGTGCAATGCAAGTGTCAATAGAACGCGCCATGTTCCAGGGCTTGCAGATCCAATGGTTGGCCTCATCATCGTCATCCCCGTTCTCGTGGGCGGCAAGGTCACGTCGGATAAACTGCGCGATAAGCTCAGGGAATTCGCTGGTCATGTTGTATGTCTCCGCGAGCCACTCAGGCTGGACACCATCATTTTGCCTGTAAAATGTACAAATTGTAAGCGGACGATACCTATCACTCAACTGACAAAGCACTTACAGCTTGCACATTTCGTAGAGCAGGTCCTTGCATGTAAGGATCTTCTCATTTGGGAACTGATTGATGATCTGCACATCACCGTTGCTAGTATACTTCGGAAAGTCTTTAATGTGACGCGTCGGCCACACAACCTGCGCCTCGTCCTCATGGTCCACCATGGTAAAGCGCGGGTGGGTCAAGTTATCGTGCACCAACTTCAGATCTATCAACAAACTGATTAGGCAAACTTGCACTAGCAATAGCAAGGTCAATGAAGTGTGTACAACTTACCAGCACACACACGAAGCGGTTCCGATCCAGCTAGAACGGTGGAAAGCGGGGCCGACGTGGTGGTCGTCGCAGGGTCCGGCAGCGTCTCTGAGTCTCCGCTGACGATAGCATGAAACTTCGCACGAGCACTTTCCAGTGTATACTGCTGCTTGCGTTCAGCAACAACCTCCTGTAGCTCCTCCAAATACAAGCTATCAGGCTTACCAGGCTCGTAAAACAGTGCAGCAAGTAATGCTGTGTGCGTGGCAGCATCAGCTGCGAATTTCGGAAAGTAGTCACGAGCGAGGAAGTCACCACTTTCAATTGGCTGCACTGTCCACACCAGCGAGAACGCACATTGTGCCTCACCGAAGTAGAATGGAGCCATACGAACATTGGGTTCATCCCCATGCTCGATAGCTGATCCAACCTCGTCCATGACGTACCAGATCGTGGACGCGTCTTCGCGTTTGACATTGCCCAGACTGTAAGTGTTGGCATACCGCCACACACGATCAATAACAGCAGCCACACGCTGCTCTTTCGACAGCTCAGTCGTCTCCTCTGTTGTCAATTGCAT
This sequence comes from Phytophthora palmivora, assembly GCA_008079305.1. Lineage (NCBI taxonomy): Eukaryota > Oomycota > Peronosporomycetes > Peronosporales > Peronosporaceae > Phytophthora > Phytophthora palmivora. Next base: position 266,100 of record VOQZ01000183.1, on the reverse strand, counting down.
GAGGTTCTCCATGCGCTCGAGAAGCGGTGGTACAGCCTCCAACTGCTCGCGCACCTTGTCAGCCGTGAACGTCCACGCGTGGTCCACCAGGAACAGCGCTTCGTCTGCGTCTGGTTGCACGGGTGACAGGTCCACATCATCACGTACGACAGCATGCAGATCTCCGTCTTCGTCTCGAGCCAGGAAGAAATAATTACCAGCATCAAAGACCTCGTGTCTGCATTGCAATGAAGTAAGTACTCGATATTCTATTGCTATATACACACTGCAATTAAAACTTACTTAAGTTTATAATATGCTACAGGCCATAGACGCTCTGGCACTTGCGCAGCCACCAGCTGAGCCTGGTGTTGCTGTAGAAACACTTCCATCTCTTGCTCCATTGTACTCGGAAATGGCTACACTGCAAATGTGAGCCACTCATGAAAATGTCAAAACACGGTAGTATTTTCCACCTCATTTTGATATCAATGTCAGAGTGATGGTCACATTACAATTTGAACGCAGAGTGCGCACTTACCACCTTGAGCTTCTTATGGACGGCGGACGACGCAGCCGAGCGCGCGAGGAGCACAGCAATGGGGGCTACGCCATGGACTTTAGCTCTGCCTTTCATCGGTCGAAGCGTCCGCGCGCTGAAGATCCTCCAAGCGAAGAAGAGAAAGAGAACAATGTCTTCATCTCCGATGAGGACTCAAGTCTCCAGCATTTAATGCAGTTAACGTCAACTTGCACGAGTCCGTGGCGACTACCGAGTAATCAGACGCTGGAGGACAATCAACGGTATCTTAATGAGCAGCTGCAGCACGTTGTAGCGCTGTCGTCGATACTCGAGCCTCGTACAAGACCTGACAATGGCACGAGGAGGTTCTTGGCACAGGAGAAACGAACTCATGATGACGTAGACAATGTCTGTACTTTAGATCTAGCCAAGATCTGGCAGCTTAAGAACGAGACGGTGGAGACAAAGGTGAGAGATGCCATGGATCTTGTGAGCTTTTTACTCTATGTGAGAGACCGAGAGTTGGACCATCAGAACCGACTGAGTGAGAACTTGAGCAAAATTGAGAAGCAGCTAGAGAGGAAGAACCACATTGTACAGACATTGACGACGGATCTAGAGACGTTGAAGCAGAATTATGCACAGAAGGAGAATGTTTTTAAAGCCAAGGAGCAAAGTTTGATGACTGAAAGGAAGACACTGCAAGTGGAAAAGAAAGCGCTAGAAGTCAATTGTGCTAGGTACGTGGTGTAGATTTAAAGAGGAATGTTGCAGCTCATGGTGCTGGTGAAGGTTGCAAGGCGTGGAGACAGCGTATAAAGCACAACTAAGGAGAAAAGATGTTGACTATGCGCGACTGAAGAAGAGTTTGCAGGACACTGTGGCACGTGCTGCTAAAGAAAAGCGGGTGTGTTAATGTCGGGGATTGTTGATGTTGTGCGAAATCCTAACAAAATTAATACTGCTCAGGGCATGGTAATTGCAAAAACACTAAATGGAGCCCGTGAGCGGCAGCAGGCTTCGAAGAACAGCCAATCGAAAGAGAATAAGCTCACGAAGCAGATCATGGAGAATCTTGAGCGAAAGAAAGCGGAGCTGCTGTTTAACAATGAAGCGCTGGCAAAGAGTTATGATTCCTTGCAGAATCACTTGGAATCTTTGACATCTCAGTACAAGAAGGCTGTCCAGCTGTTCCTTGCCCAGTACGTTGTCTCTTTTGCTATTTGCTAAGCTAGGAAATTGTTGTGACAGCATCCTCATGGATCGTTTCCTCATGGATCATCTCTTTCTTTTGTAGGAAAAATCTGGAGGGAGACGCAGAAGAGTTGGAGAAGCTGGCTAGTGCTCCTATTGACGATTTTACTCCGACACCGTTCAATATGGCCACGAAGGAAGGCATCCCGCAATATATTTCAGCGTCGATGGAGGCCTTGGGCGATAAATTGAAGCAGCTCGAGCACGTCATTCGTAATGAACTGCCATCGACAGAGGCTCGCAGCGACAAGGAGGTGATCAAACGCTTGCGACAGAAACTTGATGATGCACATGCCATTATCAACGAGCAGGATCAGTTGCTACAAGCGTCACTATCATCACCTGCAGTCGACGTCCGAGTTGGTACCGGAAAGAAACATCCAAGTGTCACAGTGAAACGAGATGGATTGAATAAGCGTATTGGTAATCGAAGCTCACCCAGCGCAATTGTCGAAGAGGATGTGGTACAAGAAAAGAGTGAATTGGCTGTACTTCGCCGGAATTTAGAAAAGGAGAGAAAACTTTTACAAGAGCAAGCTGTCAAACTCGACAAAGACCGCTTGGAGTTTGAGGTAAGCAGCAAATAATGTATGTAGAGCTTGTCGTGGGTCTGATCCTGCATACTTCTCACACAGATCGCTAAGCGTGATCAGATCTTTGGGTTGTCCAAAGATGACACATTTCCGTCTTCCCATGAGCGCGTCTCGCCGTCTGTCTCTGACAACACTTGTTGCTCAACACCAAAACGGCGACGTCAGGCAAAGCGGCTAGACCTTGATGGGCCAGATTCGCCTTTTGACATTCCAGTTTCGGGTACGTTTCCGTGACCTCTTGCTCGAAGAAAGCAAGCATTGTTGCAGAACTAACCCATTTGCTTTTCTGTTCGTAATCGTTTAACGTGGTACATGTATAGCAACACCTGACACTGCGGCCCTGCTCAAGAAAATCGGTATCAACGTCCCAACTGAACTGTGATCTTCGTAACGAAGGGCGTGAAGATCTAGCAACAACTCGACGCATGTAGACTTGATGCCATGCGCAATTCCCGTTGAAGCGGCTCTCCGAGAGTTGGGTCTAGCTGCTGGAAATGCAGCGGTGCAAGCCACCGGATGGTTCTAGAAACCTACCAGTTGGATGGCTAGCATGACGGCTTTGGCAGGCTCAAACCGAATCGTCCAGATCAAGTCTCAACCAGTAGGCTTTCATGTGCAGTCCGTAGCCATTTTGATTTATCCACTCTGATTTGGGAGAAGCACCACGCTCTACACTTGTATGCTTTCGCAGAAGACATGCTGCTTTCGGTGCGGAGGTGTTCACGACTTTCTGTCAGCAAGACAAGCTCAATGAGAGCCGCTTTCGGTGCAGTCTTCGTTGGTCGTCGTGAGCTGCTGTGCCGCAGCCTGTGGATCGCATGGTCGACACCTCGACGGCGCGATGGGAAATCTTGGCCGTTTTTTAGCGGACAACTCGGCGAACGCGGTGGCTGAGAAGCTACATACTGCAGCTCACAGCCAAGTGTCGACCGTCGACGCGCAGCCGAGAGCTTTCGTGTGTCACATTCATGGTCTCGTCAATATGCTACGGTGCCTCAAGTCGGATGGACTCATTGCGCGAGTAATTTGTTGCTTTGTGCTGTGCTAACCATATTCATGTGGCAAGCAGGTGTTGAGGTCTCAGCCAGCATTGGAGACACGAAATGGCACAAGTCACATGGTGTGGAGTGACGCAGGTGGCAGGTGGCCGGAAAGGCCAAACAGTCAGGACTGCGTCAGGGACAAGACAGTTTCCCGTCTCGCCCCAGTGCGCCAAAGTAGGGAAGCCATTCCCCGTTCCCCATACAGAAGACCAGACCAGCAGTGAGAGTATCATCAACACGGATAGAGTGCAGCAGGATGGCGTTCTGTGCTGGAAGAGAGGATCCTAGGGGCTGGCAAGACGACGGCTGGAGCATCTCGGAGAACGAACAGGAGGACGCACTCTTTGGCAGCCTGGACGAAGACGAAGAAACAGATCAGGACGAACCATTGGACGAATTGTTCTCGATGGAAGCTGTGGATGGGATGCCACTGAATGTAGTGGAGAGACTGTCGTGGGATGCCGCGAGTGAAGATTCGAGTGATGATGAGGGAGGGTCGCAGCTCGTGCTGCCGTCAATGCTCCCCCTTCAGGGCGGCCTGGCAGAAGGAGATACGTGTCAGGAGTGGAGTCTCGTCTCGCCGTGCTCTGAGACCGCGTCACCTCGCCCTTCGATGACAGCGCTGTCTCCGTTGACACGCGTGTCGATCTCGTCTCCTGTGCGCCAGATGAGGTTCTTCGAGCCTGAGCATGAGCCCACGGAGCAGCTCATAGAGGTTAATGGCCAGCAAATGATCGAGGAAGTGGAGGAAGAAGACGAGGACGTGACCCCGTTCGACCCCGAGACATGTTGGTCCCCTGTGCTATCTCCAGTGGTTCGAGCAAATCCGTTCCCGACATACCAACCCGCAGAGCTTGCAGAAGAAGACAACAGGTCTACAAACGAGATCATCAGTGACAGTGATAGTGACACGGAGAACCAGCCGACAAGTGCTTCGGCTCTTCGACCAAGTTTGCTGCCTCGAGTACCATCCGTTGCGCGCTGGAGGCGACAAAAGGCACGTACATGCTCTGGGGCAGGATCTGCGGGATGCCTGCGCTTGCTACCTTCAAAGCACGCACACGCTCGCTGTCCCGTTCGCGAAACCAGAGTATCGATGACGACGATGATGGAGACTTCTCAAGCGACGACGAGGGTTATACACCAGAGCTACATCGCCGCCGCGCGTCTGAGACGGAGCCTCTCGGCGCTAGTCAGTGGCGACGAGCAAGACATACAAGCATGAACTTCTCCAGCCATCGACTAAGCATGAGTCCGGCAATGATGACTAAGCGTCTACAGGAGGCTAAAAGCAAACTGAACTGCGGATTGCACTTGCTGCGATCAGGCTCGACTGCTTCTACAGTCACGAGCGAACAGAGCTACTTGGACAGCCCTGCTTGCGAAGAAATTAAGAGCGCTCCCGCTGGGGTATACCGTGAGCCAAGCATTTTCTCCGACGACGCAACTTCCACAAGTTTGATAAGTGCTGCTAGTGTTGCTAGCGCATGTATCATCGACACGGACACGGAGTGTGAGAAAAATCATTCTACTCGTCAGCAGCAACTACGTGCTGGTGTTTTCAAAGCTGCCGGGTTTATCAATGCCGCGTCGGCTGAAGCTGCGCGCAAACTCAAGTCACGTGGGTTCCGTGCACCACATTTACCTAGACAAAAAGCGGCCAGTGAGACAGAAGAAGAGGATCCGGAGTTGTCCACTCCGTGTCCTGGTGAGTCCCCGGTTCCTCACTCTAGATGAAAGGCTAAGAACTGGCAGATATTAAAGTGTGAATCGTCAATGTTTATCCTATTCCTCTTCTTCCTCCTCTTCGTCTGTGTCCTCGCCCTGGACAACCGTGATCTTGACCTCGTTCTCCAGGTCACAGCCAGCGTAGCCATCGCAGATCACGTACAACTGGAAAGTATGGGCACCAATTTCATCCGGAGCAGCGAACTGCAACGTCACGCTTGCCCGCGTACTCGCGAACGGTACGCGCTTAATGCCCAGCAGCGCGTTCTTCTTCGAGTCGCCCAGCACCACCCACCAGTTTTCGGCCTTCTTCACAGGGTAGTGACACGCGTTTACAAGACCTAACTCCTTGGACTCGTCCTGTTCCTCTTCGTCGTCCTCCTCATCTGCGCCTTCACGCTCTAGATGTACCTTAACACTCACAGCCGAACCTTGCGGCAGATTCTTGCCGTCCTGCTGAATCTTCGTTTGCACAGTCACATCTGGGAAAGCGTTACAGAACTTAGCGACAGCTGACATCTTCTGTGTATCCAGAGGCAGCAGCTTGCCACGAGCATCATCTTCCATACTGAGGATATCCACTGGAGTTTCAACGTCTTCTTCCAGGTCCATCTCGCTCAATTTCTTAAGCATATCCTTCGTAAAGAACGGGATTTGTAACAGCGGTGAATCGCTGCTCCATTGCGCCTGCACAACCATTTGAGCGAGGTCCATGGCTGCCAATGCAGGCTTGAGCCAGCCATTGGAGCTGATTACGTCCACCATGGCATGCAAAAGACGCACAGCATGGCGTAAAATGAAATCTAGATCCTGGCGCAGAGCAGGACTCAAACGGTCGTGCTGCTTGCTGAAGTGAACCTGGAGGAGTACATTCGTTTTTACATGCGCTTGCCCGTAGTCTCCTCCAGCCGCCACTGGGAATTTGAGGTGCTTCGCTAGACCCTCCAGTTTCTTGTCATCACCGAACCGACTCGGCAAGTCGCTAAACTCCGTAGCCGAAGACAGAATCGTGAGAAGGGCTCGAACCTTCGAATCTGCCTTCAGGCTGCAGGCGAACAGCTCGATCGTCGTGTACTTAATGTAGTAGTACGCCGCGATCATTCCCAGATTCAATGGCACGAGACGTTCTTCGCCTTCGTTTTCTTCATCCTCCTCCTCTTCAACGACCTGAATGCAGCGCGATTCCTCCAATGCATTCACAGTGGTTTCCACAAGTTCTGACAGGTGATCTGAGAGATGTACGTTCGTAGCACCCTGCAGGTTGTAGTAATTGGGGTTCTTCATGAATCGTCGGTACATAAAGGTCCATGTGAGGTAGTCCACCGCGTCCTGCTTACTCTCGATGGTCTTCGTAACGATTTCAGCGTTAATGTGGTCGCTCAGGAAGTGCTCAAGCTGCGATTCCACAGGCAGAGGGTCGTACAGGAAATTGGCGTAAAACTTCTTCTTGGACGCATGACAGAACAGTACACATTTTACAGCAGGCGAGGCAGCATGGTTGGCGAATTTGGTCATCTGGAATACGTCAGCGAGCTGGTAGTCTACATAACGGTGCTCTCGACCGTCGTAGAACTGGGTACCCATGATCACCACCATGAATGCACTGATCTGAGCATTTCGCAGGTCCCATGCCATCGTCTGCGGGACAACCAATACCTTAATTTTACCCGTTGCAAACCGGTGTAAAACATACTCACGATTCCGCGAGGACATCGTGTCTGTGCAATAGCCTACACCGCTTTCCATTGTGTGTAACAATGCTGCATCTTCTGTAGGCAGGTCCATCTTGTCCTTGTCGGAATGAGAAACGAACTTCTGGGGTTCATTCTCAGCTAGTGCAAAGGTGATCAAGTCAATCGCACTCAGTTGTGCCTGCTTGGCTGACGGCACGAACACCACTACGGGCTTCTTCTCCGCTTGGTTCGCGATAGTATTGTACAAAGGTTTGGCCATCGCCAGCATGCGAGACGAAAAGTCATTGATCTCGAAGCCCTGCACGCGAATTTCTAGCGGCTGCGGGCGAACATTAGGATGGAAGTTGAAGATACCTTCAGAAGCACTGGCGCCAAGCCACTCGCCAACATCGCGAGCATTTGCTATGGAGTTGCTCATGGCCAAGATGCGCATTCGACCACCTCGCTCACCAGCTACTTTCTTCTTTTTGTCCATGTCAGCAGCGATGAATCTCATTCGCGACATCACAACCTCGATCGTGGGGCCGTATTCACCGCCACCAACGAAATGAGTCTCATCCAAAAGCACCAGACTGACGTTCTGGATACGCTTGCGCTGTTTCCAACGTCGGGAAAGTACATCCCATTGAGTCGGAGTAGCAATCAAAATGTTTGCACTTGCAAGCAATCGCAAGTCTGCGGTAGAATCACCAGTCAGTTCGACGACATTTTGGCGCCAGAAGCTCTCTTCACCAAACTTGGCATTCCAGTCGTCGTATTTTTCGTGGCAACTCGACTCCTTGGGGGTCAAATAAATGATTAAGTGTTCACCGAACTCGTCACTCTTGGGGTCCGGTTGACCGAGGGAAAGTAACGTCTTCATGATAGCAAGCTCTGCTAGGACACCCTTACCACTACCAGGCGGTGACCCGATAAAGAGATTGCTCTCTGACTCCAACAATCGCGGTAAGACCTGCGTCTGAATGGGGTTAAAGCGTTTAAACCGCCACGGGTTTGGTACTTGACGAACGTTGGATAGTGACTTCAAAACAGACTCTGCAATCTTCTTTTTTCCACCAACAAGCTTTAGGAGAATGTTGTTAACAAAGAGAGGTTGAAGATCCAGCAGTTCAGTCGGTGGTGCATTCTTCTGTGGCAGAATGAGTTTGTGGAACGATACTGGTAGCGAGCTCTCACAATGAATCCACTTGTCAGAGATCACCTTGATGAAGTAAAGAGGTGCCAAAGGCTCAAATAATGGCATCGTGAAACTCAGGTACGTTTCTTGCGAGGCAAATCGGCGCTTAATTAGCAGCCACTCGTGATGAAGGATCGTCTCGCCGTCCACGTCCTCTACAAATACCCAGAATCCCTCAGCATTGCCGTGGACTTCACGGGTGAATTCGAAATCAGGCGTCACAACCAAGTCCACCTTCAGCATTGAACGAGTAATCGGCTGCACATGAGCTGAGAGTTCGAGCTTCGGGAACTGGTGGATCATCTTGTAGAGTTGCTTGCCATAGTGCGGGTTGTTAATTAGCTGACCGAGGTCAGCAGGTTCCAAGTCATTGTATTTCTCCCACGAAATATCCTTCTTCTCAATACGCTTTAAAATCGTCTCGGAAATGGCAGGAGCGAACTGACGGAGGGGTGAGTGTGAGAGCCACATGCGTTTGTCCACCATCTTGCAGAAACTGAGCATTCGTTCGGCCAGCGAGGCCCACCCGCGAGTTAAGCAAATCTCGAACAATGCGCGGAAGATACGAGCAGCCGACTGATGAATGTGTGCCATGTCTGCCAACAGTGCAAAACCATCCAACTTCAATCGTGAAATGTAAGCCTGCAGCAAGACATTCACTTTCGCTGAGCCACTTCCAGCAGCAATACTGCCAGGAGCAGTAGATACCAGTGACTCTTTCACTGGAACGGGCACACGTTCTAAGAGTTTCACAAGTTCCAGCTTTTCTTCCGATCGAACGATCACATATTTGAACTCGTTTGAGAGCGAGAACAGTCGTAAAATCTCGATGTCCGACATGTGAGGTTTCAGATACTCATTGTATGTGCTAATTGAGTCGTGCGCAATGTAGTAATGGCTGGCCACGCGACCGAGTGCAGTCACCTGGAACAACCCTGAGCGTCGTTCGTACTTGATGAGATTGTGCTTAGCGAGTAACGTTGCTGCAGAGTGCACTAAGTCTGTGCGGTACTGCAGCAGCGTTGGATCAGACTTGCGGTCAGCGATTGAGATGCCGTAGAGTGTCGGGTTACGCAGCATACGGATGAATAAATAGGTATAGCCTAGCCACGTCGCTGCTTGTGCTACATTCTGTACGCTTCCCACAACAATTTCAGCGTTCAAGTTGTCCGCCAGCTTGCCCATCAGTTGAGATTCAACCGGGAGTTGTTGATTCATCAACGACAAATAGTAAGTCAACTGCGAGTGCTGTGTGATAATGATACCCTCACCCTGTGTGTCGAACTGCACACGACCAGCACGACCCAGCATCTGCAAGATGTCCAGCGGACTCAATTCGCACCAATCACCCTTTTCTGCGTTGTAGATCTGCGTGCCCTTAATGATTACGGTGTGTGCCGGTAGGTTGACACCCCATGCCAGCGTTGACGTGCTGACCAACACCTTCAAGTGACCATCAGCGAATGCATTTTCCACTAATGTACGGTCCTGTCGCTTCATACCAGCGTGATGGATACCGAATCCATACGGGAGAAGGTCCTTCAAATCATCATTGCGCTCAATCTTTTCAGCTTCTTGCAATAGAACTTCGCTAGAAGCAGAGTTCGGCTTGATGAGACGAGCAAGAGTGTCGTTTTCCACAAATAAATCCCGCAATGCCTGGGCTGTCGACGCAGTCTCCTTGCGAGAGTGCACGAAAATAAGCACTTGGTTGTCCAGCTCAGCTTGTTCCATCACCTTTTCGTAGCATATCTCGTTCATCAATGCGAAGCGCTTCACAGCTTTCTTCTCCATGATACCAATGTACTGCTGCTGCAGCGGCACAGGACGATAACTAGAGTCAAAGTAAAACAGTCCTTGAGCGGGATCTACCCGGAGAAACGCTGCCACATCCTCGTAGTTTGGTAGCGTAGCTGAAAGACCCACAAGTCGTACCATTTGCTGTGTGGCTTCTACATTACGAATTGTACGAGCAACTAAAGCTTCCAACACCGGACCACGTGTGTCGTGAAGCAAGTGAATTTCATCAATGATCACCAAACGCACAAGTTGTGTGTACGTGCGGTCGTCTCCAGATTTTCGCGTGATGATATCCCACTTTTCTGGTGTCGTGACAATGATCTGTGTGTTAAACAATTGTTCTCGGGACAAGTTTTGATCACCGGACAGTTCTCGAACTTGAATACCGTAAGCACTAGATAGTCTGGCGGAGAGATTAAGCACCACTTCTTGCACCAGAGCCTTCATTGGGGCCACGTACACAATCTTGAACGAGTCAAGATCGATTTCGCCAGTCTCCGGATCGCGAGCCTTCATCACCTCATGCAATATCGTCAGCATTGCAACGTTGGTCTTACCAGCACCTGTAGGAGCGCACAAGAGTAAGTTCTCACTTGTCTTAAAGGCAGCGGGAAACATCTTCGACTGGACGCGATTCAATGACTCCATGCCCTTGAACGCTCCCTGCGCCCACTTCGGCAACGTCGAGATCTTGATACGCGCCTTCTCTTCAGCCACCGCCATCTTTGTGCGAACTGCAGTTACATGGACTTCTTCGTAGCCCTTCTTTTGAGCACGCCAGGTACCTTCCGGAAGCCGGCACTCACGGTTGCTCATCAGGTGGCCACCCTCTTGGAAAGCTAGCGACTCTACATCAACGTAATGTTGTGGCTTTTTCTTTGGTGCACCTTCTCTTTCCTCCTTCATGGCGTCCCTGCTCACATCCTCCATGTCGATATCGTCGTCTGATTCATCACCACGAGTCTGCGCGCGCTGTTCGCTAGACTTTTGCTGCAGCTTGCGCAGCTTGTTGGCCTCCGCTCGAGAAGTAGTTTCCATGGCACCAATGCGATCTTGCATCCATGAGTCAGCTGACGCCGTTGTACGCAGCTGGTCCAAAATTGCCTTTCCTTCACCGTCATTCAGTGTCTCGTCACCGATCATCTCCTCTTCGATGCTACGTCGTTCGTCATCATTTTGAGCCTGTTTTAGCCTCGTGCAGTAGAGCACCTTGGCTCTGTTCTCTAGCAACAACTTGATGAAATCAAACTTGTCGTAATCCAGCAACAACACAAGTCTGTTCTCACATGCACTAAGGTCACTGCCCGCTTCCTTCAGGATACTCAGTACATCCTCTGCAAGCTTGGCACTGCTTTCTGCATCCTTGTAAAACTTCGACAGCTCACGCTGGAGCCAGAACGCGTCAATAGCATGCACATCTAGCCTGTACTTGGCATCTCCGTCATCCTCGTCATCATATCCATCCTTCATCTTCATAGCTTCGCGTCCTGTGGCAGTTGTTTCCTCTTCCTCTTCTTCTTCTTCGTCCTCCCTCACTTCATCTAAATCCGACTCTTCTTCCTCATCTTCTTCATCAAACACAACAGCCACTCCCATCTCCTTATCCACCTCTTCGTCACTCTCTCCAGCATCTTCTTCCTCTTCTGTTTTCTTCTCACCATTGTCCATGAAAAAATCCGTAATCCTCTTGCCTGCAGCTACCAACTGACTGAAAGTATGTGTCGGCATCGTCTTCAGCAGCTTCTGCACCTCCTTATGCTTCTCATCGTCTCGATAAGCATCACTCTTCAGAATCGCCAGCACTTCTTCCGCTGCACCGGCCAGAATCTCACCCGGTTGAGCTCCTAACTGTTGAGCTACAACGCCTAAAATGTGCTCGTACGCCTCTTGACTCGCAGGGTTCTTGGGTCTGTAAGCGGCCGATTCAAAGGCCGAACTCTCTTTTAGAATATTACTCTTAGCAGCAGCAAGACCTCCTGTGGCCGTGAAGATCACGCCTTCTCCCGCGTCGTCAGCATCTCCCCGTCGCTTCTTCTTGTGCTTAGACTCCGATTCCTTGTCTCCGTGGCGCTTGCGACTGCTCTGTGGCGTGGCTTTCTGTGCGCGGTCGCCCATTCGGTAGCTGATCTTGCCGGCTAGCGACTCCACCTCGCCTGTAGGCTCATCTGGCCGTCGCCGCGACTCACTGTCTGCCTGTAGCACGAGGTTGGAGTTCTGCTGGTACGCATACTGCCGCGAGCGCGCCACCTCCTCCGCCATGATGAGAAAATGCGGACAAGAGTGATGGTCTCGTCACGGAAGTGCCACCTCCAAACGTTTAAGATCTGGGGGAAGTAGCACAGCATACTGAAGTTAAGTGAAAAGCTACTATTTGGGTGGTTACGGTAACGTTGCAAAAACTAACTAGGTAGATCGGTATTACCGATTGTGAGACGAAAATGCCGAACGTACAGGTGACGAGCAACGTACCCTCTAGTGGTGTGGATAAGACCAAGGCCATGGCTGCCATCTCCAAGGGAGTTGCCACGGCCTTGGACAAGTCAGAGCAAGTTGTGATGGTGCATTTGAATTTGGACACGCCCATGATGTTCCAAGCGTCGGACGCGGTGAGTACAGAACTCTTAGTCGTTCAGTTTTGACTCGGACTTATTGCTATTGTGTTGTAGCCTTGCGCCATGATTCACCTTCGGAGCATTGGCAAAGTGGATGCTCAGCACAACCCCACGGTAGGCAATGAATTTTGATTTAGGACACTCGGACTGATGTGATTGTTGATGTTATTGATGGACAGACGGCGTCGGTGCTGACAGAGGTCGTGAGCCAGGAGCTGAACATCCCTAAGGACCGTATCTTCATGAACATCGATGACGTGCAACGCAGCAACTGGGCCAAGGGTGGTGTTCTCATCCCAGAACCCAAGCAGTAAACAACCCCGTCATGGAGTGCCTTGTGAAAAGTGCAGACATGTAACGCAGCATCAAGCTGTGATTCATATCCAGCACTCAATGCAAGCATGGATAACGTGCGTCGCTTAACCGGTATACCGGTCGATGCTAATCAAAAAATATCTTCCGATACCTCAGATCTGAATTCACATCCGTTAGCATGCCGTTCGTCCACGTGACCAGTAACGTTCCCAAGTCCAATGTTGACATCCCCATCACGCTGCGTGCACTGTCCAAGAACCTTTCCGCCGCTCTGGGCAAGCCCGAGACGTATGTGATGGTGCAACTGGATTTGGACACGCCCATGCTCTTCCAAGCCTCGGACGCCGTACGTCCTCACCGCCTCACTTCTTTACGTAGTAGTAACGTCAACACTAACTTACCACTTAATGTTTGGTGCAGCCGTGCGCCTTCGTCCACATCCGCAGTATCGGTCGTATCAGTCCTGACCTCAACCCCAAGACGGCTGCGTCATTGACCGCCACAGTGGCCGAAGCGCTCAAACTCCCCGCCGACCGCATCTTCCTTAACTTGGACGACGTGGACGCTTCCAACTGGGGCATGGCCGGCAACACCATCGGTTAAATGTTAAAGTTGTCTGCAGCTATAGTATCTGTTATACGAACGGGTACCTTGCAGTCTGTAAGAAGGAATTTGCTGCTCCCGCCTACCCAACTGAACCATCAACTGCTTCACCACAACATTTATTCACTTTGCTTTCCTCACACATATAGACTTGGTAGAATTTTGGTGAAAATGTCTACTAACTTGCTTGGGTGTTAGTCAAGGACGGAGAGGACTGTGCTATAATGAGCACACGTTGTTACAGTTTAATTTTTCGTGTCGTCTGAGCATGCAGCGTTCTGTTCGAGGTGTAAAGACTCGATTGTACAGTCGTACTAATAATGATGTGGTTGGTTTGTGGGACGCCAAGTTGTCGCCTCTCACCGAGCGATTGTGTTGGGTAGCTCTCGTTACACTTCACTGTATATGCACAGCTTACTACGTGACTATTGCGTGGTGCTACTGGCATTTGTCGGGAACATTGCTGGATAACTGGCTCGGCTTTTATCGTCTCGGGTTGGGATCTGAACATTATAACACTGTCGCGATTGTTCACGTTTGTTTTGCTGGTGTTCACTTTTCTTACATATTGTGGATGATTGGTTGGTCGATTAAGAAGCAAAGACTTGTTCTTGCCGTGTATAAAGTAGCAGAACAAAAAGATCGGTTGAATCTTAGCGTGATCGATCGTTGGTATGCTATCTTCTCAAAACTTGGTGTGAATGGCCCGTATTTCGATATCATCTTATTGTTTCGAGAGATAGCGGAAACTGCACTTCAGACGAATCAAGCTTACCGAATGAGTTTGTTGCTTTCACGGTCATCCCTGAACCGGGGTTACGTTGTGCTGTTGGTTCTGAACTGCTGGTCGACAGCATATGTGCACCATATTTTCCACGGGAATACTGCGAGACGACGGCTATGGGCCCTTATTTGTGACTGTGTTCTTGATCTGGTGACTGCTGTTGGTATAACCTCGGTGCTGCTGATCATTTACTCCTCCGAGTTTATAATTGAGCAGGAAGGGTTTGCAAGTTACAAATGGTACGAAGATGTATGGATCGTAATGTTATGAGTGAGTATCAAATTTTGATGGTATCTTCATGGGGGGATTTTGCCATGCGAGTGATCTTCGCTGTGAGCATGGTAACCAATATGAACAACATGAAGGGGCTTTTGAGCGCAAAAAGCATGAGCTCATCGAAGACACTACTAGCAAGCTCAAAATTCTTGGCATCTCATGGAATAGCAGCTATTGTTCCTCTCAATCCAACCTTAGCTGATGTCAAATTGGCAGACAAGAGAGGTAGCAACAAGCTAGTCATGGTGCGACCTGAGTCATGGTTTACTCAAATGCTCTTTTTTGCGTGGGGGGCTACCATTTTAGTATTACATTTGTACGCTGAATCAACCCCAACATTCTCTCAGTGCATGATGCAAGTCAACCCGTGGTTCAGTTCCCAGCCGTCGTGTTCTCTTCTGATGCTCAATTGTTTCACATCTAGAATCAACGGCACAGAAGACGAGGTCTACGCACGATGGGGCCCCTTCGATCCAACAAGTATTGTGTCTGTGGTGATTCGCCACTGCCCAAGTCTGGAGATACCCCCAAAACTAACTGAGTTTTCTGGGTTGAGAGCTCTGAAAATATATAATTCAACAATCTCGAGATGGCCAGAAGATGCAGGTATATCTCAAAAGCACCACCCAAATCTGTTGATGTTGTTTCTGGTACGTGTGAATATGGTAAATGGCGAACTTCCTGCAGGTCTGTATCGAAATGATATGCCTCAAAATTTGCTTGACATTAAACTCTGTGTCACAAACTTGCGCACGTTGCCAGACAATTTGGCTTTGACATATCCGTCATTTGCCACTATCTACATCGAGGCCAGCAACTTAACTGAGATACCACCGTCGCTGGTGAAGCTAAATACATATGACCTATCACTAGCACTGAACCCGATTTCAAGTATTCCAGCATCATTGATAGAAGGAAACGTTGAATATCTTCATGTTGGTGGCACTCTCATTTCTGAACTTCCCGAATTTGTCGATGGTGCCTCGCCGTACTTTAAAATCCGCGTTGATAATACGAAAGTATCATTCTTTTGGGACTGGATGGATCCCATGGTGATAAACGCCGACGGCGGGCTGGTAGATGGTATTCCTACCATCTTAGCGTCAACACACCGTACTGTTTGGATCTCCAACAAATCTACAAAGGAGAACAAACTAACTTCTCTTCATCATTGCAACAAAATCAATCATTGATTTTATCAGACGCGTCCGTAAAGAACTGGGTAATGCTGCAAAAGGCTGTAGCGTGCGACGAGTGGCCAAAGACGTACTATCCCATCGATTTTGAAGACGAGTACAGTGGAATCAAGATGGACTGAGCGATCAACACAACAAAATCCTTACGTTTTGATATTTATGCTGCTTTTGGGAATCTACCATGACCGATATTCAAACATCGTACAGGAATGTAGTTCTAAGACATTTAACCACCACAACGTTTGTACTAAAGCACCTGTTGTTGAATATCTTAGAATTGATGTTGAATAAACAGAGGTTGAACTTCACTAAATACTTAGTAGTCATTTTAAGCACTTTATTGTCTAGGCAAGCAATCAAAGTCGAAGTTTTCTTGATGCGCGTGCTTACCACTTCAACTTACAAGTCATGCGTAAATATGAGGGTTTCCAGCAGTGAATGCATGGTATGAGGGCTGCACTTAAAAGTAAACTGTTATAGATAACAACCCAACTACTTTCTACTTGACTTGGTACCACCACAGCATTTTTAGTTGCGTGGCATTATTAATCATGCAAAACTCTACGATTTTGAAGTGTTTGTCACCAAGTTGAAGTGCTCGTGCGTATCTACTCACTCGATCTCGATCATTGCAACCCTCATGACAAATTCTGCTGCTCAAATCCAAACTTACTTCCAAGCCCAACATTGAAGAAAACACCCGAGATGGCCCTCCTTCGCATGACCAGTAGCATCATCAAAGCTACTGTGGACACCCCAACAGCACTCAACGCGCTTACCAAAGCACTCTCTGCCAACCTCTACGCAAGCACTCACCCGCACCAACCACAGCAAACCAAAGCAAAACTCAAGGATCGCCGTGTGTCGGAGTCAATCCAAAGTGTTCCAGTCAAACTGACCGTGCGTCCTTAAGTCACTCAGACATCAGCTTCGTAGCAAAAAGTAATGTACTCAATGCATCACACTATCATCGTGTCAACTCAAAGATCAACCTCCACACTACCCCTCTGGTCTTGGTCTGACCCTCCTGGTAGAAGTTTGCATCGTTGCTCTAGAGACCGCAATCGCGCGTGAGCATCTTCATAATCCGGATTGAGAGCAACGAGCTCTCGAATGTCCTTTAAAGCCATGTGAAAGTCGCGCTGTTGTTCGTACGCATCAGCTCGTCGCAGTCGAGCGAACACGTTTTTCGGCCGACGGTCCAAAACGTACGTGCAATCAGCGATCACAGCAGTGAACTCGCCACGTGTTTGGTTGGCTCGAGATCGGTACAAGTAGCAGTGCATGACAACTTCATCGTCGTCCGACTGGGAAGCATCAATCGCCTTTGTATAGAACTTGATGGCGTCTTCGTATGAACGCAGTTGAAATGCCCGATATCCCTTCTCCTTGAACCACACGGGTAGTGGCTGTCCCGCTGCCTTCGCCTCCTCTGCTTCGAGTTGGCTTATAAATCGAGTGATACCAGCATGACGAGGGTCTATTTCGTGTCCGCGATAAAGAGTGCTCAATGCCTGGTCGTGTTGGCCAGCAGCATGCAATGCCAATGCAAGACGGTAGTACCCTTCGACCTGTCGGTAATTGATCCGGATGCACCTGGATGCATCTTCGATAGCCTTGGCGTGATCACCGCGAGCGGCGTAGGCAATGCTTCGATGCAGATATACCCAGTCGTTCTTGGGGTCCAGCTCAAGCGCTTCCGAGTAGCACTCGATCGCAAAGGCAAAATCCTTCTTCCTGAGCGCATCATCACCGTCCTTCTTCTTGAGTTTCGCAGACTCAGCAGCCGTCATACGGCGCAACACGGTTGTGCCATCACCTCCTTTCAATCTAGCCTTCTGAAGCTTCTCGGTTTCAACAAGTGCATCTTGAATCTTCACAAACTTGGGGTCAACTTCTGTTCCCTTCCGTAGCGATACAATCGCCTCCTTGTACTTCCCCATGGCCTTGAGTGCCAAGCCATGGCGTAGGTATCCCGTTACATCGTACGGGTTATAGCGCATGCAGCGGTAGGCGTCGTCCGCAGCTTTCTTGAACATCGATGCCTCCATGTATGCCAAACTATAAACACAGAAAACGATGTGAGCATCAATACAAAGCAGATCACATTCACACAATTGTCGACATACCTTCGGTCTCCATAGTACCCGGCACGTTTGCGATCTAGTGCAATCGCTTCGGTGAATTTGTCGATTGCAAGGTGATATTCGCCGTCCTCGAGACATTTGTATCCCTCGGTGCGCTTGAATTTGGCCATTGTGGACTTCACTTCCTGGACGAGCCGTCGATCAATAACCAGACTATCTTCCATCACACCAACACCACGGCATTTCCACAATTGCCTCTTTGCCTCGTCATTCTCAGCGATGGCTTCAAGAAGAAAGGATGCAGCCAAATCAACTTGCTGCGGAGATGATCTGTGCTTAACCACAGCAAGTAAAATCTTCACGAGTTTCGACTCGACTAGGGTTGTCACGAATTCAGGACTGAGGCCAGCAATCAATTGCAATAGCTCCAAAGCATGCACTGTGCAAGTCTCAGAGTAGTCTCTCCACACTAGCTCCATAAAGGTGAGTAGCCCCTCACGTTCTACGATAATCCAAGCAGTTGAAACCTCAAGCTCCTCCTTCATAGCCTTCAACGTTTCAACAAAGCGAGTTTCATCAGGTTGTTCAGTCCTGAGGCTCTCAAGAAGACCAATGACTGGATGACGGGGTGATATCTGGTCATCATCCTCTTCGAAACTGCGAGCTGTTTGAAATTCGGCAGGCACAATCATCAAAGCCTCTTCATCCATGGAGCTATCGCCGGTTGTTATACCATCTCCATCTTCTTCGTCGCTATTCAACAAAACCGAGTTGTTTTTCTCAATAGCAGCATATTTGACACTTCTGGTGTCGTTGTCCATTTCTTGCTCGGGCTGTTCGTCTGTAGATCGATTACTGTTGATTTCAGCAGCAGCAATTTCACCCGCACTATCGTCCGTGCTAGTTGATCTATGGTCACTGTGATCAGACTTGTTGTCCACCGAGTCATTGTCAATATTTTCTTCAATGAGTGCACCATGTAACGAGCGCACTACTTCGCGAGAGCGAGGTACCGTTGCCTTCGCCTCTTGTTCTGACAGCTCCCAGATATTGCCGGATCCTTCTTCATTAAGCACCGCAGGGGTACTCGCCGCAGTTTCGTCGTTCATCTTATGTGGATTAGAGTATCGTTGTCTGCGTGCTGAAACAGAATCCTTGACTCGACGGACAGTCTGCTCTATCGTGGATGCCTCACTAGGAGCTGAAATATCTGTAGGCAGCTCTTCATACGTTTTCACTTGAACAGGACCTGGGCTGACAAGCGGTTCGTCGGTAAACGACACTGTTGTTTCATTACCAGATTCTTGATCTGCTTTTGCTTTCTCGCTTTCTTCAGCTGCAGAATCATTGATACCATCACTAGAAAGTTGAGTTAACTTGTCCAGCGCTTCTTTTGCCATTGCAACAAGATCCAAAGTACTGCTGTTACGTGATTCACTCGTCACTTTGTTGCCCATTCCCAATCGCTTTAGCTCTTGAGATGCAATATTCAACAGGCCTGACACACAAACCAGTTTTTGTGAAGCCTGTTCTTCAATCTCTCCTAAATCGGAGGTACTTCCATTGCGAGAACGATCCGAAATCTCTTTAAGTTCTTGTGAAACTTCACTTAATGAAGTGGAAACAGTCTCAACTTTCGCAACTGCGTCAGCTTCCAATGTCTTCAAGTCCGTCACGCTACTATTACGTGATTGAGAACGGCTTTGATTGCTAAGTTGTTTGAGTTCTTGTGAAACTTCATCAAGCGCACTCGACACACGATCCACCTTTGCAACTGCATCACCTTCCAATGCTTCTAAATCCTTCGAACTGCTATTGCGAGATCGATTGAATGCTCGGTTTCCATAACCAAGTCGTTTTAACTCCTGTGAAGCCTCACTAAGTGTAATTCGATTTTTCGGATCAGCTGTACACATTTTCTCAATCAACGTCCAAGCCTGAGGAGAAATATACTTTGGTCGAGGTGGAAGGAGACTTAAATTCCCTTTCAATGTGCGAATTTTTGCAATATCAAGACCAGCCCATGGAACGGTACGAGTTAGTGCTTCCAAAATGCACATTCCAAATGCATACACATCAGTGGCAAAAGATGTTGCCGATGCACTTGCAGTACTTGAAACCATTGCTGACCCCGTCTCAGAGAGAGATCGAAGAGATTCACGATATGCCACATGCTCACGTAAACACTCTGGAGCTTGCCATCGAATCAACTCTTCAGCATCTGCATCAAAGACGTTTAACTGAAAATATTCGGTAAGTCCCGAATCTCGAGCATCACATGCCAATGTGTAGAGTCCAAAATCTGCAATCACTGCTCGCCCTTTTTTATCAACTAAAATATTGTTGCAACGCAATCCACCATGTACAATACTATGTTGTTCATGAAGATGCAACAAGCCACGACTTGCACCATAGAGAAGTTGCCATGTCAATGTTTCCATTTTTCCACTACTTTCAGGTCCCGCACATTGTTTTGCACGTGTTTCCAATGCTGTGAGATAGGATGTAAGACCACCATAAGTTGTAAAATCTCGTACTAAGTACGGTGGAGTTGCAGCATGTGAAGCTCCACGTACAGTCACGACATTAGGGTGACGAACGCGAGTCCATTTAGACACTCCACTTCGTGCAAATAATTGCTCCACAATCTGATATTGCACATCAGGAAGTGCCCACAAACATTTCACGGCAACAGTTGAAGTTGCACTACTGGCAAGAGTTCCTTCACTAGTGTAATTGTATCGGTATGCTTCACCACGTTGAAGTGTCGAACCAAAAGATCCTCGAGAGTGGCCAATACTGTGATCAGAAGTGGAAAAATCAACTTCACACCCTGGCAAAAACCATCTTGGCACACGTCGAAGATGCAAATCACACAAATTGGAAATTCGCCGATGTGTCATTTTGAGTGTCTCCAAAAGTTGCGGAGAATGTCCTCGTGGAGGGTCATTGGATGCAAATTCTGCCACCAACTCAAGCAACACCAATGCTTGACGTCGTTCACTTGGAAATTCCGTGTTGACAAAAGTTGAAGTGGACAAGAGTGCCATTAGTGTCTCATGCAACACTTTTTCATCTTGCAGTCGATTGGTTGCAAATTGTTGCTTCCACTCTAACAAGGAACTTGTTGCACTTGCCAATTCATTGTCAACAATCAACACATTCACGTCATGGTGCAATCTCGCCAGACTTGACAAAAGACGTCGACTAGCTGCCACTTTTGCCACGAGATTGGCAAGTTTTAAATGTTGATCCAAAGTTGCTTTCAGTTGGTTTAGCAACATGATAAAATGTTGCAGGCGGAAATTCACTGGCAATGCATTATGTTTTGCGGCACTTGCAATTCGTAAAAACACTTGATGCAGTCTTGCATGTGCTTGGAGACAGGCACGAGGTCGGTCTCGCACCTGTTGGCAGAGACCAAAGACCGAGTGCAAGAAGGCCAAGACTTTATTGGCATTGGGCAACACTTGAATTGCCGCTTGGTCCATTGAGTTGAGTGAAGATGGCGAAGTAGCTTCAGATCGGGTTGACGTGGAGGCTGAAACGGCACCTCGTCCTTCGAGCTTCATGGCGTCGTCCATCGGTTTTCCAAGTGGAAAATGCCAGGAGCTAGGAGCTCCGTTTCGTGTTCTGGCTGTTGGGAAGTGGCATGCCACCTGGTAGAGACATAGAGGGCCAGATGCATGTATTTGCACGCTGATTAGGCTTTGGACACTTCAGTCTCTGCCGCATATGGAGATGAAACAGTGTTTCTAACATGGCTTCAAGTTGAGAGGAGCAGCGCACGCATCTAGGAAGAATTTTGATTGAGAATGCGATTCTCACTTGAAAGCCATTGGCTTGGAGGTTAATGGCAGCCGTGATGTATCTGCTTCAGTTTTCTGCAGATACATGTACATCAATTATTTTTAGTTGTCTAGTGTTGCACCGTTACGACAGTGCAAGTTGTGGTCGGCAAGTGCGATGGAGGTTTGTGTGAGTCACGTGATGTGAGGGTTCCTGGAACAGCTCGGTGACTGTATTCATGCACAAAAGGAAGTGACTGCTGAAGATGAAAGCAAACCTTTGTGTTAGTTCTAGCTGCAGTTTTTGTGATGTACAGAAGAATGACGCAAGAGTGAACGTGTACTGGTGTAATGGCACTTGCTTCCCCTAAACAGTGTGGCAGTTGCTAAATTGGTTTGTTGCCGCCTATCAGGCTACCCGCACACGCGAATTCAATAGTTTGACAGTCGAAGCGGATATCAATGCAACTTTTATCACAGTTTCAACAACTCATTTGCTACTTCGACATCAGAGGCAAAACTGCTTAACCAGACGTTCATCTGAATACTTGTGAATACGTTCTCTCAAAGACCAAAGCCCAGCGATGTCAACGCCATTAATGAAGCAAACTCATTCCTACGCTGTTAGTGTTTTAATTAAATGGATAACAGATCGTGTCTCTGCCAAATCAAAGTTTGCTGAACTGCACGAGCATTCATGTCATTATAATGAATAAAATGACCATGAAGTTGAAAAGCAGCCTCCTCCTTACTGATGTCAAAAAATCCTTTCAAGCCTTTCCAACCAGCTCAAAATATCGGATTACTACCTAAGAATCAGTTTTCCAAGTAGCAACACCATGACAGGCGTGATGCCACGTACTTTTCGTCCAATCGCCGGGTGTTTCTATCTTTAATCATCTCCCTTCTAATTGGTCTAAATACATTTCAACCAATCCAACACGTCAGTAGTTAAAAACCGTCGCCACATTGGTATCTGTCCCTCATTCGGCGTAAACTCCAGTCGGTCTTAGTCCATGGGCGACGCTCACGTGCTGCGCTACGGCCAAAAGGTGCGACTCGCGACGCATTCTGCCTACGTTGAAGCCACTTCCACGTCTGTCAGTGAATTAGGTATCGGTATCTACGAGAAGAACGGCCGTCACGGCATTTTAAGCTGTGTCCCGCCATTAGGTCCCAAGTTACAGCATCTCTTCACTGAAGACGAGTTCCAGGTGCTACATCCAACCGGACAGCGCTCTGAAGGTGACCAAGTGCAGTATGGAGAGCCTCTAGTGCTTGTGAATCAGCATGGAATGGTCTGGAACAATAAAACAGGTGGAATCACGGGCTACGTGGGACCTCGGCCTCGTGGAGTGGCTGGAGAGATGTTTGTGTGCTTTACAAAGGTCCCAGCGGGAGTTGGAGTCAAGAAGAAGGAGAAAGGAGACAAACTGGACAAATTGACGGCTTCAGGGTCCACTTCAGTGCTGTCTACGTCCGGCAGTACGTCCGAGAGCTCGGAAGAGATGGGATTTGTGTGCTTTGGAGACTCTAATGTCGCTATTACAGTGGTGGAGTCCAATCGACACTCGCAGATGTTTAATAAGAGACTGAGTAACTTTAAGAAACCTACAAGTCACATTGCAGGAGGATACATTTGCTGTGATGGCAAAGGAACGGAGTTGAGATTCGCCATCTGGCCGGCGAAACCCAAGATTGAACAGATTTCAATGCTGAACAAACTCATTACGCCGTATAATTACGGACAGAAGATTGCATTGCCATTGGGATTGCTGGAAAGCACGGCCAAGAGGACGAATAAAGCGACAAATACTGGAAATACAGGTGCCAAGAAAGCGGTCGAGTCGAGTGGTATCCAACAGGCTGAGATCTTCTTTCAGTTGTCCAATGGAGCTGACGCTGTATTACCGGGTGCATTGTTACAGCAGAAAATGATGGCACATGCCAAACCTGCTGAACCTGACGAAGACGAACCCGAGTCGAACTTTGAACTGCCATTGCGGAATGGACCTGGTGTGCTGGTTGTGCGACTTACAGGTGTGGCCCCTCGAAAGATGATGGGGAAGCTTGCTGCGAAGAATGGAAAGCATCCATCTGCTCCAAAGATTAAGCGTGGCATGGCGATCTTTTACCGTGTGTCCGACATGCTGCGTCGTGTGCCTGTGCCCATTTTCGCTCTGTTTTACGCAGTGCTGACTCACTACCTCTGGGGAGCTCTTAACACTATGGAAGATGGTTTGCGTCGTGAGCTCGTCGTGCTGGTGCTGGTGATGCTTCCCGCTTTCTACGTCGCAGTGAAGGTGGATCATCCATTCTCGGCGCTCTTCCAACCTCCAGTGTTCGAGCCAGAGGTTAACCACACGAATTATTCAAGCCCTACAGCGAGCGGTACGTTGAAGCTCATTGTGACCGAGTACCGCTTTGATCCTAGCGCACAAAGTGCCAACGGCGCCAACGGAAGCGTCAGTCAGCCAGGGTCGTCCCAAGCATCCAAAACAGCCGGTGCATCAACATCTGCACACGTAGTTACTGCTTTAGAAGCCACAGGATCGGTGCCCATGCGCTTTATTAATGCCGAAAAGGGCGATGAGGCTAAGGCACTGGAGCGGTACAATGAGACAACCGAGTGGCGGCGTGAGGAAGGTGTCGACGATCTTCTTCAGGAACCTAGCCCGCACTTTAAGATTATCAAGGAGAACTACCCCCACTACTACCACAAGCGTGGCAAGAATGGAGAACCTGTGTATTACGAAAAGCCGGGCAAAATCAATCTGAAGGCGCTCAAAAACGCGGGTCTGACGCTGGATGATCTGATGCACAATTACCTCATGATTACTGAGTTCCTGTGGCAAGTGCTCGAGCAGGACGATAACCGGAAGGGTATCTCTGTTCTGGATGTCGATGGAATCGGTATCTCGGATTTCGCTGGTGAGGCAGTTGAGTACGTCCGCAAGGCTGCCTCGGTATCAGGCAAGCACTACCCTGAACGTTGCGCATACATTTTCGTGATCAATGTGCCATCTTGGTTCAGCATGATTTGGAATACAGTGAAGGGGATGGTGGACGACGTGACACGTGAGAAAGTGATTATCGTGCGCGGTAAGAAGAAGATTTTTGAGGCGCTATCTGAGCGAATTCCGGTAGAGAACATTCCCGTGGAATACGGTGGCACGAGCGATGGAAAATCACCGGAGGAGGATCTGCTGTTCAACCTCATGGCCTATGTCAACAACGAAGAAGGTGCCCCAGCCACCAATCCTATCGAAGAGATTTTGAAGAAGAAGCCCATCAAGCATTAACTTGATAGCTGCATACCGTTTCGATCTCTTTGTCGCCATTTAACTCAACACACGTAAACAACGTAGGAATGAATTTGCTTAATCATGAGCGTTAATATCGCGAGTGCAACGATGGCTTTAGAATGTAGATTTGCTCACCTGTACATACCTGCTTCTTTCTTATACTACAGTAGTGCGAGCAGCGTGGTGAACAGCAACGAACAGATTCACGGCGGAGTTGCACAGTTCATTTGAGTTCACCACAAATCCATTTTGCAATGTAATGATCTCTACTAGAAACTCTACTTGTCTGTCGCATTTTCTGCCTGCTCTTCTTCACCTTCATCGTCGATGTCCTCGTCTTCGTCGTAGGTGCTGCGAGAGCGACCAACACTGCTATTGTCATTGTCATCGTCATCGCCTTCCTGCAAGTCCAAATCTTCGTCTTCTTCGTCCTCTCCAGCACCTGCAGACAGCTTTTCTACATTGGAACCACCATTTCGTTCTTGAATAAGTGACCGCTCGAAAGCCAGCTCCTCGTCCTCTTCAGCAACTGCTACATCAGCATTATTGCCTCGTGTGCCTTTAGTTCTGCTCGACTTCTTCTTGTTGGCTGACCGACCTGCAAGTTCTTCTGCATAGTCACTCAGAGCCTGCTTCTTCATTGCATCTAGACGCTTGCGTCTTGTGTCAAGTTCAGCTTTGGACCGACCTACCATCGCCGCGATGCGTAGCCGGATGATCTCACGCAGGGGCAAGAACATTTGGGTTGGATACCATCCGCCTAGTAGTGACGGCGTCGTTTGTTTCGCGAACTGAGCCGTCCAATCTCTCACTTCGTCGTCATCAATCTCCTCAAGCTGAAATAACACGTTCGCGCTCGTCAATTGCACCCCAAAGATCTCGAAAATCCTATCGTTGCTTCCTGGCATATCGATATTTCCATCCCCGTTCTCCGCGGTATTATCATGCGCAGCATCGGACTCCTTGTCCTGCTCATCAGAATCCCAGTCATTATCTGAATTTACGGTCGACGGTGTGGGGCTTGCTCGTGGCGGCGAACCCATAACTGGAGAAGCTGAAGGAGCAGAGCCAGGTGCCATGGGCTCGACTAGATAGGAACGTCGCGTTTCACCTCGTGTAAAACGTTCCTTTCGACGGCGCTTGGCGGCCTGCGCGTTTTCAAGTGCTGAAGTCTGCGTCACTTTGACGATTCGTGGGCCTTTGACGGGCCCACCTTCCCCACTAGCATTTCCAGAACTAGCACCAACAAACTTTTTGATGCGCTTCCTCGTTGCATGCGTAACTTTCGAGTGCACAAGCTCACGGTTGTTTCGCAGCTCCACGACCTGGTAACGCGACGCTGTTTCCAGCTCTTCAGATAACCTTGGATCATAACCCATTTTAATCCACGAACCTCTCCAAGGTCCGTCGACAAATACATAGCAAAGTTTCCGCAACAGGCGTCTGGCAGCTCGACGCTCAAACGCGTCCAGTCCATCAAACAACTTAGAGCGAAGCCATACCGGTTTTTGCTCCAATTTCCCCCGTAGCACTTCCATCACATGTGCGTCCACGCCATTATCATCCACTCCCACCGATCTCCGACGAGCTACAGGCTTCTCAGGCTTCGGTCCGAT
This sequence comes from Phytophthora palmivora, assembly GCA_008079305.1. Lineage (NCBI taxonomy): Eukaryota > Oomycota > Peronosporomycetes > Peronosporales > Peronosporaceae > Phytophthora > Phytophthora palmivora. The sequence goes on along the minus strand of VOQZ01000183.1, from coordinate 239,727 downwards.
TGGCGCAGGAGTATCATCATGGAAGTTCAGATACGTCATGGTGCTAGACGGCTTCTTCGCTGCTGTAGTGGGCTGATAACCCGACCTCTGTCGGAACTCATACTTCAATGGCAAGTCAACCTTCGAGAAAACTTCAGGAATCATTTCCAGCTGCGTCTCATTTTCCACTGCCAGATACGGCCGCAAACAGTCCTGCAGTTCTCTCTGTCGCATCGATGGTCTGGACAACGGACCATTCTCTACCACTGCACTATTCATCACTGCCGTCTCCACTGCATCTGTTGCATTTGCCACCACCGTAAGAGCATCTTTATCCGGTTTCAACGTTGGATAAAAGGACCTGGCAGTAAAGTACTGGAAGTCAGCCATGCCTTCACACACGTATTTCTCCTTCACCAGCCCCACGACCTCCACTTTGATCCTCGAGCCATCAGCAGCAATAGCTTCTGTATCATTATTCTCTTCTTTCTTCTCCTCTACAGTCTCCTGTCGCTTCCTCTTGGGTCGTGAACGCTTCACTCTTAGCAACACCATCTGTGTCTTTGTCAGGTCTGCAAACAGCGGCTTACACGAAGGCTCTGAGGGTCGCAGTTTCACTGGTAGAAATTGGCTCTTGGTTTCATGCGCCTGTTGTAGACTCGGGAGGCCATTGACAGTCTCCAGCACTTTGGTCATATTCGAGCCGTATACAGGCAACTCTAGCCCCACTAGCGGACGAACGGAGTCACCATGAAGACTGAGCTTGTGGCTGATGGTTCCTGACTGTATTGACTCTGTGGTGGCTAGAGTACAGATGCTGTTGATCTCTGTAGACGTCGCTACAGACTCTGCAGCAACGTCGTCTGTGGACTGCTCAGCTGCCATAGCTTTTGGTTTGAAAAGATAAATGTTCTATTGTGATTTTTTGGGTTAGTAACAAATAATTTGGAATTGAAAATAATTTAATACACAGATGTGGTACACACGATGTCACGACTATCGAAACGTCACACTATGAGCTATTACATGTAACTACAGTACACTGGCCTATCAACACGGAGCTCTCTTCCTAGTAGGAGCTCCATGGGGAATCCACTTGTCACTTTGCACAGCTCGGGTTCAGTGCCTAGAAATCTTGGAACTCGTCTGCCCGATTGACTGGTCCGGAGCAGTCGTCCCGTCGAACACGCTTGACGAGATCGCCTGTTTGCAGCTTCAGAGAGACCACGGGCGCGTTCGTGAAGTCGTCGTCAAAGTTGTCGGTCGAGTCGCACCCGCGGCACTTGGGTGCGATGGGTGGCGTCACCTGGCGTTGGATCAACTCGTCCCAGTTCAGTGAAAGCTTGAAGAACGGATGCTCCATGGCCTGCGCCGCTGTGAAGCGACTAGCAGGATTCACACATAACAAGCCCTTGAGCAGTGCCATCGCGTGACCCGAAAGATACGGCGGGTACCAGACGCGTCCTTGCTGGATCAACCGGAACAGCCGGTGCATGTCGTCGCATTGGAATGGAGGGGAGCCGGTAAGGAGCTCGTAAATGAAGCAGCCGAAGGACCACATGTCAGTCTCCATGCCATGGCCATCCTTCTTGACCATCTCAGGCGACAAGTACTCAGGTGAGCCACAGAACGAGTAGGTACGTTGACCAGGTCCCATGTCTTGTTTGGCAAAGCCAAAGTCCGCTAGCTTCACGTGGCCTTGAGCGTCCAACAGGACGTTCTCAGGCTTAAGATCGCGGTACACGACACCGTTGCTGTGCAACTCCCTGAGTGCTGCGAGCACTTCAGCAGCATAGAACCGCGTGGTATTCTCGTCGAACTTTTGAGAAAACTGCTGCTGTAGATGGAAGAAGAGCTCTCCACCTTGACAGTATTCGAGCACGAAGTTGAGGTCCCGATCAGTCTGGAAGGACGAGTAGAGTTTGACAATGAAAGGATGGCCACCCAGTTGCTCAAGCACCTTCTTCTCTGTGAGTGTGTGCACCACTTGCTTCCTTTGTAGCAATTTGCTCTTATCGAGCGTCTTGACGACGTACACACTCTGCGTCGCACTATGTCTAGCAAGAGCCACTTGACGTGCAAATGTGCCGCGACCAATGACTTTCAGGAGCTTGAGGTCGTGCGGATCGATAGCCGCGACGGCTTCGCTCTTGGGGCTCACGGAGGTGCCAAGGACCGGCCGAGGCTTGGGGGTCTGAAGGTCTTCGGCATCGGGCACGTCATCCAGCAGTCGCATAGGCGACAGTGGACGCTTCTTGGCATTCGTCTCGACGGTCAGCGACGCAGGCAGCACCGCCGCCATGCTGCTTGATGGTCGTGAGGTTACGGGACTGGAATTGTGACGGGGCAAACGTGACCGTTTGGATGGTCTTCGCTCGCGACTTGCGCTCTGCTGGTCGAGAGCAATTGTGGCCTGCGCCTCTTGACTGTCTATTGCGCACTGGCTGGCCGTACCCAGCCTAATCCACGACGCCTTTCCCGCGGTACAACGCATTGTACGGTTTCTATGCGATTTGAAAGGGAACACGCCGTCTGTTTGAAAGTCGATAGCGGGAACACGACCGATTGGCCGAAAACACGACGATGCCGGTGCTTTTGAGTTGGACTCACTATGCAGACATTCTGGCCAATAGACGGCACTGATGCAGGTTGAAGTTCCCTTCAACATGTGTGGCGCACACAGGAGCTCGAATGCGGTAGTCATGCCAACATCTACTTCATCCCAAAGACTCATGCCAATGTGTGAACTGACGAGCATTCGTGGAGCTGAACAACTCAGTTCAACGTGAAACTGTCAACGTATATGGCGTTGGTCACGTGAGTCAGATCGCATAAGCCATCGCTGCAAACTTGCACGAATGGTTTTGGTTGAAACACCTAGCTAACTGCTCTGTAGATCAGTGATCTTGCTGTTGTTGACCCCCAATGCTTGGCCGAAATATCCTCGAGGTAGATGCTCACGCGCACAGGTGGCACCTGGAGCTGCTCGGCCACAGTCTCCGTCAATGCTGCCACCGTCTTCGGGTTGCGCTCGTCCTCCAGTTGACCGATGCTACGCACGTGGATGAACGCCATGGACTACGACGACAAAGGCTGGTTAATGATTAGAGTCCGAAGCTTTATGGCACAGCATTTCACTCACTGCTTGGCTCTCCTGGTACGACATCAGCTGATCGAGCTGCATCTGCACAACGACGTGCGGAGCGATCCAGTGCGATTGACACGGTCTTGGTGACAGGAGTAATCACTGCACTAACGTCCATGTTGGCACTGGCGACGTTGCTGGAAATGCTCACGTACGGCATCTTGGATTAGCTGTAGAGATTGAGTTTGTTTGTGCATGTGACGATTGAAATGTGAGCTGACACCTGGTATCACGCAGCACACTACCGAGTATGCTCGTGAGTAGTTGCCCTGCACATGTATATGACACAATCGATGCATGCTAGATATCCGAATGTCAGATATCCTATTCCAAACGAATGTCAGAGAATCCGTCTTCAATCGAATTGAAATGGTTCGAACTCACAATTGGGGGACGTTGGCTGGTGGTTTACTTGTGTTGAACACCTAGCTAACTAGCCTACAGTCCGACGACTTTGCCATTGTTGGCCCAGTGTCTGGCCGAAATGTCCTCGAGATAGATGCTCACGCGCGCGGGTGACACCTGGAGTTGCTCGGCCACAGTCTCCGTCAATGCTGCCACCGTCTTCGGGTTGCGCTCGTCCTCCAGTTGACCGATGCTACGCACGTGGATGAACGCCATGGACTACGACGACAAAGGCTGGTTAATGATTAGAGTCCGAAGCTTTATGGCACAGCATTTCACTCACTGCTTGGCTCTCCTGGTACGACATCAGCTGATCGAGCTGCATCTGCACAACGACGTGCGGAGCGATCCAGTGCGATTGACACGGTCTTGGTGACAGGAGTAATCACTGCACTAACGTCCATGTTGGCACTGGCGACGTTGCTGGAAATGCTCACGTACGGCATCTTGGATTAGCTGTAGAGATTGAGTTTGTTTGTGCATGTGACGATTGAAATGTGAGCTGACACCTGGTATCACGCAGCACACTACCGAGTATGCTCGTGAGTAGTTGCCCTGCACATGTATATGACACAATCGATGCATGCTAGATATCCGAATGTCAGATATCCTATTCCAAACGAATGTCAGAGAATCCGTCTTCAATCGAATTGAAATGGTTCGAACTCACAATTGGGGGACGTTGGCTGGTGGTTTACTTGTGTTGAACACCTAGCTAACTAGCCTACAGTCCGACGACTTTGCCATTGTTGGCCCAGTGTCTGGCCGAAATGTCCTCGAGATAGATGCTCACGCGCGCGGGTGACACCTGGAGTTGCTCGGCCACAGTCTCCGTCAATGCTGCCACCGTCTTCGGGTTGCGCTCGTCCTCCAGTTGACCGATGCTACGCACGTGGATGAACGCCATGGACTACGACGACAAAGGCTGGTTAATGATTAGAGTCCGAAGCTTTATGGCACAGCATTTCACTCACTGCTTGGCTCTCCTGGTACGACATCAGCTGATCGAGCTGCATCTGCACAACGACGTGCGGAGCGATCCAGTGCGATTGACACGGTCTTGGTGACAGGAGTAATCACTGCACTAACGTCCATGTTGGCACTGGCGACGTTGCTGGAAATGCTCACGTACGGCATCTTGGATTAGCTGTAGAGATTGAGTTTGTTTGTGCATGTGACGATTGAAATGTGAGCTGACACCTGGTATCACGCAGCACACTACCGAGTATGCTCGTGAGTAGTTGCCCTGCACATGTATATGACACAATCGATGCATGCTAGATATCCGAATGTCAGATATCCTATTCCAAACGAATGTCAGAGAATCCGTCTTCAATCGAATTGAAATGGTTCGAACTCACAATTGGGGGACGTTGGCTGGTTTACTTGTGTTGAACACCTAGCTAACTAGCCTACAGTCCGACGACTTTGCCATTGTTGGCCCAGTGTCTGGCCGAAATGTCCTCGAGATAGATGCTCACGCGCGCGGGTGACACCTGGAGTTGCTCGGCTACAGTCTCCGTCAATGCTGCCACCGTCTTCGGGTTGCGCTCGTCCTCCAGTCGACCGATGCTACGCACATGAATAAACGCCATTGGCTGTATCAACAGAAAGTAGAAAAGTTAGATGATGACTAGAGCTTTGGAGTCCAAAGCTCGGATATCAAGTACAGACCGCTTGGCTCTCTTGGTGTGACATCACCAGATCGAGTTGCATCTGCACGACAACATGCGGCGCGGGACGATCCAACGCAGCCGAAATGCTCTTCGTGACAGCGGCAATTGCTGCACTAACGTCCACGTTGACACTAGCAACATTGCTGGAGATGTTCACGTACGGCATCTTGGATTAACTAAAGCACAGACTTGCTTACAAAGCTGACGATTGAAAAATGACCTTCATATTCAAGTCTCGTAATAAAACTTTCACCTCCACATTAGTTTACGTATGATCAAGACGCTTGCGCAGACTGTCGACCATGTTCACGCGTACCAGTCCTGCACACGCATACACCCTACACTTACTAGTCAAGCACTCCAATGACTACCGGTATTCTACGGTACGTACCGGTAAATACCATCCTAACTTAGGAACCCAATCCTAGCATAACCTTCATCTTGAAGAATCCGCAATTTGTCCTAAATGCGGCCTCTAAGTGCGCGCAAGGGTCTGCGCAACGACCTGGGCGCGAACAACTGCTTCCTGAACGTCATTATCCAGAGTCTATGGCACGTACGTAGCTGCCGCGTGCTTATATCCATGGGTGACCACGCTGTGCACCATCGCTGCGGCGGTTTACCCACAAATGCCAGCTCACAGAGAGAGACCATCACTCCTTGCCTTCTGTGCGAACTAGAGCAAATCTTCGTCATGTACCAGTTCGCAGAGCAGCCAGTGCTGGATGTGGACCGTGTACGCCTTGCATTAGGTGAAACCTTCGCTCTAGGAGCCATGAACGACGCCACAGAGACGCTAGAGACGATTCTAGACGCTCTACACTACGACACGTTCAACCGGATGCTGTTATTACGTCGAAAAGGCTCAAATATTGGCGGTATCCACAAAGTGGAGGAGATGTCCGAGTCTCTACGTCAAGATGCGTCTGCTATCATCTGTGAACCACAGTGTGTGGCCCATAGATTGTTCCAAATGAACCTCATGGAGCTGAAAATCTGTGCTTCTTGTGGACATACAGCAGAGCCGATTATGAACACAGACTTTCTCTATAGAATATATGCACAGGAACTACTGAATAAAGCAAGAGAACAGAAACACTTGACACTGGAAGAAGTGTTGAGAGCTGAAGCTCAAGCACAAGATGTGGCTGGAACCTGTGACTCGTGTGAGAAAGGGGGACAACGAGCATTGAGTAGATGGATCCTGACACTACCCATGGTGTTTTCTATCAGTATTATCTGGTCCAGTAGTCATGTAGACAAGACAGATATTAAGGACTGGATGGAATTACTGTCGACGCAGTGTCATGTAGGAGATGACAAGGAAGTGCAACAAGCTCTGGATCTTGGGCGCATTTTTCGACTGGATAAGTCGACTGAAGTGTCGTCGGTGTACTCGTTCCGAGGACTGGTGTGTTACTATGGACGCCATTATGTAGGTTTCTTTGCCAGTCGAAGTCTGGATGAAGATGGAGTTGAACGTGAGAGGTGGTTTCTGTTTGATGACACGCGTGTAAAACTTGTCGGCACGTGGTCAGACGTTAGACTGCGGATTGAGCGTGGAGGGTACCAGCCGACATTGCTCTTCTATGAACGCAATGGAATTGAGCATGAGAATCTGGAGAAGATTGCAACCGAGATTCACAAGTGGTGGGAAGCAACCGCTGATGAGCCTGACGACGACAACAAAAAAGATAAAGCGGTCGAGAATAAGCCTCCAGAAAAGGTAATCAAAAACAGCAAGGGGGCACCACATGAAGTGGAGCTGGACGGAGGTATTGAGGACGAGCTATTGGCGAAGATGGAGCGAAGTGTTCGTATTACGCAGGAGCATCCACTCCCGCCAATGGTTCCGACGAGTCGGAAACAGTTACCGACAAGCCCGATTTCATTACCTCCCCGAGCACCACAGACTATGCCTGCGAACAATGGATCGCAAGGGAGGGACGGGTGGCGAGACGAGGACATTCACTTGCACATGGCACATCAATCCGCGCAGGACACATTGTCAAGACTTAATGGAATTTTGTCCTCGAAAGTCAAAGCCCCAGCTTCCGCTCCTGTTGATGGTAGAGCAGTGCTACGTATGGCGATGTCCCAGTCGATGCGAAACTCTGTTCGTCTACGCGACTACACTGTGCATCGGCCTACTGAGAAGGAACTGGACGTGAATCCGGACAAAATTTTTGAAGATGAAACATCTACAATCGAAGAGGAACAAGATACATTGGCTGCCACGGAGTCTCAAACTCCACTGAAAGTATATGATGTACGCCTCCACGCATCGGACGGTGGTATTGGCTTGCTTTTGGATGAAACACCAAGCGGAGGCGATCTATCACCAAGTAACGCTAAGAAAACGTTCGTTGTGTCGGGCTTCGAGGTTAATGGTGCAGGCGCTAAGCTACCAGCAGAAGCTAGTGGGGCGATTCGCAAAGGAGACATCCTCGTGGGTATCAATGGTCACATGCTGGAGAGTGAAGAACTTGTTCACGTATTGGAGATGCTATTGATGTCGCCCAACCCGGTGCAGCTCAAATTCCATCGTTTCCAGCCGTGGGCGTGTCCTCGTTGCACGCTACTAAACAAAACTAGTGACTCATCATGTGCGGTATGTGGCTATGAGCTCGCACTGCAAGATTCGGTATAACTCGATGGGCACCGTATTGGACACAAAACTTGACTACTTTAGTACACCAGTTTCAAATTCTAGGTTTTCGCTACTACTTCTGAAATAGTGCCGATATCTGAGATGACGTCAATTACGAGATTCGGCAACACGTCTGCATAAATTCGATATTCACTCAGTCGAGAAACGTTAGACATGATGTTTCTTGGACTCGACGTTAAAAGAAAGTATATATAGTATTTGAACAGCGCTATCAGACGAGAAAGATGGCAAGAATCACGAGTAAAGTGTTGAGAAAATAGTGGCGGCGATCGAAGCGAATGGAAAAATAAGAGCCGCATGGAATAATGAGAGACGATCGGTCATAATAGAAATCTGCTTCGAAGTATACCAGAATCATCAGATAAAAGCTTGGAGGATATGAATTGTAACATTTCAGCTTACAGTGAAGATAAATGCTACTGGCGACAATTTGACACGTTGTTACACGGTATCAAGCTGAGTACTCAAGGACGCTGAAAGGTGTGATGTTAATGAATCGTTGATGGAGGTCTTTTCGAGATGCTACTCGTCTGTGCGATGAGAAACCAAAAGATGTCAGCTCTGGTAGACATCGAAGCTTCGCAGCAAAATCGTGAACGTGTGGTCGAGGATGTCTTGAAACGAAAACCTGTTATCGCAGTCAGTTCATGTACAACCACAGGGCTTTCAACTCCCAAACTTTCGGCTAAGCTCTACATCTGCAACTCGTGCTGGTTGTACTTTCTCGTCGAACTTGTGGAGGTAGTAGCACTTTTAACGACACGCACCAGGAGTTGATGATCATGCATCAGCTTGTGAAAACATAGCGGACGCCATTGCAGTTTTTCAGGACGATCTACATGTACGTGGCGGGATGGCTGAGGTGACGCAAATTAAGACTAGCAAATGTATTGTCCGGGGGTGAGTTGCACGTTGTGTGTAAAACACAAAGTAATTGTTCATGTTGTTCATGTGCAAGTGCTGTGCATAGGCTTACGATAAGTGAAATGACACGATGAATTGCGAAGAGTGGTTGGTGGTGTCAAACGTACATGTAGGAGGCGAAGCTCAACAGGATTTTGGAGCGAACTGCAACATTTCAACAATCAAAATCGCGACTTTATTTTGCTTGTCGGGACAGACGAGTGATAGATGTGACCGGAAACACGATCTAGACCATGCATTTTCGATGTAGCCCTGACTTGCTCGCACCGAGCAGCGGATACTCACATTTGTAGTGCTATTATTCCAGCACACTCTGTAGATCTGCTCTCCGTTTTAGTCCCATTGAGGTGACTATGCCAAGTTGTTATTATTAATATTCGATGTTATATGCGGTGCATATTTACATAGCAAATGAATTAAGCATTGGATTGTGCTACAAACTTACTGGTGATCACGTCCTGTTTCAACAACAACTTGTTCTCGACTTCCTGTCGTCTCAACGACGATGTATTATTCCAACCCTTGACATCAAAATTAGTGTCACGTCTGGGATGCCATTTCTTTGTTGTTCCGCTACCAATGTCGGAGCGAGCAACTCTTCGACGATAGCTATCTCCTGACGTGATGCCATTGGCTTACCGCGCTTTACGATCAATTGAGGCTCCCAGAATCTCCATCGGATGGAATACAATTCTGATGACGAACACCATCCGTGAATCGTTGAGGTATTTCCGAACTGCTCCATACTCCGTAGATTATTTTGGGGGTCGTATACGGTTCGGGTCGGGTGTTATGGTCGGGTCACTTTCCCGACCTAAAACCCCGACCCGACCAAAACATGCTGTTTTACTAAATCCTTTCCTTTTTGACGTGCAAATGGTTATCTAACGATTGAAACGAGGTATTCTGCTATTCTCACACTGTTTCAGTTTGGTGTACCTCAGTGTTGCAGTTTGTGTGTGTTGCCACATCGCGCTCGTCACCCTCGTAGTCGAACGAAAAGTCTGGCACAAAAAGATCGGGTTCGCCATCCTCACTTTCACCATCGTCGCTGTCGCTGTCGCAACCGCTTGCACTGCTGTTTTGGTTGACTCCCTCAATTGGTACAGCCTCACCTTCACTCTCGGAGTCCGAAAGACCTTCAACTTCTAGGACATTGATCGGCAAGGGAAGCCCTGACTCATCTGTTGGCACTGCAGATGCTCGGCTTTTAGCGGTTTTGCGCTTCTTCTTACTGGTCTTACGCGTCTTACTCTTCCGTGTCTTTGCATTTTTGGTATTACCTTTTTTTCGACGGCCAGCAGCAACGCTTGCAAGCTTCGCGACGTAATCTTGCGAAATTCGTCGGATAGTGGCCACGAAGGTAGCCATGTTGGGGTGCGGGCTGAATGCTCTATTCAATTCACGGTGAAAACGTTCCAGTGGGTTGTTCGTACGTGCTACAAGGTCTCGCTCGAAACCGTGCACGTTCCACTCCTCAATATTGTAGCGTTCTAGCCATGTCTCTCTAAAATAGGGCCAAAATGCACGCCACTTTGAACGAGAGTACTCAATCCCCTTTGCACAACAACGATCTCGAATCTGCTTTTTCCGAAGATTATTTTGGGGGTCGTATTTTGATCGGGTCGGGACTTATGGTCGGGCCATTTTCCCGACCTAACCCCCCGACCCGACCAAAACAAGCTTTTTTAATCTATTCCTCTTCAACATGTATATGATCTCGATGGAATGCGCTAGCAAGCGATGCGAGCCAGCCTCATGTTTTCAACTGTTGTTTAGGTGTTGTTCAATGCTGCTTGTGTCTGTTAATTCATCGTACACGTCACCTGAGTAGTCGAACGAAAAGTCAAACTCGTCATCTTCACCTTCATCACCGCCGTTGACACTATCGTTACCACTAACGCTGCCACCGCTGCTGCTTTCGTTGGCATGTGGCGAGGCCGATGAAACCTTTATCGCCCAGGGGGTTTGTATAGCGCAGCCCAAGATGTTTCTCAGGGTGTAAACCCAGAGAATCGACTTGAGAGTCAACAGCAAGGCGATTGATCCAGAGGTTCGCAGCCGCGAAGCTTTAAACCCAGAGAATCGCTCCCCTTGGTTGGCGTGGGTACCTCGTGTAATCCCTGTCGGCTCGTTTGTCTTCGACGGAACGGCACTCCACCGATTGTAAGTGTAGCCTTGAAGAAGTGCCGGAGTGCACGTCTAATCCAGAACGCACCTCCACACCAAAAGGCAACCCAGAGAATCAGATCACCCGACCCAGAATATCACAGATTCGGGGTCCGGGATTTCAATCAACTCCGGGACTTGGAACTCAGAAGACACCTTACCCAAATGCCTCCTTAGCTTGATAAACCCAACAAATACAGAGTATACAAACACTACAACTAGCCGTCACTTATTCTTTTGGACCCTCGGACGGTGGGTCACGCCTACACTAGGCTCACTCGAGTCCTAAATTCAGGGGCCTAGCTCCCCTGAGACTCACACAAACGCGCACCACCTCCAATACAGGAGGAAAATACAATCACTATCAATAACCTTCCCTTCACACAAGCAGTCAGTACAAAATCCTGGAGGCGACTACCTAGCACCCCAGAATACCCTCGGTAATATGAAATGGGCTACCACGAGCACAGCAAGTGACCCAACTAGGATATGGAATAGATGGATCACTCCAGGAAGCTCAAGGCCGTCACTGGTCCCCACCTAACTGGACTTGAGTTTGATGGAGTCCACACAGACGGTCGTCCTTCACCGTTGATGTGCCCTTAGCGTCCCGCGGTCGTAGTCTCGGGTCCTCCGGAATGGTCGTCGGCAGGCTTGGCCGAAGTCACTTGCGCAGTACAGGGAAAATTGAACTCTGTTTGTCTTTTATCAGCTACTTCTTTTTCTCTATCTCTTCTGCATTCTTTTGGGCAAATATCTTCTGTTCACTATGCTTGAGGTCGAATATCTTGTCTTGAGTATACCTTGGGTTCAGCGGTCCAAACTTGCGATCGTCTTGCGATTCCATTGTTGTCGGGGTTCGAATGTGCCAAATGTGGGTCTTTAGCCTTGGTCTAATATGACACGGGATTCCCTCTCGATTCCTTGAAAGTGTCCAATCTGCACATCCATGTTGATCCTTCAAGGTCGCACATCACTTGATTACAAACTGGCTTCGGACTGACTCGAAATCCAGAGAATCACATGAAACTCAGGGTCATCCCTGAAATCTCTGTGAAACTCTGGGGGTCCTTGGAGGGTTATGATGATCTCTGGGTATTGACTTGGGAGATACTTGATTTTGGTATTTAGAGTCTGGATTCGTGATCCAAACCCAGAGATTCATCTTGAACTCTGGGTCACCCGTACTCAGGGGGGTGAACTCTGGGTAATCATGCGGTACTCTGGATATTAAGCCTGTTGCGTCACAGACTCACATATATCTCCATAAATCCAGGCACTTAGCGGGTTCAGCGGCCTCCTACGCATGATCACGGTGGTAGTGGGTTGGTTTCTCAGGGTAATATGATCCTTTGTCGTTACTCTGGTCCACAGCAAGATGAGGTGTGGTCTGGGATACGTTCGCCAGAGACACTTTCCGCCAGACTTTAGGCACTCATCGTAAGGGAAAGTCCGCGGCTGGACTGAGTGTTCTTTGCACCCCTGGGTGTGCACTCCCAGGAATCACACTTCCAGCCAGTTGGGCCCATCTGCGGTCAAGTACTGGATTTATCCCATAACATCATTTTCTTCCCACAATCACCATCCGTGTCACACGGGTACAGCCGCGCCGCATCCGAGTCATCCACCAATCACAATTCAATACACACTCCAAGTCACAGAGGTGACGGCACGTCGTCGGCAAATTTCTGGAAACCGCCTCGTGTCAGGCATCCTCAATCAAAATAGTATCATCTTCGCTCTCAGAGTCGGAGAGTCCTTCAACTTGTAGTAGATAGATCGTGTTGTTTGTCGCTCTCGATCGAAATATAGAAGTGAATATGTTAGAGCTGTTAGTCTCGCTGATCCCTGTTGCTCTATATCCTTTCGCTAGAGAAGTTACTAACTCCATCGCCGGTTGACAACGGTCGACTGTTGCGCTGTTTCTGTTGTGCTTGTCGTTGGGGTACCACCCCCGATGAAAAGCACATTGTAGCACCAGCTACAAAAAACAAAAAATCAGAGTTGCAGAAGCCCTGGCTCACCCTTAGGTATTTCTGACGCTTGGTTAGTATTCTCTTTGCGTTTTTTCTTAACTTTTCTTTTCTCCTACGCTTCCATATCTTTTCATACTTAGCGTTACCTTTCTTTCGACAACCGGCCACAACACTCGCAATCTTTGCAACGTAATCCTGTGAAATACGTCGAATAGTGGCCACAAAGGTGAATATGTTGGGAAGTGTACTAAACGCGGCGTTAAGTTCACGATGAAAACGCTAGAGTAGGTAGCTACAAGGTCTCGATCGAAACTATGCACGTTCCACCCCTCAATATTAAAGCGTTCTAGCCATGTGACTCTGAAGTATACCCAAAATGCACACCACTTCGAATGAGAATAGTCAATTCCTTTTGCACTACAATAAGCCCGAATCCGTTTCAATTGCGCCGAGAAGATGTCACTCGTAATGACTTCGGCGAGTACGATAAACACGAAGGTTACCTGCTCTCTGTGCGAGTGTTCTCATCGTGTGGGTAATACGTATCACTAACTTTTTCAATACTTCGTGCACAGGCTTAGTAAGATCTAATACGCTCTTCATCTCTAATATCACATCTAAAGTATAGCTGTTCTCGAGCTGCACATGAACACACGTATGCTCCGTGACGAGAACCATTCCGCCGACAGCGTACACGTCCAGTCGATGCTTGCATCCAGTACTGCGATGAACACTACAACGCAGCGTAATTTTTACCTGGGACTCCCAACCTTTCGTGCATCGAAAGCCTTTTTAGTACATGTACGTTGTACCCTTCCCATATCCTTTAGATTTCTGTGAGCTTCGTGTATAAGATGCAACAGAGCGTCAAGAGTGCGGTGCTGAAGCGCCAACATTCTGTCGGGTCATGGATGGCAATGTGAATTGGTTTCGCAGACACAATGTTGAAAGGAAAGATCACTTGGTTAAGCTGAATAAACTGCTCACTCAGGTTAAGAGTGTGAAGGACTCTTGTATAGCTGAAGTGAGGTTGAGTTCTCGTTGCAATCTTATCAAATGCGCGTGACTAAACTGGTATCACAACGCTGCAGGCAGTCACTACGGATAATACACAACATTGGTCTCATTCTCAACGGACAATATGAAGGAGCAACATCAACTTGTTATTTTGATACATTTGTTGCACGCAATGAGGTTGCAGTGCCTTGGCAAGTCCATTACAGTCTTCGCCCCGACCAAAAGTCCCGACCCGACCAAAACTCAGTAAACTGAGCTACCTACCAAAAGTCCCGACCCGACCAAAATACGACCCCCAAAAAAGTCTACCGCTTTTCACCCACTTGATGCCTTTGTCTGGAACCAGCTTAGGATCTACGACTGTAAGCATATCAAGGACACCTCGGGTCATAGCTATCTCAATCTCTTTTTCTGGTATATGTGGGATCTGCTTCATTCGACGGCGAAGTGCTTGCTTCCAATGGAAGAGGCACCCTATTATCAACGCATTCTCGAACTGTTTTTGGCAAGCTTCAATCAACTGCTTCTCAAAATCGCAGATTATTTCACAAGCAGACAGCTTTTCATCCGTGTTTCGGAAGATGAGTTCAAGTATGTCAAAGTACATATCTGTCGTTTTACCAGTACACAAAACAAAATACACTGGTACATAGAGTTCTGAGGCTCGGTCGTGGACCATGACAATAACACACTGCTTGAACCCTCTAGGTACGCTGCGAAAGGTGCCATCGACGAATATGGTAACGTTGTGGTACAGCAAGAGCTGACGAAGCTCCGGGTGGGCCCACCCAATGATTCGTTGAGGCTTATCTGTGGGGTCAGGACTGGGGCGAGAAATGTGAAACTGGAAGAAGCTCAGCATCTTTCCTTCAATCATTGATAGTGGCGGAACTTCAATCACGCCAAGAAGATGTGAGCCGTAATGTTTTCGGCGGGTACGATAGACGCGGCTGGTTACTTGGTCTTCTGATAAACCTTTGCGGATGATCACATCGTCTGGATAAAACTTTGCACTCACCTCTTTCCAAATTTCGTGCACGGGCTTAGTGAGATCTAATATACTCAGGGTATCAACCATATCTTTCATATCTCGTGTCACATCTAAAATTTCTCTATTCTCTGGTTGCGCCTGAACACACGTATGCTCGTTGATGAGAACCTTCCCACCTATAGGATACACGTCCAGTCGAGCTTTGCATTTTTTCCCGCGATAAAAACTGCAGCGTAATGTAATTTTTACCTCTGACTCCCAACCTTTTGTGTATCGAAAGCCTTTGTAGTACATGCACGTTTTTCCTTTGCCACGCCCTCTAGACTTCGGTGAACTTCGACTAGAAGAAGCTGTCGGGCCTGACGAAGCTCGTGTCGGAGCATCCATATTTTGACGAGTCATCTTTCAGAAGGTAGTAGAGTCAGCCGATACAGCTTTGACAGTAAAGCTGCAATTGTCCCTGTTAGGCATGCGTTGGTTGCTGAGGTTGAGTACTGTGGGGTTGAGTGCTGTGAGGGGGCTGCGAAACTTGAAAGTGACGTTGGAGGCAACTGGATTGGGGTGCATTCGTTTCGCAGGTACAACTTGCAGCTGATAGACGCAACGGACGTTGAGCCAACGGGCTATGAGCGTGTAGCAGCCACAACCCTTGGGCACGATTATAATAGGACAGTTTGTGGGGGTTGGCGCATGCGAAGGAGCTTGCATGATGTTGGTAAAGTCATCACGATGTTCGTCCCGACCAAAAGTCCCGACCCGACCCGAACTCACCAAATTGATGTCCCGACCATAATCCCCGACCCGAACCATATACGACCCCAAAAAAAGTCTATCCCGTACTCATGGACGTGTAATGTCCTGTCATTCACCTTGTATACATACTATGCATATTGCGTGGCTGTATTCCTGTTTGCAGGAGTTCTAACAAAGCGTTAAAATTCGCCGTCGCAAACAATAATTCTAGCATTTCCTACCCGTGAGAACGCATCGTAGGTGCTTGCTGGTATTCCACACCATTTTACACACTATGCTGGTACTGAACGGAACAATGGTTTCCCTTAAAATTCCACGAACACGTCGTTGGTGACGTTCGCGTAGTCTGTCCGGGACAAGGGATTGCAGACTCCGACGTACACTTAATCGGTATCATAAAGTAAATCAGCGAAGACTCGAGTGTTATCCTGGTTACACACGAGCTTCGACATTCCCAATATTGGAACACACACGATCAGTAAATTGTTAGTGCGTTGAAACTGCAACATGACAGCAAACGGTGGTTACCTCCATTCGTCGTTTGAACATGCGTCTCATGTCTTTGAATTCAGTCTTGTATATCTGCAGTAGTCTTCGTAGGGATGTGTTGTTTACTTCAGCTTCGAGTCGGAGCTCTCGCTGGTGAGTGGCAATGGATTTCCACACGAATTGTGCAGAATCGAGTTTTCTGTGAATCTTGATCGATGATGTCATCTTAGTAGTGCGTAATTCCTCTGATAACACTGCGACCATCTCGCGGAGGTCTTCAATTTGTTTCTTGCGTGGAGTTCTGCGCTTTTGCTTTTTGGGCGGAACAAGGCGTGCATTAATTACTACGCTGGATGAATTCGGCGACAGCGAACTTTGAACGTTCGATTGCTTCGTTGCGACCATCTTGCGGAGACCTTTAACCTGTTTCTTGCGTGAATTCATTCTGCGTTTTTGTTTTTTGGGCGGAACAATGCGTGCATTACTTACTAAGTTGGTTGAATTCGGCGACAGCGAACTTTGAACGTTCGGTTGCTTCGGCGTATTTGACGTTGAACACTCGAAATTTATGTCGAACGGGTTTGGCAGCAGATCGCTGGTCGCTTCAAATTCACTGCCAATATCCACTAAATCAATGTCACCAAGATCGGAGCAGTCACTCATTAGAGGCGGCAAAATGTTATCGAGATCATCCAAACCATCGAATTCAACTATATCCAAAAGTCGGGAGCTTGTCACGTCACTCGTCGCAGTATCTGTACGGAAATTCTTTGTACTCATTTGAAGAATACGCTGTTGCTTCGTCAATTTCGGAGAATAAAGAAGAATGGCGTTGCCCAGATTTTTCACCGTGCCGATTTATAATATATGATACATGATACTAGTATTTCAAACGCGTGGTACATGTTACATGTACTGCGCGTGTGAAATAAGTGTCCCATCTCCGACGTTCGCTCTATAACTCGCCTTGCAACCTCACGATTAATCGGTGGTAACAGAAAGCATTTGTTACATCACTTACTTAATCTGACTTCTGCTTGTTTTCGTCAGCATTTTAGTGGTCGGGAATGGGGACCATCGAATCGGTTGCAAGCGTCAGAAACACCATGTTCCATAAGATTTTCAATTTTTATCTCATGAATTCTTCGAATCACATCTAGCAGTAATGAACATCTAAATGTATTGTCATGGTAATCACTAATTTCCTCATCGTTTGTTTACCTCATGTCCTTCCGTTTCCCGCGTTTTTCGCTGGTAAACATTGCTGCGATACACCAGTCGATGCTCAGTACATCATATCTATGCTACAAGTACACATGTATTAGTACTTATGACATTACACGTATCGGTATCATGAAACTACCTGAGCGGTACCTTTGCAGCACAAGTACCACACACAAGTCGTGCTGCACATGCGTATGATGTGCACGTCCACATACATACATGTGCCTGGCGGTTAACGAAAAATGCATGTAACCATAAAAATACAGGGAAAGACAACGACTCACGGATCCTGTACTAAGTTTGAGTTATGTTAAATAACGGAGAAACAGCAAAACACCCAGGTATCTGCTCTCTCATCAAGTCAAAGCCATTGCTGATGCAGAGGCACTCGCTCGAAATTTCTGATCTGACAAGCGACAACATTCCATCTATAGACGACTTAATGCTAAACTCTGTGGTTGATTTCGATTCTCTAACGACGGGATCTCTTCAAGGCAATAGTGTCCAAGACGACGATTTTATTGATTTAATGTCTCCAGAAGTTGTGAAAACGAGTGCAGACGAGTTGGATGAAATTCTCTCGGGCCTTCCAGAGCCCGAGATAGTTCCAAGCCAACCACTAAGTGGTTCACCATGCTTGGGCCCGCCTAAAGGACAAAAGCGGCGTATTTCAAGAAAGGAGAAGATTCGAGATCTTCGCAACATGGTCTTGGGGTTATCACAAAAACTACAATATCTTCTAGCAGTGCCATCAAACACATCTGGTGCGGTGAGTCGGCAAGTTAGTTCGCCTACTATGCGTCCTCAATCGCTGTGGGAGCACATCGCTGCTGGGCAGTTTAAATTGCGGCGCAAAACAGAAGAGGAGAACGCGAAGTTGAAGATTTAATGGCATCACAGCGACGTATGGTACGCAATTTCAGGCGCATGATTCGACGGCGGACGGATAACGAGGTCAGTCGTTGATGTTATCCTCCTACGTGTACATATTTTCGTCACTGACCACTTCGTGTTCTTCAGTTTTTGGAAGAACCACGCAAGGCAAAACGTCCGAAGCTGGGTACCAATGAGCAAGAATTTGGAAAACTTGTTCGTGGCATTGACGACATTTACGTCAATTTCAACAAGTTTTATGATGAGAAAGACATCAGCTCTGTGCCGTGTCCAGGGAGAAAGCGGCGAGTGTATCCTGACGCAGCCAATGGCACAACCTTCGTCGAGTTCATTGACAAAAATTTAGTTCCCTTCAGTTTTGATAAAACTGAACGCGCGGTTTGGGAATTTTTACAAGGGCCGAGGATCCACCGAGAGCGTGTGCGTTCAAAGGTAATAATTGACATGGATTTTGTCTGTTGCTTTCGAATGAACCCTAACGATACAAATGTGTTGATTTTGTGATCAGGCATTCCAACAAACTGCTGATACTTGCAAGAGTTGTGTTAGCTTTACTTCATCTGTAAAGGGTATATCCACTTACGTTTTGGAGCACCGAGTGGCTCGGAAATATGTTGAAGACAAGCGCACAGTGTTCATCACCCGAACGGCTGCAGTTCCTACAATCACTAACGAATCCTGGGCTTCGGACTTGCGGTTTAAAGAGACTATGAGCATCGTCGTTCGAGTTGGCAGTCCTCTTTCCTCAGGTCAAGTGACAACCATTATCGAAAGCCATCTTTCGGTGTCAATGTACACAGACGATTGTGACCTGGTCGTTGAGCAACACTGGGTTGACTACGTGAAATTGGCTGCAACTGGATGGGGCCGCAAAGTTACTTTCAACAGCCAACAGATTGAGAATTTGTTGTTCAAGCAAAGTCTCGAGACCAGCAATGCGGAGAGAAATGTTCGTCAGGGTTGCTCGCACTAGAGCACCTTGCTTAGAGGAAGCGTGCTATCAAGAGTATACAAACTCTTAGTGAACGACAGTCACAAGTCCTGGTCTTAGGGTACTTAATAGCCAGTTTAGTAAGTTTTAGTCTGTATATATATTTTAGTTAATTAGATCATTTCGTTTGTAATACAAATTAATAAATAACTATATCTTTTCCTATATAAAAGCAGGTCAAATAACATTGGTTGACCCTCAGCCACCCGATTTACGTGGCAGTGGTGTGTCCCACACCATTATTCACAAAGAAAATACTCTCGAAGCATATCTACTGCTAGAGGCGGTACCCAATCTGGGGTACTCCTCATGTAACCCCGTTACATCCTCCCCCACTTAGATAGAGAATACTCCGAACCAATGAGGAGATAGGAAGAGAGTGCCGCTCTCTTTCCTTCTCATGTCGATATCCATCGACAAGCGACCGTTGTGACTTCACGGCTTTCATTCAGCCTTTTGCGCGAGCAAGACACGCAACAGGTTTCCGCGTCAACCCCCCAAGCATGCCTCGGAAGGCGATCACCCATGGCGCTTCGGCGCCTTCTAAGTCTAAGGCCGCGAGGTCAAGGACTGCTCAGGCCGCCCAGACCAAGTCGAAAGACAAGGCCACTCCGAGCACGGAAGCCCGCAAAGCGGCATCCAACAGCTAGCCAGCTTTCGGCCGCTGCTGCCCAAGGAGGGAGCCCGCGACGCAGTCGCTCCCGCTCCTTGTCGCCTCACGACCGGCCAAACCCATGTTCGCCTATCGGGATCAAAGCCCGGGGCTGAGTCCCCGGATTTCGACATTCCTATGATCACGGGATTCGAGTCTAACAAGAACAAAACTGAGTCCATGAAGGACCGCTCCTTCACGGGAAGTTCCTTCGACTTCGGGGATTCTTGCTGATGATTCTAAATCGTCTGAGGTAAAGGCGACTACTGCATGTTCGCCTACCAAGCGCCTAACCTTAGCGGAAGGTAAGGTTCGAGGACAGGTTGCGAAAGCAGCTTCCCAATAGCGGGTTGAAGAGGGTGCCGATGCTGCCAAGAAGCTCGCAGCCCCTTGTTCTCCTACTCAGGGGCCTTCTATTGCAAAATGGTATCGCACCCTTTTCGACTCTGCGTCGAGGAGGGCGAAGAGGAGGGGTCATGTCTGAGCTCCAAGAGATCTCTAACGATCTTGATGAGCGGCAAGAACGCTATCAAGCTGCTCAACAGCAAGGCGCTTCTGAGGTAACATCCTCTGCGCCTTCTACTCCGGTATATCCTCGCGGGTATTACCCTCCGGATGAGGAGATTGGATATACAATGTTCCTGGAGAAGCTCCTCGTGGCATCAACCCCTCTCGCGGCGCCTACGAACGTGCATTAGTTCAGAACAAGCCACTCTTTTGTCGATGATATTGGGGCAGCCAGATGCGTGTCGATAGTACCACACTGACTCTCCCGCTTAGCGAATCTACTAGTCTCCGGAAGAATCTGGAAGCCGAGGTGGGGTCTTCGCCCTGTGGGGGTACCCTTGGGTACAGCCCAAAAACACCACAACCCCCTCCCAAGCCGAAGGCCTGTTCTGGTGGTGGGTTTCCAAGAAGCTCATAACAGTTCAGGAGTTCCAAGATCTCCGAGAAGATCGTCTGCTGTCCAATATCTTGGGCCAGCGCGATCTTCGCATCGAGTTTGCCCACTTAACTACTGAGGGGCAACTCCACTCCGTTATGGAGGGACTTAGACAGCAGTCTAAGTCCAACGCTCATGACGAGCGCGGTTGCGGTTCCGTCAAACCTGGGACCGTACACCGTAAGGCGGTTAAATAGCCTCGGGCTACTTACACCCCTGCTGTTGTCTCTGATCCCAGATCTTAACAGCCTTCAGGCAGTCTGTCTTCCGGCTCCCATGAGCGCTAAGACCAGAGATAACCTCGCTACTTCACAAGCCGCTGGTACTTCCTAGAGCTCCGTCACCATCGGAAGACACGCATCACATGGAAGTGGAGCTGTCCGTTCAGATCAAGGAGTGCAGGAGGAGCCCTCACACGCGTTTGGATACGAGGCTCCTTCTCAGTCTCAACCCCCGGCCCCTCAAATTCGGGTCGGGACTCTGTGGGGTCCCTTTTACAAGACGAAGCCCGTCGTCTTCGATATCGCGTGTATCCGACCGAGATTGCCCTCGGGCTGGAACCTGGTGATCAAGCTTCTCCTAAGCTGCGCCCTTGAGTCCTTCGTCAAGATATGGACGCTCTCGGTCGTGACGCTCGGGAGCTTCACGAGTGTGTCGACCGCCGAGTTCCGGCGTCCGCCTTGAAGGAACTTTGTCGAGGCTTAGACGCTCTAAGCCATGATGTGCACGGTCATCTGCCCTCTTATGATTCACAGTGATATTCCTACCACTAGGCTTATGGGTATGGTTCTTACGGGAGCTCTTCCCATGCGCACCCTCATACCCTTTGTATGATTTGCGTGGGTATCAGCCTGTCTTTCAGTCTCAGGCTTCCACACCGGCTGCTCCGGTTGTCCACGAGACTCAGCCCCGATTTGAGGCGGTGCCGTGCCTGCCAAGGACCGCAAAGGGTCTGATGAAGCGATGCTTCAGATTGTTACTCTCCACGGAGCTAACCACTTTTAGTGGCAGATTTTTAATGTCTAGAAGAGCTAAGTAACCATCCTTAAACACGTTTAAGTTTCCCCTACTTGTCTCGTCAGAGTACCCTTTTTGTTAATCTTGGGCTAACGTCATGGCGTCTCTAACCTGGCTGGTCAACGTCAGCCTGTCGTCCAAAAGTGACGACAATTGTCTTTTTAAAGATTCTGGCTCAATTTCTGAGACCTGGGAGGAAAAGGCTTTCCGAGCCTCTCCCCCACTTACGATGGAGGCTTCGGTGCATCTCGGCAAAGTTAGCGGCATCTGGGGATAGCGTAGCCCATTCACATAGAACAGGGTAACCCCATTGATGCGTGTATCGCATTGTTGAGTGCAAACTCAACCGCAGGCGGCTGGTCCGACCAGGACTGAGGTGCTCCCGCACAGATACTCCGAAGGGTGTCTTCAAGCACGCAATTGACGCGCTCCGTCTGACCATCCGTTTGCGGATAGTCCGCAGTTGACATCGTCAACTTAGTTCTCAGTAGCTGAAACAGGGTGTCCCAAAACGCCCCTGTGAAACGCGGGTCTCAGTCAGAGACAATGGTCTCTGACAGACCATAATAGCGGAACACGCTATCTAGGAACAGCTGTGCAGCTTGTTTCCCGGTGACCTTGTCACGTACCGGAGCAAGATGCACCATCTCGCACAAACGGCAGACAAACACCAATATGCCGGTGTTGCCCTTGTCATCGGTCGGCAGGCCGAAGACGAAGTCGAGACTCATCGACTTCCAGCAATCCACTGGCACAGGTAGGCTCTGTAGTGGAGCCGAGGCGTGGCCCGAAGGCTTCACCCTCTGACATGTTTCGCATGTCTTGACATAGTGATCCACCCACTTATCCGTGCGGAGCCACCGGAATGTCTGAGAGACCACTTGGTAGGTCTTCTCTCGGCCAAGGAGGCCGCTCATCGGTGCTTCATGCGCCTCCAGAAGTATATCATACGTCAGATCCTCGTCGTTCGGAACGACATCCCGAGGAGGATCTCCAGGGTCTACTCTATAGTGGAGTAACCCTTCGGCCAGCTCATAGCGATGGAGCTGTGTCCGCTGTCGAGGCGAGAGTCTATCGAGTTTGGCGTCCTTGCCTTCGGTCAAGAACTGCACCAGAGGTGTGTAGTTCTCGTCTTCCTGATACGCTAAGCGTATCCGATCGTATAGATCTGTCGTGACCCGACTGACATGAGCTAGCTCATAGCTGGGTCGACGCGACAATGCATCGGCAAACACATTAAGCTTGCCCGACTTGTATTCAACGCGAAAGTTGCATTCCGCGAAGAATGACAGCCACCTCGCCATTCGTTGCGATAAATGCGGCGAGTTGGTGGCAGTCCGCAAGGACACATGATTAGTGTAGATCGCAAAGGCCCTTGGGCCCAAGAAATGTTCTCTGAACTTGACAAGAGAATACTTCATTGCAAGTAGCTCCTTGTCATGAACGGGATAATAACGTTTTTTGCGATTTCAAACCTTAAAAAATGGGGTTTATCCGTCTCATTCTTATCAGTTTCCAAACCCACCGATCCATAAGTACCTTACATGGCTTTAAAAACTCTGCATCTAAATTCTAGGGAATACAAAAACGAAGTTCTAAGATCGATTGTGATTAGCTAGAAAAGTAAATGTAAGACTCTTTGTGTTGGATTTATTTTACTGTGTGCTCAAACGAGAACGTTGCTTAGGTTAAGATTGCTACTATATGAGGGGTATGTAATTAAATAACCGTTCACTGATCCTGGTATTAGGGGTGATAATAGCACTTTGTGCGTGTATTTAGCGTTATATGACCCGCAAATCAAATCACTAATATACTTTAAGTTGTTCTATATAAAATCTGGTCTGGTTTAATTGGTTAACTACTGACGGTCACAAGCCGTTTCTGTGGTGCTTATTGTCGTTGCACTTCGCTGTCTGCTCGACTGGACCTATATGCTGGACCTCTACGTTGGGCACGCGGCACGCACGTGTAGGGCGTGTGCCTTGTGTGGGCCATAGTTGAAGAAACGGGAATGGAGCAACCTGATTGGTGGATCTTTTGGGTCCGTCTAATGTGATTGGCTGTCAACTTCAATTTGGTGAATCCTATGATGTGCATCGTGTTTACGCATCTCACAAATCATTTGGTCGCGCCTCAAATCATTTGGACAGTAACAGTAGGATTACTAAAAGACTGTAGGAACTGTAGGAGGTAGCAAGTAGCAATGCCACTAACCTAAATCGAACTCACTTTCCGATTTCCATTCATCTACTCACATCGTCTACTACCAAGCCTCGTTCGCATACCTTTGATAATCGCAATTGGTTAAGAGCCCAAGTTACGCAAACACCGTTAAACTCGTGGAAGACAACTACTTTCACTGGGAGTTCAACATGCGGATGAAACTTGCTCGCAAAGGTTTGCTTCCGCAGATTGTCAAGCCAGAGTACGACCAACTGAGTGACCGATCCACCGCGGAATGGAAGACCAACGATCTGAAGGCCCTTGGCGTGATCGCAGGAGATGTGAGCCTCACATACCAAGTCTACATCCGTGGAGCGTTAACTGCCACAGATGCGTGGACGTTGCTCGAAGAGCAGTTCACTCACAAGACGCTGAAGAACCGACTGATTGTTACTAAGAAGTTGAATAACTTCAAGATGGAGCCGGGTACTCGTTTTGCTTACCACGTCGACCAGTTCAAGGAACTTGTACTACAGATGGAGACAATTGGAGAGCCACTAGATGAGACTCGCTAGCTCGTGTTGCTCCTTGGCAGTCTAACCGACGAGTACAAGATGATCAGCAATGTGCTCGAGAACACACCAAACATTACTCTCGCCTACGCAATTCAAGCGCTTTCTGGAATTACAACCTCGGATGAATCGCCATCGGCTGGCGAAAAAGCTTTCGCAGCAAGGAAGAGAAATTCTGGGAGAAAGCATCGATTTGGTGGCAAGTGCTTCTACGGCAAGAAGCAAGGACACAAGGAGTTTGGGTGCCGCAAGATGAAGTCCGACGAGGAGCGTGGACAAGTAGCCCAAGAGGAAAGACACGACTTCTCATTCGCGGCTACGAGTGCGATGAGCAGATCGGAATGGCTCGTCGACTCCGGTGCAAGCTCACACATGACCAGTGTCCGGGACAAGTTCGTGTCCATGAAGTACCTGAAGACGCCAGTCCGCATCACCATTGCGGATGGTACGAAGATTGGCGCAGTTGAAACGGGCACAGTCAGTCTGAAGCTGATGGACGGAACGACCGTCTCGCTATCGGATGTTCTCTACATTCCCGACGTTGAAGGAAGCCTCATCTCGGTGTCGAAGCTGGCCGAGAAAAATGTTGTCGCGCAGTTCAGCAAAGACAAGTGTGTCTTTCGCTATGGCTACGCTAAAGTTATGGACGCAATGCGCCGTGGAAAGATCTACAAGCTGAAGACAGGGGGAGACGAGGTCTGTAATGTCGCGACGACACCTCGTAAAGAGCCGTGGGCTGTAGTACACGCACGCCTGGGCCACATCCCGTTCAAGCGCTACGAACAGCTACTGACCATGACAGATGTAGTGCCTGAAGTCATGGATGGCGTCACTAGTGATGCTATCTGAGCAGACTGCTGCATGGGCAAGATGAGAGCCGACGACTTTCCACGATACCCCGAGAAGCTCGTCAAAAGCGCTGGTGTACTTGACCTCGTGTACACGAACGTATTGAGTCCGTTGCAGACCAAGACACCTGGTGGTTGCACGTATGTCGTCACATTCATCGACGATTACTCGCACCACGTGACAGTCTACTTCATGAAAGCGAAGTCAGATGTGCTGCCGATGTTCAAGATCTTCAAGGCAGCTTTGGAGAACGCGACGGGCCAAAGGATCAAGCGTCTGCGTTCTGACAACGGTGGAGAGTATACAGAACGACAGTTCAAAGCCTACCGTAATTATTGTGGCATCAAGCATGAGAGGACGGTGCCGTACGCGCCTCAGCAAAACGGACTTGCTGAGCGCATGAACAGGAGATTGTAGAGATGGCTCGGTGTATGCTCTACCATGAGAGCGTTGAGAACTAGTAGTAGGCGGAAGCTGATAACACCACAGCCTGGATCGTCAATCGGATCCCAAATTTGGTGACAATCAAGACGCCCTACGAGATCCTGTACAAGGCCAAGCCGCTACTGAAGAACTTGAAGGTGTTTGGTGCACTTGGCTACGCACACATCCCCAACGAGAAACGCCGAAAGCTCGATGCGAATGCGTTCAAGAGTCGATTCATGGGATACGAAGACGGAGTGAAGGGATACTGTGTCATGCACGTGGCAACGGGAAAGGTGCAAATCATGCGCACCGTCAAGTTCATGGAGACGAGTACATCCGATCATTTGATGGTTCGTCAAGATGAAGATGAAGAACCAACAATTGTTCCTGTACATGCTGAACAACGATCGGTGGACACACGGCTGATCGTTCCGCCCGTTACTGAAGGTCATGACGTTATCCCACTTCAACATGACACAGTATTGGGTGGTGTGATCGTACCATACAGTTCTACCCATCCCATGATTACTCGCTCGCGCACTCGCCCATTGACGAGACTGAAGATCCGGAGGAGGCCAGTACACGCAAGAAACAAATAGTGGCATTGTCGACGACTGGAACCACGAAACGATAGAGATTGGTCCAGAAAAAAGCAAAGGTAAACGAAGGCCAGCTCGCAATTGAGAGCAGTCAAGCTATGGCTGCAATGGAAGGTGCCCCAAAGTCATACGAAGAAGCCACTACCAGCGTGGACGCTAAAGAGTGGAAGCAGGCTATTGCAAGTGAACTGGGGTCGCCCACTGCAAACAAGACCTGGAAGTTGGTACCAAAACCAACGCACCAGCGCCCGATTGGTTGTCGGTGGGTGTTCGCGTTGAAACGTAACGAAAAGGGGGATGTGATTAGACACAAGGCACGTCTGGTGGCAAAAGGTTATTCACAACGTCATGGTATTGACTACGAAGAAACGTATGCACCAGTGGCTTACCTCAACTCGATTCGTACGAAACTCGCTAAGTGTTGCGCCGAAGGATTCGAGATCGAGCACTGTGGCGTCGACACAGCATTTCTATATGGCAAACTGGAAGAGGAGATCTACATGGAGCTTCCAGAAGGCCTACAAGAGCTTCTGGCTTTGGCGGACACAGAAGGAGAAGGTGACGTCGTGTGTTTACTGCTCCAGAGTCTTTATGGACTTAAGCAGGCGTCACGTCTGTGGAACGAGACCATAGACGCATATCTCAAGATAATAAGGTTCAAGGTTGATGGTGCAGACCCATGTGTCTGCCAAGAGGTGAAGGTGATAGCGAGTGCATCGTGTGTCTCTACGTGGACGACAAGTTAATCGCGTCACATGAGAAGAACACCATCGCGTCGGTGAAGGCAGGAATTGCTTAGAAAATTCCGATCAAGAACCTCGGTCGTGCGCGCTACATTCTCGGTATTGAGATCGACTATGATATGGAACGGAAGGCGTTGACCATTAGTCAGCGAGCCTACACCGAGTCTATAATCAACAGGTTTTGTCAAGAGAACGCAAAACCAAGCCTCACCCCACTTGATCTGAGTGTCCACCTGACCAAGGCAGGCGAACCACATATTACGATGACAAAGCAAAGATGAAGTCAAAAACTTGTCGGTCGTTGGTGGGAAGCCTCATGTACTTGGCATGTGGAACACAACCGGACATCGCTGTTGCCGTTGCCAAGTTGAGCCGATACCTAGAAAATCCCGGTCAGCGACACTGGGATGCTGGTATCAAGGTGGTGCGCTATTTGCTGAAGACGAAGGATGTGGCCATCACATACGACGGACGCATGGGGACAGAACTAACCGCTTACTCAGATGCTGACTGGGCCGGAAATCGCGACGACAAACGTTCGGTGAGTGGGGTAATGCTCATGATGTGCGGTGGACCTGTGGTGTGGTGATCGACATTCCAGAAGACGGTGGCTTTAAGTTCTACTGAGGCCGAGTACATGGGCTTAGTGATTGCATCAAGGAAGTTGTGTGGATGCGACGTCTACCCAAGGACATTGGTGCAGAGCAACATGGACCTACGGTAATCTACGAAGACAACCAAGGTGTCATGGCATTGGCAAAGAATGTCGGTTACCAAGCACGCACCAAGCACATTGATATTCGCTATCATTTCATTTGCGAGAAGATTGCGAGTTGTGCGATTCAATTGACCTACGACGAATCCAAGAACCAACTCACTGATTTCCTCACCAAGGGTCTATCGACGAAGACGCTACGCTATTTGCTTAAGCAGAGCAACGTGGGTCCCAAGCTCGAGACATCGAATTGAGTGGGGGTGTTGTGGTTGCACTTCGCTGTCTGCTCGACTGGACCTCTACGCTGGACCTCTACGTTGGGCACGCGGCACGCACGTGTAGGGCGTGTGCCTTGTGTGGGCCATAGTTGAAGAAACGGGAATGGAGCAACCTGATTGGTGGATCTTTTGGGTCCGTCTAATGTGATTGGCTGTCAACTTCAATTTGGTGAATCCTATGATGTGCATCGTGTTTACGCATCTCACAAATCATTTGGTCGCGCCTCAAATCATTTGGACAGTAACAGTAGAATTACTAAAAGACTGTAGGAACTGTAGGAGGTAGCAAGTAGCAATGCCACTAACCTAAATCGAACTCACTTTCCGATTTCCATTCATCTACTCACATCGTCTACTACCAAGCCTCGTTCGCATACCTTTGATAATCGCAATTGGGCTTTGTTCACCATCAACTCAAACGTAACCATTGTGGTCCACAAGTTGTGTATATTTCTGAAGTTGTAATCCTCAGGAATATATTAGGTATCCCGATACTTTGTCCGTCGTTGTCATCATCGGTTGCCATGACAGATACCGAGCCGTTGGCTGAAATTAATTTCAGCCACTTATATGCGTCGGCGCTTCTTTAAATGCTGAATGGCTATCGAAGTGAATTGAAGTTTGGAAAGATAGTTTAGCTTTTAGTATATCACGTATATATCTTAACAATATATCTTAACAAAGTTACACTCTGTAACCTACAGGCAATTAATGGGCTGACCCACATGTATAACGGTTTGGAACGGTCAACATATATTTCGCCAGTAATTCACTTATCAGATAATTTTGTCAACGTTGTTAACTACATGGAGCACTTAAACAATGTGATATTGTGTAGTTATACCGCCCGTTTAGGGACTAGACAACTATACCAGCATCTGAATCTATATACCACTGGATTCAACTTTGCCAACGTCCCGATCCCTGTTAACTATAAGAGTACCTTCATTTTATGCTTGTTGCCTACTTGTTAATCTACACAATCATGAACATAAACGAATCCAGACATCAAGATTTCACTTTCCTGCCTTCGGCGATATAAATCCTACCTAGCGAAGCAAAGCGACAACTTTTGCTTGGCTAAACTGACGTACAAAGTCCCGCTTGGGGGGCTCCGCTTAGCTAGTACATATGCACATGTGTGACAATCTCAAATCCTTCAATAGGATCATTATTATGGAACCGTCTCAATGAGGCAGGGGCGGTACATGATGATACTTGATGCTCAGGGCATCTGTGCAACGTTATGATACGAAAATATGAAGGTTAGCGTTACAGGTAGTGAGGTTTTGAGGCTGGTGAGAGTGGCTTTTCCTCAACTTCTGATGATAAGAGGAGGTCCATGTTTCATCTAAAAGACCCACTTCGAATCTCCTTTCCCAATCTCATTAGTACATGCATATGCGTACATATCAGTCGGGTGTGATGTGTACATATTCCGCACTGCCCTGTCCTTAGCGAAATATTCTCCAAAACGAATTCGGATCTAATCTTAGCCATGACGGTGGTTTATTTGATCAAACGGTGTTCACTGAACGATGAACTGAAGTGACTAGAGTTAGTAGTCCATGATTAAAACGCCAGCAGTGCAGATGATTATTTATTATCAGAATTCTATCTACTGTAGACAAGTTTTAGCTAGTTCTTCAGATCGTGAGCGATTGCGTCCCGCTGAAGTACCTATTATACCTTTGATTACTACAGCAACAGTGTCCACAAAAATGCCGTAAACGCATGCCTATGATTGCTAATGATACAATCAGAAAAATATTGGGCGTGCTGGTGACTCATACAAACTCAAATCTGCGGGCTCAGCACTAAGTTAGCGAGATTGGCAGCTCAATTATGTTTGAGATTCTTGGAACTACGTTAGAAGACGGAGAAGCAGCAAAGTGTACAGGTATCTACTCTCATATCAAACCAAAACCATTGCTGATGCAGAGACACTCGCTCGAGATTCCTGGTCTGGAAAGTGATAATGCTCCACCAGTGGACGACTTAATGCTAGACTCTGTGGTTGACTGCGATTCCGTAACTTCCGGATTTGTCCAAGGCAATAGTGTCCAAGACGACGAATTTTGTGATTTGATATCTGCAGAAGTTGTGAAAACGAGTGCAGACGAGTTGGATAAAATTCTCGCGGGTCTTCTTGAGCCCGAGATTTTGCCGAATCAACCAGTAAATGGTTTGCCACGCTCAGATCGACCTCACCGTCACAAGCGGCGTATTTCAAGAAAGGAGAAGATTCGAGATCTTCTCAACATGGTCTCGGAGTTATCACAAAAACTACAAGATCTTCGAGCAGTGCCATCAAACACATCTGGTGTGGTGAGTCGGCAAGTTAGTTCGCCTACTATGCGTCCTCAATCGCTGTGGGAGCACATCGCCTCTGGTCAGTTTAAATTGCAGCGCAAAGCAGAAGAGGAGAACGCGAAGTTGAAGGATTTAATGGCATCACAGCGACGTATGGTACGCAATTTCAGGCGCATGATTCGACGGCGGACGGATAACGAGGTCAGTCGTTGATGCTATCTTCCTACCTCTACACATTTTCGTCACTGACCACTTCGTGTTTTTTCAGTTTTTGGAAGAACCGCGTCCGAAGCTGGTTATCAATGAGCAAGCATTTGGAAAACTTGTTCATGGTATTGACGACATTTATGTCAATCTCAACAAATTTTATGATGAGAAAGACATAAGCTCTGTGCCGTGTCCAGGGAGAAAGCGGCTAGTGTATCCTGACGCAGCCAATGGCACAACCTTTGTTGAGTTCATTGACAAAAACTTAGTTCCCTTCAGCTTTGATAAAGCTGAACGCGCGGTTTGGGAATTTTTACAAGGGCCGAGGGTCCGCCATCGAGGGCGTGTGCGTTCAAAGGTAATAATTGACATGGATTTTGTCTGTTGCTTTCGAATGAACCCTAACGATACAAATGTGTTGATTTTGTGATCAGGCATTCCAACAAACTGCTGATACTTGCAAGAGTTGTGTTAGCTTTACGTCATCTGTAAGGGGTCTATCCACTTACGTTTTGGAGCATCGAGTGGCTCGGAAATATGTTGAAGACAAGCGCACAGTGTTCATCACCCGAATGACTGCAGTACCTACTATCACTAACGAATCCTGGGCGTCGGATTTGCGGTTTAAAGAGACTATGAGCGTGGTTGTTCGAACTGACAGTTCTCTTTCCACAGGTCAAATGACAACCATTATTGAAAGCCACCTTTCAGTGTCAATGTACACAGAAGATTGTGACCCGGTCGTTGAGCAACACTGGCATGACTACGTGAACTTGGCTGCTAGTGGATGGGACCGCATGATTTCGTTCAATAGCCAAGAGATTGAGAATTTGTTGTTCAAGCATAGTCTCGACGCCAGCAATGTGGAGAGAAATGTTCGTCAGGGTTGCTCGCACGAGTTAGCTTCAATGATTTAGAGACGATGTTACATGAAAAGATACTAGTTAACCATTCCTCACAATGCAATCTGGACACCATCAAAAGAAGAGTCTAAGGCCGTGTTCGTGACGCAACTACAGCGGCGTTTGCGTGAGTTTATGGCTTTTTAAGTAAAAGAACATCGCGAACATTGTGCTAAGATATTTTTCAGCAAAACGGCTGTTTAGTCTCTTTTTTGAAAATCATATTGAACTGTCTATAATGACATTGTACTTTTAAGTGAAGGACATTACAATTTTTTAAATATTGTAATGTCCTCATTTTTGTGACATCTAACCCTGATGGCTCGCTTGAACAACTTGCTGGTCAAAATCGGAGCTAACTCCCGCTACCCAATCCGATTTAGCAGGAAACGAGGTCCACTAAAAATCGTAATAGAACTTAATTCAAGTCAAGTCACTTGCTGGTCGTCTGGTGTGTGCCCTATTGTGTGTGCACACCACACAAGAAGTGTAACGGGGTTACATGAGGTGTAACGGGGTTACATGAAGGGGTACCCTAGAAAGGGTGCCGCCTTTAGAAGTTGAAATACTTCTGTGAGTATTCGTTTTAGATACTCTGTTGTGGTGGTGTGGACCACACCACTGCCACGTAGGTCTGGTGGCTGAGGTCCAACCAACAGTATTTGACCTACTTTTATATGCATATATAGAACAAACTATAGTTAATTAGTTATTTGTATTACAGGCCAAATGACCTAATTAACTATAAATAAAGCAGTCTTAAACTTACTCCAAACTAGCTATTAAGTCCCCTAAGACCAGGACTTGTGAACTGTCGTTCACTAGGAGTTTGTATACTCCTGATAGCACGCTTCCTCTAAGCAAAGTGCTCGTGTGACCCGGTCACACTTTATAGCACTTGTAGTCAATCCACGCCTACGCGGGCAGATTGACTACCTGAATCCTCTGCGGCTTCTACAACGTAAGTCAAGATCGATCGAGAGGAGTTTCCTCATTTGACCGACGCTCAGTTTGAGTCGATCAAGAAGATGGTGGGCATCGTTGGAGGAGATGCCCTCCGAAGCTTGGTGGCTGCTTCGGTGGCCGAGCAGGTCGAACTCGTTGAGGCGTTCGACACGTATGAGCGAGGGCTTATCGCACAAGTAAAGGGATTGCAGGCCCCCGCGGCTGAACTAAAGCCAACACAACCTAAGTCGTTGAGGCTTATGGTTAACCACTACGAAGGAGAGGAGGGAGAGAACCTCCACTTCTGGGTCAGAAAGGTAGAGCTCGCTATGAACACGACTCTCATCTCGACCGAGCAACTTCGGGTCGCTTTCGCACTATCAAACCTTGGAGGCCGTGCGGAGACCTGGGCGTACACGTGCGAGGCGACGTCGCCGGGTTGTTTCACAACCTGGGCTCGACGGTGTGAACAGATTACAGCCACCTTCCTTCCGGCGAACTATGAGAATCGCCAGCGCTCGCACTTCCTTGGCTGTAAACAAGAGAAACTTGAGCTGTATGAGTACATCCAAGAGATGTGGGTGCTCACCGCATTTCTAGTAAGGAACTCCCTACCTGAACACATCAAAGGTACAGTGTTCGTGGATGGGTCCATCCTGCACGCAGTTGTTCCGCGGTATTCAAACACAATGGAAGAGGCGATCCTGTGGTGAAGTGGATTGGAAAGATCTGGCATTGGAATATCCAGGAAAGATCCGATCCGGACGTGATCGGACCTGACGTGATGTGATTGGAGTAGATGACGAGCTGATGTGGGTGGATCTGGTTATGGATTGTTGAGAACTAATCCTGATTGGTCAACTATGGAGCCAATAGAAAAGCTTCACACATCTTACTTTATAAGGGCACTTAATAAGTAGCATATATATTGCCGAGGGATGTTAATGGTGAGGAGGACGCGTGTCCTCCTCACTCCAAAAACTGACGGCTACTAGATAGCTTAACATTTCAGATACGTACTGGGACGTAACCATGGTAAAAGGGCACACTAGGAGTGACCAAGTCCTGGGCCTGGAGAGGTTCAATGGGGAGGACTATACCATGTGGAGGGATAAGGTGATTACCCACATTGAGACGCTGGATGAAAAATACCAGCGTGGGTTGTTGGAAAAAGACCAACCCGAAGCTACGGTTGTCATGATGGACTTCCTAGATGGGACGCCCGAAAAGCCAGTCATTTCGGTGAGTGAGGAGGTCACTCAAGAAGAGGCGAAGGCTAGGCGTTGGCGTCACCAACATTGGACAAGGGCTCGGTCAGAGCTACTAAACCTGTTCAATCAAGCGTTGCCTAACGTTTTTTTGAGTGGATTGTCCGATCAAGTGTCCAGGATGAATCCATGTGACATATGGAAGGAGCTCGAACAGAAGTATGGGCTCGGGGATGCAGGGGGCGTAATCGAGCTACGCCGCCAGTGGGAGCGCCTTACCACGTCAAACTGGAGAAATTTGGGGACCCTATTCGCCCAGTTGAAGAAGCTCCGTAACGACATCAACAGGAAGATGAGAGGCCTGGTTGGGAAGGACATGATTACGGAAGCATGGTTGTGCATGGAAGTGTTGGCTATCCTTCCGAGTGAGTTTTGGGGAAGTTCCATCAGCATGACCGAGGAGTGGTTCACGATCGAGAATGTTGAAGTGAGTCTCCGGCGAGTGTTTGGTGATCGCTCGAGGAAGGAAATCAGCATGTTGACCACGAAGATTCGCCCGGTGACGATCAACGTGGCGAAAAGGTTTACTGGGAAGAAACGAAGCAAGGAAGAGTCTGCCGAGCAACCATCGCGTGAGTGCTTCTACTGTTTTGAAGGTGGCCACTGGAAGAAGGACTGCCCAGTGATGGCTGAGGATCGCGATCCTAAGAGACCTGGTGGTAAGCTGTTCCGGTCGAACATCCGGGCTACACCTCTTGCAAAGAAGAAACGGCTGATGACGGTCAAGAAGGGGGCCAAGCCGACTACCGAGAAGGTGTTGAGTAACCAGGACGAAGACAGGACTCCGGCCGAAGCTGCTGCCTTCGACTCCCAGCTGGAAAAGGCGATCAAGGAGGCAGATGAATTTGAGTACAAGGAAGCTGTTCTAGCGAGTGAGGGCAGCGAAAATGAGGCACCGATGACCTCAATGGACATTGATGATGAGGTACGGAGAAGATTTCCTTGGTATTTATCTAGGTTGAAGCAACTGAGAGTGACTGACAATCTATGGGTGGTTGACACAGGGGCTGGGCACGCAGTAAGCTCGGACAGAAGGTGGTTCAGCCAGCTTGGCGAAGGGCGGACGCACACTTTCGAGTACGGCAACGGGGGCACCTCATCAACCAAGTTACAAGGAACAGTGAGATTTAGTATTCTCAAACCCAGAGGTTACTATAGTAATATCTCAATAAAAAATGTTGCCTTTGATAAGGAGTGTGGTAGTAACTTGCTCAGTGCATATTATTTAGCCACACAAGGGTATCATCACGTTCAGGCTAAAACGGGGGAGTACTTGTACTTCCTCGACAGTAATAACCGATTCATATTTGCTGCGGTAGCAATAGATGAAGTTTATTACCTGCCTAGCAGGCAGTCCGATATTAATACGAGAGTACTGTCAGTCGGTCGTAATACTCAGGTGGACGTTCATAAAACACTTAAGGAGTGGCACCTAAGACTAGGCCATGTCGGTAAAGGCAGGTTAATGAACATCCTGGCCGGTAGGGTTATCAAAGATGCGCCCCAGCTATCACGACGAGAAATGGAAAAGGTACCCTTCTTTTGTCGAACCTGTGAACTGGCAAAATCACGGCGGATGTCATACAGGAATATGGTAGCAGAAAAGGCGGCCACTCCTTTGCATACGTTGCATATGGACTCCGTTGGAAAAATAAAGCCTCAAGGATTGTATACCACAATGGGACACAAGTATGCCCTAGCTGTGGTGGATGACGCCACAGCTTACAAGTGGTATTTTGTGATGAAGTCACTCAAAGAGGTTGGGAAAATTGTTAAAACCCTCATTAAGCAACTGGAAAAACAACTCCCATATACAGTAAAACGTATAAGGACAGATGGAGGTACTGAATTTGTCAATAATATTTTAAATAACTACTGCAAAAGGAATGGACTTGTGTACCAGCAGTCAAATGTTGAGTCTCAGGAAGAGAATGGATCCGCAGAACGAGCACACCAGACAATAATGGGTAAAGTGAGATGTGCGTTAATAGGGTCAGGTATGGCGGCAAAATGGTGGCCGGAGGCACTAAAATACATGACTGCAGTAAATAATAGAATACCGACTGCTCGACTCAAAGGGAAATGTCCATATGAAGTACTATTTGGTACAAAGCCAACAGGAATTGGTCTGCAAATCTGGGGCAGCACATGTTACGCCCATATACCAAAGACCAAACGGACCAATCAGAAGCTTAGTGAGAGAGCTATAGAGTGCAAATTACTTGGTCTTTCCGATAGTTATAAAGGTTATCGACTATTAGATATTAAAGAAAACAGGTACCTCATTGCACGTGATGTAAAATTTGGGACAACGTACACTGAGGGGCTAATTTCACGGTCATTTCCATCAGGGGAAATTAACGTCAATATTGAAAATATCACGGAAATTTGTGATTTAGGAAAAAGAGACCGCGAAATAGACGTGTCTGGACCTAAAAAGCGACCACGGGTTGCAAACGAGCACGAAACCTCAGCGGGAAGCACAGAAACAGTGGGAGATGTGGGACAGCGTGTATTTGTCCCTCCTATCCCACGAAGCTGTCGCAAAAGGAGACCAAACTCCCACCTCAGGGACTATGTTGTATCAATCAACGCTGTCACAATTAGTACAAAAGTAATACCTATTCCGAGGTCAATAAAGGAAGCAAGAAAAGGGCCTCATGCCCAACAGTGGGAGAATGCTTTACAGATTGAATATCAAGCTTTAGTAGCTAATAATACATGGGATATTGTAACTTTACCTAAAGGGCGCAAAATATTAGGGTGCCACTGGGTATTTGATGTAAAATACAACCCAGACGGTACAGTTGAGCGCTTCAAAGCAAGGTTAGTCGTAAGGGGAAATACACAAACACAAGGTGTTGATTTTAATGAGATATTTTCACCAGTGGCGAGATATGAATCTCTACGATTATTATTGGCGATAGCTACAATAAGGGATCTACATGTCCATCAAATGGATGTGTCTACCGCGTTCCTCAATGGATCGCTATTTGAGGATATTTATATGCAACAACCACATGGGTTTAGGCATGGTGACGCGTCTAGCGTGTGCAAACTCAAGAAGAGCCTGTATGGACTCAAACAGGCTCCGCGTATATGGTACGCGCTCCTCAATAAGTTCTTGGTGAGCATAGGGTTTTGTCGGTGCAAAAAGGAGTACTGTTTGTACCGTCAAAAGTGGGAGGTAAATGGAGTAACTCATATAGTACTCATTTGTGTTTATGTGGATGATATTACTATCGCTGCCAGCAGTATAATACTGATGCAAAAGGTGAAAGCCCAATTGGCTTCAAGATTTACTATGAAAGACTTAGGTGATATCCACTATCTCTTAAAAATGGAAATTAAGAGGGATCGGACCAATAAGATTCTCAGTATGTCTCAACATAAATATATTATGGACTTACTGCAAAAGTTTGAAATGACTGAGTGTAGCTCAGAGCCGACACCACAAGCAAAAAGTGTAGTACTTGAGAAAGAGGATAGGTTAACCCCAGAACAAATATCAGCTCAGCCATTTGATTATAGAGGTTTAGTGGGGTCACTGATGTACCTTGTTCGTGGTACACGCCCTGATATAGCAAATGCTGTCAGAGAATTGAGTAAGTTCTTGTCATGCTATAATAAGAGCCATTACAAGGCAGCCCAGAGAGTACTAAAGTATCTGAAAGGAACGTCGACGTATGGTCTCATATTTGACGGAAAAAGTAAGGAAGTAATATATGAACTATACACAGACGCGAGCTTCGCGAATGCTAATGAAAACCGAAAGTCAGTGACTGGGTATGTGAGTATTATGGCTGATGCGTGTATTACTTGGAAAAGTTCAAGGCAAAGTACTGTGAGCCTCCACACAGCGCAAGCAGAGCTAATAGCTGCTAGCGAAGGGATCAAGGAGAGCGAGTGGCTATGGGTATTATTAGAGGAACTTGGATTTAAGCAAACCCAGCCAATAGTATGTTGGTGTGATAATAAGGGAGCGATTAGTATTATTAAAGACCCAGCTAATCATACATCAACAAAGCATATTGATATTAAAGGACTATATGCTAGAGAAATTCATGATAAGGGAAGAATTGTAGTATCATACTGCAACACAAATGATATGATAGCAGATGCCCTCACGAAGGCACTGCCTCAAACTCAATTTGAAAAACTTAGAAGTCTTATGGGGGTTAAGGACCTAAGCCTCCCCTTACCGCAATAAGGTTTGGGGCTCGTGCACTGTCTTGTCCATGGATCAAAAGATACTTTGAAGTTAAAGATTCGCCATGTGGCATATCCAAAGTCATCTGACTCAAGTTGAAGTCTAAGATACTTTTCAAGGTTGAAGATCTGCCATGTGGCATATCCAGAGCCATCTGGCTAAATTTGAAGTTCAAAGATACTTTGAAGTGCACCAAGGACAAAGACTTATGCGGTTAAATGAACAATAAGACGTAACGTTATGATATTGGTTAACTCTCATTGCGTAAAGTTCAAAGGTTAATGATTAGACTACGACACGCCATGATAACATGACGCAAGCACAGCAAGAGCCGACCGTTGACCGCATCTGGGAAGGGAGGGGCAAGCCCCAGCCATGCCTTGGAGAACTGTGCTCTAGCGCCTCCCAGACTCTGGATGGTGGTGCCACAGGATTGCTCCTGGGCTTTTTAACTGTGTTTGTCGTAGCCCCCCCGAAGGGTTTGAAAGCGGCCAGAGGCGCTTAGTCGAACCAGAACTTAATAGAGCAAATTTGAGAGTGAATGAACTGGTGACAAGTGCTTTGGAGCAGGGCACTAAGAGACAGAAAACATAAGAAAATAAGAAACCATAAGGAATAAAGTATTTGATGGGACACAAATTTTGTGGTATTACAAATTAGGGAATAGGTCATGGGAATAGTGGTGTCACTAAATTTGAGGGACGCAAACTTTTTTGGAACCACCAATTTTGGATTGCCTAATCTGCGAAAGGTCGTGACACGAAGAGTCGCATGTTATTTTTGAAAGGTCACAACTTGATTTAGAAAAGGACATTTCATATGCGATAAAAGATAGGATAAGAAAGGATGTGCATACTATTAAGAGCCAATAGTTGTTGAAATGTAATCCTGCGAAATGCAGGATCGCATGGTATTTAAGGAAAGGTCGCAACTTGATTTAGGATAAGGCAAGTCATATGCGACCACAGAAGGGATAGTAAAGATGTGCTTGAACTTTTAGTGGGAGTGTTGAGAACTAATCCTGATTGGTCAACTATGGAGCCAATAGAAAAGCTTCACACATCTTACTTTATAAGGGCACTTAATAAGTAGCATATATATTGCCGAGGGATGTTAATGGTGAGGAGGACGCGTGTCCTCCTCACTCCAAAAACTGACGGCTACTAGATAGCTTAACATGGATCCAGCTGATGGATAAGATTGATGGAGATTAGTGACACCTTGGGTGGGACGTGATGGATGGATTGGCGTATGATCTACTTACATACCCAGATCCGAAGGGTTGGGAGGATCATATATGGATATGGATGATGTGGGACTTGCGTGATTGTAAGATGGGTGCGGCAGTATGTCTATATATACTGTGGAAACTAGTGATCTAAGCCTAGATGTCTGGATCTAGGCTATGATCTATATCCGTGAAGACCAGATCGGTTCGTATATCAGGTTCCATTCAGGGAACTTGGATCAAGGCTCGTGGACCTTGATCCATAGGCGGATCCGAGTGATCTGGAAACTAGAGATATTATGGCAAAGCTGGACGATGATTAGAGGATTAACAGCATGGAGTAAGCTTGGATATATTACGATTATGCTTATTAGGAAGTATTACAACCGGATCATACATGGAAACCCTAGATCAAGGAGATCAAGGAGATCTAGCCGATCTGGAATCAGATCAGAGTAATCTGGCCTATTAAGGCATGATCAGACTGGGGTGACGCGTGATCTGGATACTATGGGGCATGATTACGATATTGGCGAGAGAAGAAGTCCAGATCACGACATTGCGACTAGTGATCTAACGTTTATGGTCCGGATCCAAGGTGATCTACAAGATGTCGACTGCTACGATGGTGAGGAACAGGAAAGGACAAGAATCAGGATAGCGTAATCGGTTGATGTGTCATTAAGGATAGGATACAAGATGGGATAGGTCTTAGCATTAAATCAGAACCGAATTTGCATTGTACGACACAAGTGGTTCGCTACGCGCCTGGAAACGGGAACTACATTGGCCCTACGGTATTAATAGCGATTTAGGTGTATAGATCTAGGGTGGTTGATAATATCTAGATAATATATTGTCTAGATCCAACCTCCTAGTATCTTACCCTAAGTGCAGATCCAAGATCCCGGTATTAATTGCTTAGCCGGTAGATCTTCGGTTTCTCAACGATCAAGATCGCGCTATAGGAAGCGCTAAGCAATCAAAGAACCCCGCGTAAAGGGAAATCAATACAAAGGAATTACTACAAGGCCGGATC
Organism: Phytophthora palmivora; assembly: GCA_008079305.1. Taxonomy (NCBI): domain Eukaryota; phylum Oomycota; class Peronosporomycetes; order Peronosporales; family Peronosporaceae; genus Phytophthora; species Phytophthora palmivora. The sequence continues at coordinate 199,351 of VOQZ01000183.1, read as the reverse complement.
CAGATCTAGGCCGCCGGATCCAAGCTCGATCTAATCGCTTGGACTCCGGATCTATTACTGGCGAGTGGTGTGAAGACTCCCACGCTACTCTACAACCCCAACGTCACGCCAAGACGTTCAACCAACACAGATCGAGCAACTTAGCAGTCACCAAGAGAGGAAGATCCAGCCCAACCGACGGGTACACAAGGTGATCATCGGAGGACCCCCTTCGTTAGTCGGTGTCTGGTCATGGGTGGGAAGTTGGATCTAGCGATCTCGCAGATTTCGCTGATCCCGCTACACCACAATCCAGATCGCTCAATAACCACCGATAGGCTCGTACTCCTACTTCAGTGTGGCAAGTCCACAATGCGTCGACAGGCGAGCAGGGAACTCTGAGAACCGGAGCCAACACGGGGTCGGCACCCATGAAACTGGGTACGGATGTATAGATCTCCATCAGCTGCTACGTATGGGGGAAGCTCGGGAACATGCAACGCGCCTGCCCTGCGGGAGGGCAAAGGAAGTTCCCTGTCAAACCGAAGGGCTCGAAAGGTCAGTGGTAAAAGCCACGACCCAAGAGCCAGAGGAGCTGGGATCACGAGTAGGCGGGGAGATCTAAGTCCCAATGATAGGAGTGCAGCCGGCGCACGCTATGGATGGTTACCACCTGGGAGACTGGGTGCTCTCAAAACGAGAAAGAGCAGCGGTGGGATGGTTGTGGTACACGCGAGTACGGGGATACGGAGATCCCATCCGAATCCGAATCGATTCTTGGGCGTAGACGAACTTTGCTCGACGCCAGACGGTCGCACAAAATGACGGCAAGTTTACCGGCGCTTGGCATGAAAGCGAAAGCAGCGGTCATGTCTCGGTGAGGCTGGGCGATGGTACGGTGGTTAACGTACATGGGGTCCGTATGGACCTGGCTGTAAAGTTTGAGGACTTTGACAGCACGGAGTCGTTCCTTGTCCTAGACATGGACAAGTACGACTTGATCCTGGGCATGCAGTGGCTCGAAAAGCACGAGCCCTGGATTGATTGGCGCTGCAAAATCATTGGAGCTAGTCGGCCCGCGGTCTCCGACAGACCATTGGTGAGTAATGTTCGCACCTCTGTTCGAGGCTGGGGGGCCACCGAATATCACCAAGACGCTTACGCGTCCGAAGAAGTGATGAGAGTCGCTGAATCCAACGAAGACGTTGCGATGAGCCCTGCAACTGGTCGTGAGACCAACGCTCATTGCTGAGCGTGGGAGACTGCCACGACGACAAGTCCCAATACTGAAAGTTGTCGCGGCATATGGGCTTCGACTGTGGCAGTGCCGGACGGCACTGATCAGGCGGGTACCATAGGTCCGCAAACAGCAGAGGCTGCTGAAGAGAGCGCTAAGGGCATCTCCAGTGTGGATAACATAGGTCCACAAGCGGGTAACGTAATTCTCAAACAGCAAAGAGCAGAGGCTATTGAGGGGAGCGCTACATACGTCTCTGGTGTGGGTAACGTAGTTCCACCCGGGGTCAAAATTACCAGTACGAGGGCAGAGGTGCCGTTGAACACCTCCCATGTGGATAACTAAGTACCACGCCCGGAGTCTGAGACCCCACCAAAACGACCTGTCGAAGATCAGTGCCATATATTCGACGGCGTGTCCGGTCGTCACGTGAATACAGGTGGCGTCCATCTGGAGGCGCTGCCTGCGGTGTCAGTGTTACTGAACCTCTAGGAACTGTCGTGAACGACTTTCTGGTCGAGTTGAAAGCCGGATATATCGCGGAGATGGTGTTCCTGAAGCCAGAGACCTCTTCTGAAGATTTGAACTCTTCCTCCGTAATGGACGAGGATGTCCTGGAGGGGTTCATGAAGCAGCGCGCAACGCGCTTGGGTTCTGAGATTCTCAAGAACCCGGAGGATCCAGTGTATCCTCTTGTGAAGGAATACTCGGATGTGGTGTCGAAGCACCCACCATCCCAACTCCCACCGGATCGGGAGTACGGCACGAGTTTGACCTCGTGCCTGGCGCAAAGTACTGTGTCGCGGGGCAGTGACCTCTACCTCGCGAGCAGTGCGAGGTCATAGATGCTTTCTTCGCCGAGAAGGCGAAGTCGGGCATGGTGCGGGAGTCGAAGTCCCCGCACTCAACGCCAACGTTGTGCGTTCGCAAACCAAACGGGAAGTGGCGTCTGGTTCATGCCTATAACAAGATGAACAACGCGACGGTACCGGCACAGACGCCGATCCCTCGCAAAGACATGTTGTTGGACAACATGTCGGGTTGTACGCTGTACAGCGCCTTGGATCTGGTAGATGGCTATTACCAGATCCTGATGCGGGAGAGTGATATTCCCCTCACCGCATGAGCACCCGAATCAGGATGCTCTGGGAGTGGCTAGTGATGCCACAAGGGCTTTCGAATGCCCCAGCGACGTTCAATCGCTTGGTCACTCAATTGTTTAGACCATTGCGTACGTTCGCACAGACGTACTTAGACGATATATTCGTCCATACCATGAGATATCCGACCTCTCCGACCCCTAACCCTAAGCATAACCAGGCAAATCCAGGGGGTGTCACCTTTAACTATCGCCCTGCCTCACCCCAAATACCCTTCAGATAGCAGGTGACAGAACCCTAAGCCCGCTACGACTCGCAAGTCGAGCCTTCGCTTGGCGGGGTGGCAACATTGGGTCCTGGGTTTGCATCCTTGTGCTACACACACGGCCTGCAAACCACAGGCATATTTAGTGACATCTGCCCCCAATCTCCGACCAATCAGAGAGCCTGCATATCGCATTATACTTGAACGGACTATACTTGATATGCGGTCGGATGATTTGCACAATTTTACTAGAGTTTTGTAATGATCGCACTTAAGTACGGTCGGAGAAGTGATGATATCCATCCATAGCCATGCCGAAGACGGCCAGACGGCTATGGAGGTGCATTTGAAGCACCTCCGTCGCGTGTTTGAGGTCATGAGAGCTAACAAGCTCTATACCAACATCGACAAGTGCGTCTTTGCAGCTGAGGAGATAAAAGCCCTCGGCTGCTTTGTCAGCAGGGTCGGCGTACGCGCCGATCCAGGGAAGGTCAAGGCCATAGCGGCTTGGCCGACCCCGAGATCACAGAAGGACCTCCGGAAGTGGTTGGGCTTAGCCAACTATATTCGTAAGTACAGCGCAGGGTACGCTGAACTAGCTCGACCCTTGTCGGATCTCTTAAAGAAAGATGCCGACTGGGTCTGGGAGTAACAGCACCAGGATGCTTTCGACACCATCAAGGCGAGCTTACAGCAAGCGCCAGTCCTGGCTCTGCGGGACGAGAATAATCCTTTCCGCGTCATCTATGACGCTTCTGACTATGCCATAGGCTGTGCGCTGTTGCAGAAGGACGATGAAGGACACGAACGTGTCATCTCCTTCCAGTCCAGGCAGCTGAAGGCTGCCGAACAGAACTATCCCGTTCATGACAAGGAGCTACTTGCAATGAAGTACGCTCTTGTCAAGTTTAGAGTTCACCTCGAGGACCCACGGCTCATTGTGATTTACACTGATCACGCGTCCTTGCGGACTGCCACCAACTCGCCGCGTTTATCGCACCGAATGGCGAGATGGCTGTCATTCTTCGCGGAATACAACTTCCGCGTTGAATACAAGTCGGGCAAGCTTAATGTGTTTGCCGATGCATTGTCGCGTCGATCCGGCTATGAGCTAGCTCATGTCAGTCGGATCGCGGCTGATCTATAAGATCGGATACGCTTAGCGTATCAGGAAGACGAGAACTACACACCTCTGGTGCAGTTCTTGTCCGATGGCAAGGACGCCAAAGTCGACAGGCTTTCGCCTCGACAGCGAACACAGCTCCATCGTTATGAGCTGGCCGAAGGGTTACTCCATTACAGAGTAGACCCTAGAGATCCTCCACGGGTTGTCGTTCCAAACGACGAGGATCTGAAGTATGACATACTTCTGGAGGCGCATGAAGCACCGATGAGCGGCCATCGTGGCCGAGAGAAGACCTACCAAGTGGTCTCTCAGACATTCCGGTGGCTCCGCACGGATAAGTGGGTGGATCACTATGTCAAGACATGCGAAACATGTCAGAGGGTGAAGCCTTCGGGCCACGCCTCGGCTCCACTACAGAGCCTACCTGTGCCAGTGGATTGCTGGAAGTCGATGAGTCTCGACTTCGTCTTCGGCCTGCCGACCGATGACAAGGGCAACACCGGCATATTGGTGTTTGTCTGCCGTTTGTGCGAGATGGTGCATCTTGCTCCGGTACGTGACAAGGTCACCGGGAAACAAGCTGCACAGCTGTTCCTAGATAGCGTGTTCCGCTATTATGGTCTGTCAGAGACCATTGTCTCTGACTGAGACCCGCGTTTCACAGGGGCGTTTTGGGACACCCTGTTTCAGCTACTGAGAACTAAGTTGACGATGTCAACTGCGGACTATCCGCAAACGGATGGTCAGACAGAGCGCGTCAATTGCGTGCTTGAAGACACCCTTCCAAGTATCTGTGCGGGAGCACCTCAGTCCTGGTCGGATCAGCCGCCTGCGGTTGAGTTTGCACTCAACAATGCGATACACGCATCAATGGGGTTACCCTGTTCTATGTGAATGGGCTACGCTATCCCCAGATGCCGCTAACTTTGCCGAGATGCACCGAAGCCTCCATCGTAAGTGGGGGAGAGGCTCGGAAAGCCTTTTCCTCCCAGGTCTCAGAAATTGAGCCAGAATCTTTAAAAAGACAATTGTCGTCACTTTTGGACGACAGGCTGACGTTGACCAGCCAGGTTAGAGACGCCATGACGTTAGCCCAAGATTAACAAAAAGGGTACTCTGACGAGACAAGTAGGGGAAACTTAAACGTGTTTAAGGATGGTTACTTAGCTCTTCTAGACATTAAAAATCTGCCACTAAAAGTGGTTAGCTCCGTGGAGAGTAACAATCTGAAGCATCGCTTCATCAGACCCTTTGCGGTCCTTGGCAGGCACGGCACCGCCTCAAATCGGGGCTGAGTCTCGTGGACAACCGGAGCAGCCGGTGTGGAAGCCTGAGACTGAAAGACAGGCTGATACCCACGCAAATCATACAAAGGGTATGAGGGTGCGCATGGGAAGAGCTCCCGTAAGAACCATACCCATAAGCCTAGTGGTAGGAATATCACTGTGAATCATAAGAGGGCAGATGACCGTGCACATCATGGCTTAGAGCGTCTAAGCCTCGACAAAGTTCCTTCAAGGCGGACGCCGGAACTCGGCGGTCGACACACTCGTGAAGTTCCCGAGCGTCACGACCGAGAGCGTCCATATCTTGACGAAGGACTCAAGGGCGCAGCTTAGGAGAAGCTTGATCACCAGGTTCCAGCCCGAGGGCAATCTCGGTCGGATACACGCGATATCGAAGACGACGGGCTTCGTCTTGTAAAAGGGACCCCACAGAGTCCCGACCCGAATTTGAGGGGCCAGGGGTTGAGACTGAGAAGGAGCCTCGTATCCAAACGCGTGTGAGGGCTCCTCCTGCACTCCTTGATCTGAACGGACAGCTCCACTTCCATGTGATGCGTGTCTTCCGATGGTGACGGAGCTCTAGGAAGTACCAGCGGCTTGTGAAGTAGCGAGGTTATCTCTGGTCTTAGCGCTCATGGGAGCCGGAAGACAGACTGCCTGAAGGCTGTTAAGATCTGGGATCAGAGACAACAGCAGGGGTGTAAGTAGCCCGAGGCTATTTAACCGCCTTACGGTGTACGGTCCCAGGTTTGACGGAACCGCAACCGCGCTCGTCATGAGCGTTGGACTTAGACTGCTGTCTAAGTCCCTCCATAACGGAGTGGAGTTGCCCCTCAGTAGTTAAGTGGGCAAACTCGATGCGAAGATCGCGCTGGCCCAAGATATTGGACAGCAGACGATCTTCTCGGAGATCTTGGAACTCCTGAACTGTTATGACCTTCTTGGAAACCCACCACCAGAACAGGCCTTCGGCTTGGGAGGGGGTTGTGGTGTTTTTGGGCTGTACCCAAGGGTACCCCCACAGGGCGAAGACCCCACCTCGGCTTCCAGATTCTTCCGGAGACTAGTAGATTCGCTAAGCGGGAGAGTCAGTGTGGTACTATCGACACGCATCTGGCTGCCCCAATATCATCGACAAAAGAGTGGCTTGTTCTGAACTAATGCACGTTCGTAGGCGCCGCGAGAGGGGTTGATGCCACGAGGAGCTTCTCCAGGAACATTGTATATCCAATCTCCTCATCCGGAGGGTAATACCCGCGAGGATATACCGGAGTAGAAGGCGCAGAGGATGTTACCTCAGAAGCGCCTTGCTGTTGAGCAGCTTGATAGCGTTCTTGCCGCTCATCAAGATCGTTAGAGATCTCTTGGAGCTCAGACATGACCCCTCCTCTTCGCACTCCTCGACTCAGAGTCGAAAAGGGTGCGATACCATTTTGCAATAGAAGGCCCCTGAGTAGGAGAACAAGGGGCTGCGAGCTTCTTGGCAGCATCGGCACCCTCTTCAACCCGCTATTGGGAAGCTGCTTTCGCAGCCTGTCCTCGAACCTTACCTTCCGCTAAGGTTAGGCGCTTGGTAGGCGAACATGCAGTAGTCGCCTTTACCTCAGACGATTTAGAATCATCAGCAAGAATCCCCAAAGTCGAAGGAACTTCCAGTGAAGGAGCGGTCCTTCATAGACTCAGATTTGTTCTTGTTAGACTCGAATCCCGTGATCATAGGAATGTCGAGATCCGGGGACTCAGCCCCGGGACTTTGATCCCGATAGGCGAACATGGGTTTTGGCCGGTCGTGAGGCGACAAGGAGCGGGAGCGACTGCGTCGCGGGCTCCCTCCTTGGGCAGCAGCGGCCGAAAGCTGGCTAGCTGTTGGAAGCCGCTTTGCGGGCTTCCGTGCTCGGAGTGGCCTTGTCTTTCGACTTGGTCTGGGCGGCCTGAGCAGTCCTTGACCTCGCGGCCTTAGACTGAGAAGGCGCCGAAGCGCCATGGGTGATCACCTTCCGAGTCATGCTTGGGGGGTTGACGTGGAAACCTGTTGCGTGTCTTGCTCGCGCAAAAGGCTGAATGAAAGTCGTGAAGTCACAACGGTCGCTTGTCGATGAATATCGACATGAGAAGGAAAGAGAGCGGCACTCTCTTCCTATCTCCTCATTGGTTCGGAGTATTCCCTATCTAAGTGGGGGAGGATGTAACGGGGTTACATGAGGAGTACCCCAGATTGGGTACCGCCTCTAGCAGTAGATATGCTTCGAGAGTATTTTCTTTGTGAATAATGGTGTGGGACACACCACTGCCACGTAAATCGGGTGGCTGAGGGCCAACCAATGTTATTTGACCTGCTTTTATATAGGAAAAGATATAGTTATTTATTAATTTGTATTACAAGCGAAATGATCTAATTAACTAAAATATATATACAGACTAAAACTTACTCTAAACTGGCTATTAAGTACCCTAAGACCAGGACTTGTGAACTGCGGTTCATTAAGAGTTTGTATACTCTTGATAGCACGCTTCCTCAAGCAAGGTGCTCATGCGACCCCATTACATTCTGGGTCAAGTTAAAGTCAAATTATTAGCCAATCGTATTGATTGTGTAAACGTACAATTAACTTTAATGTGCATAATTTCGTGACAGAGGTAATCACTAGCATTTTCATCGTTTCGTTTGCCTCGTTTCATTCCTGTGGCTTCGCCGGTAAACATTGCTGCGTTACAGCAGTCAATGCCGAGTTCATGTCTGTGTTACATGTACCGTATAACACGGATCAACTGCTACTGTCGTGTAGGACACGATAGAATTCTCACTTGTCGGGTGAGTTCCCACCAACAACACGCGTTTCCCCGTGAAGGTTGGTGATTGTTGGATCAAACCTGAAGACTAGGAACGAAGCCTTACACCGGGTCGGTTGTAAGCGCTTCTGTGTACCGATGTTGTTTTAGGTCTCCCATACCTACACCACTAGCCACGAGCTTAGACTGCAGTCCCTCAGAGAAAAGGTACCAGCGTGTTAGGCCTTATACAGGAGTGGCGAGGTGTAATCTCAACGGGGAGCAAAATATACACTAGGACTTTAGTATACCCTAAGTATACACGTAATGACACTTCACTGTCGTCTCCGATCTCTCGGCCACACCAACTCTTGGCCTGACCAGGATAAACTCTCAGTTCAATATACGTTGAGTCTACCAACACGTATCCCACACAACTGAGCGTGTCCTGGTACTTAAATAAGCTAGCTACACTTACCTAAGTCGGACTTGGCTCTTGTTAGCTGAGAGGAAGACTGCGTTTTATAAACTGCTGACAAACGCTGTGCCCGTTCAACGAATGGCCAAATGCCTAACTTCCAATCGAAAACTTGCTGTGTGGCCGGGTCGTACCGAGGGCGACCAACAGCAGACAGAAATATCACCTTGGTGATGTATCGCTTGCTCCGCAGGCAGCGTAAAGGCAATCTTCATCATCCGGAAGTAGGAAAAAACGTCGAGTAGGTTGCGTAATGTTGAATAGTTTTTCGTCGACATGCACGGTATCAACCATGCTGTCAAACAGCATTGCATCGCGTTGGATGTGAGAAAGAGAATACTGGAAGTGCTGGTGGTTGTTAGCCTCCGTTAAAACGAGCTTCACCACGCTCGTGAACTTGCGTAGCTTGCCTTGACGAAGGCTCAAAAAGTGTGGTAGGGGTCATGCCGCGTGCAGCTGCAGCAGAGCGCACTGTCGATCGCTCTTCGACATCGATGCCACGCAGCCGCCCAAACATTTGCGAGTGATCCACCGCTAGCCTTCCAGAGCGGCACCTATGTTGTGGCGATGCATAGTGGCCAGTGCGTGCCATTTCTGCTTTTGCCCGGGTCCAAAGGCGGGATATGGCGGAGGTGTCGATGCCCTCCTCTGCAACGAGAGCCGATAGATCTCCCCGCTCGAGCTTTCCTTCGTTGGAGCGCAGTAGCAACGCACCCAGGATCTTGATTCGCCCAGAGTCGGTGAGCTTGGTTTTCCGTGGAGCAGTAGGCTTCATAATGGCGATGATTTGGCGTTTGAGGCGGGGGTGAGCAAAATATGTTGTAAGGCTTTCTGTACCAGCTTGTGTTTTCCCTCCAGCGCTGGTCAACCGGCCATTCAACCTGAATTCGTCGTTCCATACATTCCACTCAATGTAAAGTACTGTTGGTTTCTTGCATATACGAATGCATGCATACACACATGAGCGACTCACAGTAGTTATTAAGGGAAATCGAGAATTTCTATTTCTAGACGACAGGACCGGCACTCCGTGCCGATCGTTATTAAAATGACCCTAGATATACCTCGTTGACTTCTTCTGCAAAGTGATCTTCGTCGCCCTAGCGAGCACCGCCGTAACACAAACGAAATATGGCTGCATTTAAGCCTTCTCGGTAAGAGTATTGCCCATATTAATTGAGGTTCGTGCACGAAATCAACGGTACATATAATATTATAGGATTGACACTACATAACCAGTTTATAAGCGCGGATTTCAAGTAATTTGTGCTCTCCTGTATTGTCCGTGCACTATTCACCGGTCTCGTTATAGTAGATGTACCAAAGTACTTCTGTGGTCCACCCTACTATGGCCATTATGATACAATTGGCATACCAGACGAAGTAGTTAGAGTTAAAAAGCACACAGCAAAGCATTCGAAAGCTCACGATCCTACCATGCTACCTGGCCCAAACGTGACCTTCTTTGTAATGGTAATCGAGCTTCTCCTGGAGAGCTGTGATGACATGCCAGAAAAATGTCGTAATACTGTCAAGTTTTAGCGATAATTCATCGCGTTTTTATACGAGCGCTACGATGAGCTTGGCTACATCGCTGCACCCAGTTATAGCCTATAAAACGCGGTGATGGCCTCCAAATTGATCGAGTCCAGACGAGGATTTACTGTCCGATATAGCAATATCGCAGCAGTAGACAAAGAGGGGAAGGGCAAAATTGCCCAATCATCGCGTAGTTCGGAATTAGGCGACGATTTATTGTTACAATTGCAAGGAGTTAGGTCATACATTGTGATTGGCGTAAATATCTATAGCCTTCTGCTACCACACTAGCTACAACAGGCAATGCGATCGGTGAGATGCCATGACGCATGTGGAACTTACGATTACGAGGGAGGCTGTAGTTATTGCCTCCCTTACATGCAATAACCGTACCTAATACTTTCTACAACGTTAAAAACACTTGTCTAAAGTACGGTAGCTGTCCGTTGCAAATGAGGCCTCTACAGCTGCGATCAGGCCGTCAGTGTCAAATGTGGGGTCTTTTATTGCAGCGTTGTAACGAATGGAAGAACCAAAAGTCTAAAACGTTCATATCGGGCGAACACGGCGGCTGGCTAACCATTTGGATATTCCAGCCACCTACCTGACCAGCTTCAATAATATCTGCGTTGTCATCTTGCACTTGGGGTCCAGCGTTGTCCTGCTGCATCTTTATTGTAGCTGACGTTCTACCTGCAACATTTCAGCAACATCGAGCAACATTAAAAATACATAACATTGGGACAACTTCTAGTAACATAATCACTTCAATTCCACTCACCGGGCCAATTCTCCCGAATGGAAAGGAACACTTTCTCGCGTAGCATTCTGGTGTATATAGCGCGCGTCATAGAGACGCTCTTGGTAATGGGAGCTCCTTTACCTCGGTTCTTCGACGCTCGTTGGGCTACAGCCTACTCTACAATCGGCCAAACGCCTATTTTGCCATCGAAATAGCACTTCTTACCAATATCATAGCGAGGTCTGGCAACAGCAGCCAAGAACATTACCTTTCCTATGTACCCTTTGTTTGGGCGCGATCGATATGACAAATCCTCACCTTTGGCTAGGTAAAATTTTGCATTTGCCTTGTAGAGGTTGAACCACTTCTCATCGAGATGCACAGTATCATACATGTGATGGACACGAAACATCTTTACCCCTAGCAAAAATAAAAGCACGAATTAAAAATAAGTAAGTACATAGACTATCAATTACATTAACAAAATCAATAGCAATATTTATCTAGGTGATGCTCGACGTGTGCCAGCGCCCACGGCAAACGCCGCATCTCGTGCACACCCGAAAGCGTCGGTCGGACGCGAGAGATTTTGCTGCGAATGACGCTGGGCTTCAAGTAACGCAGCAGCGTCATTTTGGAGATGCAGGTTACGGCGGCGAGCGAGCGCAAGCCCTGCCGCTGTCAGAAAGGGACATCGCGAAACCTCTCTACCTCCTCGTCATCGGTGAGACGACGGGGCGGCGACGGTCGCTGCTGGCGGCTACCCATCTGAGCAGCGCTGTTGTGGCGCTGCTGCCACACCTTGCTAATGGTGTGGCGTTGCAGTCCGAAGCCCACTGCAGCCAAGGCAATGCTGCCTCGCGGAAGGTAGCCGCCGACCGACCGTTGAGAGAGGTACAGCGCAATGGCCACCTTGACGTGTGGCGAAAGGTCGTGCTGGTTCTGGCGGCGTGGCATGCTGGGGTTGGCTGTCGTGAGTTGGGATAGTTGAGGTCAAAGAACTGTGAACTGATTGTTGGCTACAGCTCGAATAAAAGTGGTTGGCTGCGGTGAAAGCGCGCCAGTAGTTATGCTTGTCTAACCTTCAATTTAGGCGCCAAGATAACTAATTATTTCTAACCAATCAAATGCCCTCATGTATATTATGTTTTCCACACAAAAAACCAACGGGGTGGACCAAAGTATTAATACCGCATTCTCTACCTCTGATTACTGCAGCTGCAGCGACCCTGAAGCTGCGGTAAACGAAATACATACGACATGCAACCAGGCAAATGCAGGGAAAATGCAGGGAGAAGTGACCGTGACTCATACCATAGTATGGCATACAACCCGAAAAATACAGCAAAAATACGGGGAGTGACATACTCAAATCTGCGGGCTCAGCACTAAGTTAGCGAGATTGACAGCTCAATTATGTTTGAGATTCTTGGAACTACGTTAGAAAACGGAGAAGCAGCAAAGTGTACAGGTATCTACTCTCATATCAAACCAAAACCATTGCTGACGCAGAGACACTCGCTCGAGATTCCTGATCTGGAAAGTGATAATGCTCCACCAGTGGACGACTTAATGCTAGACTCTGTGGTTGACTGCGATTCCGTAACTTCCGGATTTGTCCAAGGCAATAGTGTCCAAGACGACGAATTTTGTGATTTGATATCTGCAGAAGTTGTGAAAACGAGTGCAGACGAGTTGGATAGAATTCTCGCGGGTCTTCTTGAGCCCGAGATTTTGCCGAATCAACCAGTAAATGGCTTGCCACGCTCAGATCGACCTCACAGACACAAGCGGCGTATTTCAAGAAAGGAGAAGATTCAAGGTCTTCGCAACACGGTCTTGGGGTTATCACAAAAACTACAAGATCTTCGAGCAGTGCCATCAAACACACCTTGTGCGGTGAGTCAGCAAATTAATTCGGCTACTATACGTCCTCAATCGCTGTGGGAGCACATCGCTGCTGGACAGTTTAAATTGCGGCGCAAAACAGAAGAGGAGAACGCGAAGTTGAAGGATTTAATGGCATCACAGCGACGTATGGTACGCAATTTCAGGCGCATGATTCGACGGCGGACGGATAACGAGGTCAGTCGTTGATGCTATCTTCCTACCTGTACACATTTTCGTCACTGACCACTTCGTGTTTTTCAGTTTTTGGAAGAACCGCGTCCGAAGCTGGTTATCAATGAGCAAGCATTTGGAAAACTTGTTCATGGTATTGACGACATTTATGTCAATCTCAACAAATTTTATGATGAGAAAGACATAAGCTCTGTGCCGTGTCCAGGGAGAAAGCGGCTAGTGTATCCTGACGCAGCCAATGGCACAACCTTTGTTGAGTTCATTGACAAAAACTTAGTTCCCTTCAGCTTTGATAAAGCTGAACGCGCGGTTTGGGAATTTTTACAAGGGCCGAGGGTCCGCCATCGAGGGCGTGTGCGTTCAAAGGTAATAATTGACATGGATTTTGTCTGTTGCTTTCGAATGAACCCTAACGATACAAATGTGTTGATTTTGTGATCAGGCATTCCAACAAACTGCTGATACTTGCAAGAGTTGTGTTAGCTTTACGTCATCTGTAAGGGGTCTATCCACTTACGTTTTGGAGCATCGAGTGGCTCGGAAATATGTTGAAGACAAGCGCACAGTGTTCATCACCCGAACGGCTGCAGTTCCTACAATCACTAACGAATCCTGGGCGTCGGACTTGCGGTTTAAAGAGACTATGAGCATCGTCGTTCGCGTTGGCAGTCCTCTTTCCTCAGGTCAAGTGACAACCATTATCGAAAGCCATCTTTCGGTGTCAATGTACGCAGACGATTGTGACCCGGTCGTTGAGCAACACTGGGTTGACTACGTGAAATTGGCTGCAAATGGATGGGACCGCAAAGTTACTTTCAACAGCCAAGAGATTGAGAATTTGTTGTTCAAGCAAAGTATCGAGGCACGCAATGCGGAAAACAATATTTCTAGCACTGCAACTAACTGATATCGAAAAAATACGAAGACAGTTACAATGGCTGTTTTGGTATGACTGTGATCGTGACGAGAATGCGTCCAAGAACATCCTGCTCCTGACTCGCTCTCACTTCCTGGGGCAAGATCGTCATCCAGCATTTTGTCGACAATGTCCGTAAGATTAAGTGTCGTTTAGTGCCCTCGGGTTGCTAGGCGATAGTTGGTTGAAGTGCCCCCAGGTGCTAAAATGTGCATCTGGAATCCTAACTGGTATCTAAATTTTGTGATTTGAGTAGCATCAATATTAGTTGGGCTAAATTTGAATTTTGCTCGCAAGATGGCGTTGCTGTGGTCACTGATGCAAGTGCTCTTGTGGCTCACGTTACAGGTTCTAGCGTTGGCAGTGCACCTTGCACCGGCAGTCGCAGCCCTCACGACTGTGGCTGCTATCGTGCTGGTGTTTGCCATGACGACACAGGCACTGGAGCACGGCGTATTGGCATCGATGCATCGCTCCAAGTGGCACAAGAACTCACACTACGACGATCTTCGTCGTGACTTTTACCGCGGCTTTTGGCTGCTTACGTTGCTCTACGTGGTGAGCTCAGTACTGTGGATTTACTTTACAGAGAGGACAGGAGCCCGTGTCGTCTATGGAGCTGTCTTTTGTACGCTGTGGTGGGGAGTACAGCTATCTATGGTCGTCGCACTCACCCCCTTCGATGAGATATTGACCAAGATCAAGACAGCGATTAAGTGGTAAAGAGACTGGAGGTGAGGAGGACAATCATAATGATAGAAGAACAATGGAGAGAACCGTGCAACAACAGAGGAGACTAAACATCGAAGTAGTGGTGACCTGTCGTGATCGTCACGAAAGAGCTGTGACTTCTATTATCTTCGTACCGTGAAGTGTACATACAAACTGTTGACATCATCAAACTACTTCTGTTGACTGCAGTAATGAAGTACCAAGCAGACAAGGATTCTCAAAATCTCTACACAAAGTGCTCTTCGTTGCTTGATCAGCTCTGTGTCTTCTCTTTATCCTCAACTTTCTCTTCTTGTACCACTAGTGCCGCTGATGCTACAACCTTCTCGTGTTCGGTATCCTGTTCCACGTCCGTCATCACCAGCGCGCTCTGCTGGTCTTCCTGTTTCAATGCCTGTTTAGCTCTCTCGCCCGCCTCCTGCACTTGCTGCTTCTGCAACTGTTCAAACTGCGCGAAAGTGGTCTTGTCTGCTATAACTTTCTGTGCCGCCGCCGGCTGCAGCGTCGAGATAGCGGAGGGAGGGAATCCAGCGTCCAGAAGTTGCTGTCGCATGCTGCGAGTGATCATAAAGGCCACAGAGGCCACTTGCGGCCCGTTTCCCGTACTTCCCTGACCGTACCACACGCGCTCTGCCCACTTGGAACCGTCATAGTGCCACTTGTTGACGTAGTAGCGTCCTAGCAGATGCCAGCGCTGCACTCGAGCCTGGAGTCGACGTACGATGGTCATGGTGCTGATGCTGCTCCACTCGGATAAGCTTTGTGTGGTGCACGCTAATCGATGTAACGATTGTGTACATTAACTGATTGGAACGGCGCGAAAACGGTTTTCAAAAAAAGACGCGAAAAAGCACAAACAAGGAGGTCAGAATGCCGTCATCGCCCTATGTTTGGGTTTGGATTCCTCGCGTTCCTCACGCTTCAAGATGAATCTTTATCTGATAATCCTGTCTTAAATGTGTGGGTGACAGTGAAGTTGGTTCGAGATGAGATTGTCCAGCTCAGGCTGAGATCAGTGCACAAAAGCAGACCACGCTTCATGATGAAACTTTCAGAAGAGACAATGGCTTTGTAACCACAGGATAACGAATCGTCTTGACGATCTCTTGGTATGTCCTTTCGATTCGTTTGCCAATCCAGAGTTTCAATATAGATATCTACACGTAGATGTACGTGTGTCGGTTGCTTTATAGCCCATGAACCGATTTCAACACGCCCGAAAAACTGGTCGATAACCCACGTTGCACGCTTCAATTTTTGACCGGTTGCACACGTCTGGTAGAGCATAAAACGTCTGGCTGGGCGCAAATCGGCATCGCGGTGAAATCGACTGAGCCTGGGATTCCCATCGGACAGTCCCGTCACGATTCTTCCCGTGTACTTCTGGGCGAATGGCGCACATTAGTCCTGTCCTGCCTCATTTCAAATGAGTCATGTTCAGAAACGACCTGTGCAGGATTTTAGTGCTCAGGCCGCTTGGTCACCAAGTTAATGAAAACCTTCACGTATCTCGCCATTTTACTGTCGAGGCACTTCTGGCTACCTTTCAACGCATATTATTGGTCCAAACTTCATCGTTTCTCGATCTGATTGGTAGAAACCCCTTCCCCTTCAAGAGTCAGTACGACGGCTCCTCTCTATCATAGAAAGTGGCCGCCTGTCTTCATTCTGCAATTAGTAGGGGGAACACTAGTCGATAGTGTACATTGGGCAAGATGACGGCCATCTTCGGGCAGGAGTTGAGCCCCGGCATGGCAGCGCTTGTGTATGTGTTTTTAGTCCTAGCACTGCTGGTATTATGTGGTTCTATCTGGTATTACTGGAGCTACGCGCGCAAGATCGAGCGGTTCCTGGCCCGTGATAACCAGAACAACAACATGATGCGACATCATCTCGTGGACAGTTTCCTACAGCGTGGTGAGGAGGAGTGGCCCTGTTCAATCTGCTTTCATGACAACCACCCAGACAAGACGAGCTGTGTCATGTGTGGCACACCACGCATTGTCACTGCAACGACTCCGTCACATTTAGCACGTGCGTCTGGGCTTCACAAACAGGATTTCAGTCAGAGTATGCTCAATCAACAGTCACGTGTCCGGAGCTTTCACGTCCGAAGACTCAAGCAAATGGATTTGACATCTAGACAGAAGGCAGCAGTGAGACGACATTTGTGGAAGAGGAAAAGAGGTAAAGATGGCGTCATGCGCTGGGTGCGTATTGACGCACAACATGCACATGACCAAGAGGACGAGATGATGAACAAGGAGAATCGGAGCGAAACGATGTACAGTGGATTGAGTACACCTCCAAATGGAACAGCCATTTTGGGAGGAGATGAATTTCCAAGGACGTCCAATACTAGTCGCATCTCATCGTCATCGTCGTTAAGGGAAGACAACGAGAATATTGCATTGGCACTGAGGGATTTCGGCGTTCCGGAAGATGAAGGACGACATCCAGACAGCTCGTTCTTGTCAGCGAACAATGATTTAGGACGTCCATCTTTCCAGCCGCTACGTGCAACAGCGCTCAAACGTCTGGAAGAAGCGGAAGAACGTCCAACGATGGCGTTTTACTCGCAACAGAACCCGTTCAACCCGGCAAATAGTGGTGTTAATTCGTTTAACCCGAATGGTAGTAGCAGGAATCCATTCTCTGGTAGTACTGTCAACCCATTCGCAAGCACACGTGGTCTTGCTAGTTCACGTGGTTTGAACCAAATTAATGAGGACAGAGAGGGTACCATGGGTGGAGGACCAGTGCCTGAAATTGGAGGACCTGATGGTGTTGAGGACCGTCGTTTCCTCGAGTCGAACGATACGGCCATGTCGGCGGTGTCTACTGGGTATGTAAGACATGAAGATGGTGAAGGAGGCTACGAATGGACTCCTGCTGGAACTATAATCGCTTTTACGGATACTAGTCGCCGCATGGACTGCGAGGACGATCTTGAGGAGATAGCCTCGCTGACATTCCATGACAAGAATCGTTGGTTCCTTGAACAGGTGCAGAAGCGCTGGCGTAGTTATGAGGAAGGCCACATTCAGTTTGTTGTAAGACGAGAGCACCTGGTAAGCGATTCGCTGGAACAGATGCTGAAGTGCCCACCCAGTCGTTTCTGGGAGCGCTTGCGTATTTACTTCGAGAACGAGCCAGGTCTGGATGCTGGTGGTTTGATTCGCGAATGGTACGAGATTTTGAGTGACTCACTCTTCAACGATGACTTCGGTCTCTTCATTGCGACGAAAGGAGAGAATATGGGCTACTGGATTAACCCCGCCTCAGCGTCAAAGGTTCCTAACCACCTGGAGTACTACGAGTTCGTAGGTCGATTGTTGGCAAAGGCATTGATTGAGGGCTACAACATGAAGATGTCACTTGCGCTTCCGCTTATCAAACACATTCTTGGAGTACCCATTTCGTTCTCGGACCTGGAATTCCTGGATGAAGACTTGTACAAAAATGCGATGTGGATGAAGCAGAACGACCACGCTGAGTTGTTAGCGATTGACTTCACAGTGCAAGTAATCACCTCTGAGGGCAAGTCTCACACTGTTGAACTGGTACCAGGGGGTGCTGGACGCGACGTGACTGACGAAAACAAAAAGGAGTACCTAGAACTTTTGCTCAAACACTACATGTTTGAGAGCATTTCAGAGCAACTGGGTGCGCTGCTCATGGGCTTCTACGATGTTATGCCGCAGTTCCTCATCACGGTGTTTGACTACCAGGAGTTTGATCTGCTGCTTTCTGGTGTGCCAGAGCTGGATGTGAACGACTGGCATACGCATAGTGAGGTGCGCTGGATTAAGCTTGAGAAACCAACTCCTGTTGAACACCGCGTGCTGAAATGGTTCTGGGAGTGTATGGCTGAGTTTACCAGCGAGGAACGCGCACGTTTGCTTCAATTTGCGACTGGCACGTCTCGTGTACCTGTTCAGGGGTTCAAGGCGCTCATGAGCAGCGATGGCCGTGTCCGACGATTTACATTCAGTTCGTTCAGCGTGGTGCTCCGCCTACTGGCCTCATGCCCAAGGGCCACACGTGCTTCAATCGAATTGATCTGCCACTCTACCACACCAAGGAAGAGATGATCAACTATCTGACGCTTGTGATGAACATGGAGATCTCGGGCTTTTGGATGGAGTAAACTACTTATTACACCAAGCTCTTATCTGTTCGTGTGTCAGTCGGGGAAATTAAATATGAGTCGATTTTTTTCATGTTGCTGCTTCCCAAGTGTATCATGCTACATTTGCAGTTGATGAGATTCACTTGTGCACGGCGAAGCAGTTTGGAGTCATCTGAATTGTCGACTCAACGTCGGTATAGCGCAACAAAAACTTGCTGCAAATCTCGTCTGTGTGGTGGCCACCGTCCATCATTCGAAGCACGTCCTTCTCCAGTTGATTGGCCTTGCTTGCAAGCGCTCGTTTAGATGAGACCACGCTACCTCCAGCTCCAGTGGGAGCGCTACTTCCACCATTTCCATTCACACCGCCATTCGCCCCGCCTACCGGTTGAGTCGATGAAGGCACTGCGCTGATAGGATTCATCCCTGACATCGATGGAGAATTTGTCGACAACGCATATGGACGACCTTTTTGCTGAGCTCCCTGTTGCTGTTGGGCTTGTTGCGAAGCTTGTTGCGACTGTTGCTGTTGTTGTGGACTGGATCCTGGCAGGTTGCGTTCAATGCATATAGGATAGCGGTGCACACGCCTCAGGAAGCCGTGAATCAATCCGAATGTGATAAAGCGTCGGACATCAATAAACGTAAGTGACTCGGAGTACACGACGCAGAAGTCGCTCATGCGTAAGCTAGGCTGGACAGAGCAGTACAGTGCGAATATCCGAGCGAATGACGGTGGAGCATGCCCTGATTTCGCGATGTACACAGCGCACTCGGCTTGTAGTTTGGGGTCATTCGCGAGCACTGCGATCTTCGGTGTATTCACATAGATATTCGAATGCAGGAAAATATCGATCAGCGTGACACATCCGTAGTACAGAAGCTGCCGAACACACTTCTTCACGATCGCGATCTCCACGTCAGCTTCCAGACTGATGCGCTTCAGATACCGGACGCCGTCAATAAACGGAACGATTTGCTGTAGTGCTAAGTCCCATTCCGCTGTTGTAGCACAAGTCCCAAGCACGTAGTAAGTTTCTCGTCGCAGAGCAATAATAACACCAGCAAATTACGCACCACTGTTTTCAAGCAGAGCTCGCAAGTCCCGAATGGCAACTGGCACTTGGTACTCAAACACAGGAGCTGGGTCTTGTAGCGTTGGAAAAAGCTTCAAATTGATGATGTTGGCCGTATCCACCGGAATGGTGCACTCACCATGTAGTGTCAAGTCTCTCAAAATCTGAGGCAGGATCGTCCCCAACAACTCTTTCTTGTCCGAGTTATACAAGAAACCACTTTCCTTCTCCATCCCTTCCACCAAAGCACCCAACTGCATCACACAGAAATTCAATTGATCACCTCGATCAGTCCCTAAAGTGCTCAATAACATACCTTCCGCAGAATCGGTCGATACGGCGCCGTCTCCACGTGCTCATCAAACACGAAACCTATGCATCCAAGCACAATTAACAGCGTAACACAAAATACTCTGCATATTATTAACGTACCAATATTGAACAGTAGAGCATTGCGATGATACTTGTCATCCTCAATACACACAGGATACCCCACGATCTTCATCTGCTGGGCACGAACTGTCATATAATAAAATATATAAATAATTATATTTTTCTCTACTGACTTTATTATAATAGCCCCACCCGTGATAATCTTCCCACATAGAGCCTTATCAATGATAATGTAGCCCGAAACGCTATCAAACACCTCGTTGCTAAGCACGCTACACACAGAACAAAGACGTTAGCGATCAATGAACTCTAGCAGTACGTTCTACAGATACAAAACTTACTTCTCCGGTGCCTGGAAGAGGATCACGGGCCCTGCTACGTTGTCGAATTCGCTATAGAATAACCCCTTGATCATCGTTTGGTCTTGTGCTCGTGTGAAATGGTACCAAAATGTGATTTGAGTTGACTTATTTCGGACTAAATTAAGTCGTACTAAATTTCAGTGAATAGGATAGACATAAATTTTGAGTCACGGTCTCAGATAAATTGGCGCGAGATGGCATTGGATGCGCGTACGGTATGATGTCTGCGGAGCGCTGTACTACAGCCTTGTATAATTACTGACTTCTGGCGTATGTATGCTGTGCTGTAGGTATCAGTGAAGCTGGCAGAGCTCACGGAGCACTTGGGTTGCGCGCTGTGCCACGGAATTCTACGAGACGCGCACACCATCCCTGACTGTCTTCATTCCTGTATGCACTCCCCTATTAGAGGACTTATAGTGAATAGAGTATCAATTACTGTGTTATTAGAAAGAGAACTGATGGTTTTTTGTGTTCGTTACAGTCTGCAAGAGCTGCATCTATCGACATTTCCTCGTAAAAGGAAGTTGTGAATGCCCCAAATGCCACAAAAAGCTCAATCCACAACCGACTGCCACGCTAATGTAAGTGCTAGCTTTTCTAGTTCAAAGAGAAGTGATATTTAATGTGTTGTTTGCCGGTAGAACGGACCAGAAACTACAGGAAGTGGTGGACCGCATTTTTCCTGAATTCAAAGAGCAGGAGGTGATATTAGAGAAGGAATTTTACGCCAAAAACAACTTCAAGCTTAAAGAGGAGAGTCAAGAAATGATGGATGGGGCCAATGGAGCATCATCTACATCATGCCGTGGACGATCAAAGAAAAAGACACACGGTGCTAAAACTATCAGCAATGGCAGTGTCGCCTGCACGAGACAGTTCACGATTGAGGTCTATCCACAACAAACGTACGTATCGCTCAATTAAAATTATGTCCGATGATTATTCAAGTTGATGAACATGGTTGTGACAGAAATGCGAAGACACTACCAGAACTTAAATTCCCCTATATGCAGGTGAATGGTAATTTCAAGGTACGCCATTGAATCTTGCAACTTGATATGCGCATGACTAAAAATGTGTTTATCCTACAAATCTAGATGTCTGAGCTGCGCAAGTTAACGCATAAGCGTCTCAAACTACCAGATGAAGTTCAGTTGGAGATAGCGTGCATGGGCACTACTGTGGGGCCAGAACTTTCGGTACATTTCATTCAGCGGACAATCTGGCAGCATCAAAACCAGAATGGGCCGCTCGTGCTGCACTATCGACACATGACGTCATGATCCACGATGATTCCTAACCAAAAGTTCGTCAGAGTTTGCGATGTTGTATGCATCCAGAAACTGCTTACAAGTACGAATACAGCGGAGTAGTGATCGTGAATGGCAAGTGCTCGCAGATTTTGTAGAATTTCATAGTTCATGTATCCATTCCAATAGTCCAAGTCACTTCAAGTTCGCTTTGATTGGTTAAAACGTGCTCAAAACCGTTTCG
This sequence comes from Phytophthora palmivora, assembly GCA_008079305.1. Lineage (NCBI taxonomy): Eukaryota > Oomycota > Peronosporomycetes > Peronosporales > Peronosporaceae > Phytophthora > Phytophthora palmivora. Next base: position 177,640 of record VOQZ01000183.1, on the reverse strand, counting down.
CCACGTCAGACATGATGAGGGTCTATGACTTCCCTATTCTGACCGCTGCACGCGTCGTAAGTCGCTTTTGTCTTCACGATGAAGAGCTTCCTTACATTGCACGCCTATTAGATGCATTTCTAGACACGTTTTCGTTCAAATGGACCCTTGCTCGAAGCTACAAGCGAACGGGAAGTTTGCGGTTGATGCAGTATCTCGCTGCACGAGCACCAATTGAGACTTTCGACCCGTTCTACCGTCGCTGGATGCTCAATGCAACGTCTTGGTTTGTTGCAATTCGTGGAGATTTATCGGCACTTCAATGGTTGATGGAAATTTATCTTCCTGATGAAATGTTGAGTGCTGCAGTTTATGCTGCTGCGGCCAATGGCCACGTGGAAATTCTCGAGTGGTTATACACGTTTCATCATGAACGGATCTATTGGAATGGTATAGAAATGTGTGGGGCTCTGGATTATGGTCATGACAATGCGATGCAGTGGCTTCGTACACATTCACGTCCTCGTCCAGAGTGTTTAAAGTTGGTGATGCGATCTGCTGCCAAGACGGGGAACTTGGAAGTAGTACGATGGTTGTATAATGAATGTCATGCGCCTGCTGAAGATGCACTACGTTATGCTCAGAAGGAAGGTTATTGGGAAACTGCGCGATGGATTCTTGTGAATTGTGAGCTAGAGGTGCGGAGGGTCAACTGGGACGGAGCAGCAGCAGATGGCGCGCTGTCTTTCATGAAGTACGCGTATTCACGAGGTTTAGGAAAACCCCGGTCATCTACACTTGTAGCTGCAGCCTCTAATGGACACCTGGAGGTTGTCAAATGGCTTTATGATGAGGTACACTTGTCTTTGATAGCTGGGGCTATGAGGCGAGCAGCGGAAAACGGGCATTTAAGCGTCGTACAGTGGCTTCACGACATGGAGTGCGAACAAGGTGATGTCTGGACGATGGATAGTGCTGCTAAGAACGGTCATCTTGATGTGGTGGAGTGGCTTCATGAATACCGAAACGAAGGTTGTAGCTCCAAGGCCATGTCATGGGCTGCAGGACACGGTCATCTTGAGGTCGTCAAATGGCTTCACACACATCGAAGTGAAGGATGCACGAAGCTAGCGATGGATATGGCTGCGACAAACGGGTACTTAGAAATCGTTCAGTGGTTACATGAAAATCGGACTGAAGATTGTTCTACCGATGCAATGGATGGAGCTGCTCGAAGTGGTCACCTGCACGTTGTACAATGGCTTCACGCCAATCAGACTGAAGGTTGTACGACGTCTGCTATGGATACTTCCGCTGCTGCTGGTCATCTCGAAATCTTGAAGTGGCTCCACGCAAACAGAGAGGAGGGCTGTACGGTGTCAGCGATGGACTGGGCTGCTTGCAGCGGTCATCTGGACATTATTAAATGGCTTCATTCTAATCGAAAGGAAGGATGCACGGTGACGGCTATGACCGCTGCTGCAAGGCAAGGCCACTTAAGAGTGATTAAGTGGCTTCATATAAATCGCGATGAAGGCTGTGCTCCATATACAGCATCAAATGTGGCATCTATCGGTAATATCGAGGTAGTGGCATGGCTTCACGAGAATCGTAACGAGGTCGATGCAGACCTTGCCATGGAAGAGGCAATCTTGCGTTCTCGTTTTGAAATTGTCATGTATTTGCATTCGAAGGGCGTGGACATTACCTCTTTCACTGATGTAACTTTCCATAACCCAAGCTGGGAATTATCCCAGTGGTTGGTCACCAACTATGCCGATCGAATTACAAACTGCAGCTTTGAAGTTCCGACTTGGAACTATCGATTTAATAATTGGTGTCGCCATTCTTCCATGCGACGTACAAGTTACAACGAGGATTTTACTATATGGCGTTTTGATTAAGTGTTTTAAGGATCGTGAGGAATTATTGCAGTAATGCGATCCTGCGATCCGCAGCCAAGACAACAGAATGTATGCTTCATTAATAGATTGAACACTGCATCGTTCCAGTTAATTGAATTGATGATCTTGTAAGTTGATGATGATGATCCTGTAAGCAACACACAGCTAGCAAATACTTCAATTTGAACAACGACCTCGTTGTTGAAGTGGCGGAGGTCTGAATATCATCAGCGTATTATCTGCGGTTGCACAGACGCTTGCTTACATATAGTCAGGATGTTGTCCAAGGCTATTATATCCTTCTCGTACTTGAGCTGCGATCTACATAGACTGTCTTGTAGCCTTGCGTTCCTATCGATCATATACAGGATATTAGTGCAAGCTGAGCAGTGTCCTCAGTAACGCAATCCAAACGTACTGAAATAGGTAGGGCGGCACACGGTCAGGAAATGTGGCATCGAATATCTTAAGTTCGTGAAACATCGATCTCATTCGTTTGCTTTCCTTTACATTCAGTACTGTTGTACTACCAATCCAATCGGCCAATACTTCGCCCACCTCTGCAAATATGTTCCAGTTTTCTTCAGAACGTAAGGGTCCAGGTGCTTTACGCTTCCGGTAGGAAATCATTTCGTCTAAGAAATCCCCTAGCAATTTCACCAGTGAACCTTGCTTATTTTGCTGCTGAAAAGCAATGACATACTCGTGCATTCTCAACAATGCGTCATCTCTGTGGCTGTCAATAAAATGTTTAAGATCGAGCCAGGTACACTGCAGCGCTGGATCCGATAAAGCTGTAGGGACTCCATCCTTAGTGCATGATGCTTTTATCAACTGTCCCAATTGATTCATGGCTTTAATCGTGCTCTTCAACTCCAGCTTTTCCACTGCCCGTTTTTCAGATAAAAGAACCCCCATCCGAACTGTCGTATCCCGATACAAACAAGCAGTGGCCTCCTCAACCTTTCCGTCACTTCGAATCAAATCCAAGAGTTTGGTCGTCACTTGGCTACAGCAGTGCAACACTACAGTATAAGCTTTATGGGCTGCAGTGGTCTCTAAAATGGCAAAAGCCTTTTCCGTGGCTTCCACAAAACGTCCCAATCCTTTCACTTGTTCCTTTGTCTTTACTTGCACTTTAGCCGACATCTTTTGTTTCTTGGATAATACAGCTTGTTCTTCTATCTGTGTTGCTTCCCATGCTCGTCTCTCAGCCAAACGTTGCGCCTCAATACTCGCTAATTCTTCCTCAGTCCTTCGTCTCCGCTTTTGAGTCCATTGAAGTGTTTGCATTATTTTTTATAGGACCAAAATCTGGTTTGGGGCTAAAATATAGTCTTTAAAAATAAACATGACCAATTTTCGAATTTTGATAGACATGGAGGAGATAGGAGACGCAGTGTTCACGACGTTCCCTAATGAGGACTTTCACTTCAATGTGAGGCTTGAAGATGGCGTAGGACATATCAGACTTGAGAATCAGACGTCCAAGCAGTGCTGGACGTGCATATTTCGTGACATTGGAGCGTTCGCGCCGGATGGAGTGATGCTGCCTCCACACACAGTGCTTCGCTATGTGGCGGTGCGTGCTGTAGTTGGATCAATACACAAATAGTGATTATATCAACTCAGAAAATGCATATTGGTATGGACAGGCAAGTTTGAAGGGGACTATAACCTCTAATGGTGCTACCAAGGGACTAAAACTGGAACGAAGACGTGGAGACAAAACCTTGGAACTGGAAGTACTGATCAAGTTAGGAGTGGCGGACTGTATGTTGGATGCCAAGTACATTTTCCCAATGACATTAGTGACGCGACAAAATGCACCGCCCTCGGAACAAGTAGATGCTCTTACTGCTCAAGTTCAAAGTCTTCAACAAGAAGTGAAGACGCTCAAGGAACAGATGAAGGCGGTACTGCATACTCTGGAGAAGAGTGTGGTTTCTTCGTTGACGTCTCCAGGGTTTACAATTCGTGGGCTTCCTACTGGTAATCGCTCTTCGACATCAGCTTCAACCTCACCTACTACGCCTACAACAGGAAATGAAGAGATCTCTCCGACAAGAGACACAGCCGAAATCCCTTCAACAAGAGACACTGCTGAGATCCATCCGACACCTTCTTCGAGAAAGCGTCAAACGAGTGAAATTGCGGATTTTACAGACCACAAACTTGCTAAGCACAAGGAATACCGCGAGAAGATTACATCATCTGGAGCGATAGAGCGTAAAAATCGCCAGCACAATTGCAAAGTGTGTTCAGCTCTGCGAGGAGATCGACGACAACCATTTAGAACTTATCACTATTGTGTGGAGTGCACGAAAAAGCGAGAAGGTGGCATGATCTTCTTGTGTAACAAAGTCAGACCCCATGATGCTGAAGAATATCGAAATGCTACGTGCAATCAAATCTGGCATGCTTTGTGGAATAACGGGGAGGATATGCCTGCGAGTGGTGTGACCATCAGGATGCGGAAAAAGCTGAAAGCAAGTGAACCAAATGAGATACAGTAGCATCATTTATGAGTAGACTTTGGTACTACAGTACTTAACTCGCATTTTTCGACAACTACGTCGTAATAGTTAGTACTTAATTAAGCAAATGAATTCTAGTGAATTTAAAAATGTCTGGTGTGCACCACCTGATAAAACGACAAATTGAGTCAATAATATGCATAAAATAGTTTTTTCTCGGATCTAAATGACGGATCGGGTTTTACCCGAGGTGACACCCTGTGTGTTGTTTAAGCAAATTGTGCCGCATCTCAAGGCAGCAGGATGGCGAATTACTCGTGGTCGAGGCTTGGAAGAGGGTGATCGCATCTACCGACCAGGTTGCAAGGCCAAAGGGAAATTCGCGGAACGGGATCAAGATTTTTTCCTATGTTACGAAGAATACGGAGTAAATGAAGCTCTAGTTAGCTACGTATTTGACAAAGGTACGTTATAACAGTTGGTTGCGAGTATAAAATATAATTGATACTTTATTTTAACGATAAAATTAGGGATTCTGACTCCGGAGCAGATCTGGGCGCCACACGAGCTAGCTGCAATTAACGATGCGAAAGAATCAGTATCAGTCACTGAGAACGAAGCTGCTGCACGAACTAAACCAAAACCTCAAAAGAAAAAGAGGAAAAATGAAACCAAGGAGGTGAAGAGAAAGAAAAAATCAACTAGGAGTGACGACAGAGTACCGATAAAGAATCGCGACTTCGGAGTGGAGTTGTTGCAAAAAACCAACCAGAGCATGCTGGAGTGTGTGACGATGGTAAATCGCCGGTGGAGAGAACTAAAAGGTGACTTGAGAGATGAGAGAATCGAATGGATCCCAGCGTTGGCAGAAGAAATTGAAGCTTCGCTGCGAGATCTCAAACATGAGGTCTGGGATGTTGTGATATGGGCGCGAAAGTGTTCGTCGCGGTCAGTTCCGGTACCCGAGAACTTTCAACTCCCATATTTTCGGACGTGGAAGGATGGCTTAGCTGAGCTGGTAGAAAATGTCGAGGTCTACATTCAGAAACTTGTAGTGGACGTACGGCGTTCTCGTCGATTGATTTGTGGAGGCAACAGTGAATTTCAGCTCCATGGAGGGACACAAGCTTATCGGTCATCAACATGCGAGTACTTGGCGATTGACATCGGAAAATTGCAAGATGATCTAAGTGGAGCGTTGACTGAGATGCTTTCGATGGGTGGGAATGACCAAGTCAGTAGTGTATTTACTTCTGATTGAAAAAAATGCTCATCTTGTCCCGGCGTGATGCTTGTGTTAGGCTTGCGACAGCGAAAAGACAGACACGGACGACGAGTAGTTAAGTACGGCGTTGTAGTGCCAATGTACATGCGAGAAGCATTCTGCATGTGTTTACCTCTTGATCAGCAGTTGATGGGATAATGACCAGCTCATCGCTATATAATTCAAACAATCGTCAAGTGCTTGCTAACTGTGTTCCCTTTTGTCTTCTTAAAACGTGTGCTTACATGCAGTAGACGCTGGTATAATAGATGTTGTTGAATGACCTCACCACAATAAGCAATTTTGCTAAGTGATTCGGCACCTCGAAATGGGAATACGATTTACACATCAATGCCAGTTGTCGTGAAGGGTACGTTTGGATAATTACGCTCAGATATGCCTTGCAGTGAATAATGAGCGCAATAGTAGATAAATACATGCATTGAATCGTTTTCATATCGCCAGAATCTACGGCATGAGCCGCACACTGGTGCTTCCCAATCCTCCGTAGCTACTTCCAACCTGTGCAGCTTCTAAGCTGCTGTAAGTCGTGATCTCGAAGTCATACATTGCAATTGGAATGTGTTCAATGCTCTGCACCGCCGTCAGAATATGCAGCAGTGCATTTTGCAGTGCTGCCTCCGTCTCGCCCGCACACAACTCCCTCTCCTCTACAAAGTCACGAGTTAATACCTCTTTATCTACTGCAATAATGTCCCTTCAACACACACCTTGTGACGCAGCAGGTGACGACGTCACTGTAACCGGTAGAATCCACTTTTCAAAGACTGTCTTCTCTTCGTTCGACATGAGACCAAATAGTGCTTTCTTCACCTTTCTCTCAAAAAAGGTCACCACAATGTACCCACTATTGGCACCACGGACGTTGCTCGTGCCCATAGTCACAGGTTGCCCATAAGGTGTCATGCTGGACCCCATCAGGTAGCTGCTGCCTGCTATACTGCCTCCCAGAACCACCGACTCCTCAAAGCTGCGCACTGCGTGGTCCACTTTACGACTCACATCTCCCACTGCACAGAGTGCGTATGTGATATTGGGGAAGGCTTGGCACGTGGCTTCACTGGGACGAACGGGACCGGGAGCTCGAGTGAAGAGAATAGTGTGCAAAAGGCACGTCACGGCGTCTCCCACGTCTTCTGCAGCCACTGGGATCTCATCTAGTAGATGCTCTTTCCAGGAAGAAGCTGGTACACCTCCACCCGTGTTGATGCCGCTACCTACAGCGCTTGAAGCGATTCCTGTCGTGCTGAGCATTTTAAATTCTCTGTAGCTCTTCGGACAACGTCACTAAGTCGGGGATACGAAGGATAGTGACGTAGTTTAAAGAGAAATCCTCATTATTTCTTAGTGTGTACTCAATTAGTCAGACGCTAGTGAGGAGTTGATCGTGAAATTGAGGTGATAAACTCACATGAAATTTAATATCGATAGATGTTTATTATGTGCGCTACATGTCCAAATATTGAATTCATCGGGTCATTAGAATTGTGAATTTGCTGCAGTGACTTCGATCACGAAGATAATGGGTTATAGTGATGTTCTCAACTATTCATACCATTTTGTATATCTTCTGCTACCAGTGGATAGAGGGGTCCACTAAAGCCGCTGACAGGTGGGTTGCAATCCACAAACGACCAAATGCTTCCATCAGGACGTGCGTTTGTTGGATCCATGAGTTGCGGGGAGTATTCGGAGGATAATTCTAAACTGAAAGAGTTGATTGATCCGTCTCGAATGTTTTCAATATCAGTGCAGTATTTGGTACCACCAGCGTAAATTGATCGAGGCACATCACGAATGCTTTGACGTCCGAGAAATTGATCCGTCCATGACCAAAAATATGATAAGTCTGTCCCCTCCACGTAAATGGAGGTGAGTGTTGACGAAAGCTGGGTCACATTTCGAGGGAGTTCTCGAATTTTGGTATCACTGATGCCCAGATCTGTCAAACCTTCGATCTCAAAAATTTCAGGAGGAACCTCGCTAATCGGATTACCACTTAGAGAGAAATATGGCGGCATAATGCGCAGTAGAGCCGCTGGAACAGTTTCTAGTTTACTATACTCGATAATGACGTATGAACCTAGAAACCATTTGGTGTCCAGGTCGTCAGGCAGCTCGTGCAAATTGGTAATACAAAACTCGAAATCATATAAATTGAGGGGCATATCGGTAGATTGAAATCCGTCTGGCAAATGTCCGTCTGTCATATTGACACGAACAAGCATAAGCGACAGGAAGTTCGGGTGATTGGAATTTGTAATGGCAGCAGAACTTCTCCATTCAACGATGGTCGTATTGTACACTTTGATACTGATTAGCTGGTGAAATTCATTGAAGATATCTGGAACGTCAAGCAGAGGACAGTGCTTGATAACCATCATTACTGCAGTTGACCCATCAAATTCTCGCCATTTCGTATCAATTTCTTCTAGCTGCCCAGATATGCCCAACCGATGACAATCGAGAGACACTAAGAAGCAAGTTGGCCTTGATACTGCCCAAGGCCTTACTTGTAATGTGCATTGTTGTAACGAAGCTTGTATGGAAGATTGGATGTGCAAGCTCAGTATGAAACCTCCCCATACGAAGAATAATACATGTATTCCGCGCATTGTGAATTCCCGAACACGTCTGCAGAATTTGTATATTATGCTACTTGTATCAACTTTGCCAGCATCGTTTTTCGGGAGCAAGCGCACTGACGGCAGATCTGGGGGTTTGAGGCTGGACTTTACCTCTAACCGTCTAGGCATTTCCAGTGATTTGTCTGAAAAAGCCACGACTCGATTACCACTCCGTGGATCCAGATACAATAACTCTTTCATGTTAGAAGTCGTCAATAGTAAGCCAAGTGAGAATATTGCTCGACTTGCCAGGTCTGACCACGACATAACGAGTACCATTTGAAATTCATTCAGCGCCCGAGCGGCCCATTCGTCATTGTACCAAGGGTTATCACCAAAATCAGTGGTCGCAGAGTCGTATTGCCCCAGGTAACTCAATACCACGATAAACGTCACACCCATGCAAGGCAGAAGATTAAGCACGCAATCGCTTACAAGACATGCAAACCGTTTTCGTGCTTCGTCACGCTGGAAAAACAAAGCGTGGAGAATCACAGGTGACCAACAGTTCAGCACAAGGCCTATCACGTAAAACCGGTTGAGCAATATGCTAGGGAGTAAACGGCTCATGCGATAGGCTTGGATGGTTTGCAGAGTGGTTTCAACAAGCTCTCGACAGATCAAAATTACGTGAAAATATTTTCCATTGACCCCCATAATTCCGTATCTGTTGGTAATTTGTGCCTTCACAGTGGAGACACCTTTGATTATTGCTGCATTGACACGAGAGGGATTCCTTGTGAGCATTTTAACTTTTATAATGACCTTGTTGTCGTTTAAATTCTGGCGTTTTGTAAATTCTCTCCATGGGGTAAATGCAAATTTACGCAACCACATAGAACTGCCCACCATCAATAATATGCACAACGCATGAATCGACGATAAGACGAAGTAAATAGTAGCAATGCTTCTGTAATAATCCGGCGGCATGCCTACACGATAAAACACGAGGTACTGACTGATCCTTGTGCTACCCAACCACCAATAGAAAAATGCGTATCCCATATTATAACCGCACGTAGCAAGGTGCACTGCGAGAAACACAAGCCACCACATTGTAAAAGCCCACCCCGGAACCATTACAACATCTTGAGAGGTGATTTCTAAGGTCATTGCATCGCCGCTACCAACAGCTTTGTCAACTGGCCCCGTGGTGTCCTCCCTTTGAAACTACTTTACACCAATCTGTAGTTTAAAGATAGCTTGGTATGTCCACAATCCTAATGCGTTTATCACGTCGAGCATGACAGTGAAAACAGTAAAATGAAGATCCAGGATTGAGTTTGTCATGATTCAAGCATAGGTATAAGATTTTATCATCATGAAGAATACCACGTTTGATACTACGCCAAAAAATCTCTACGTTCGTTTCCAGTTCATCAATTCACGCATTAGTCTGCCTGTGGGAGATTGTTCACCTGTCGCTCGACAAGTCGCAAAACAGTGAGTCCCGCGATATGTTCGAGTGGTGGTGTGACCTCGTCTTTCATTGCACCACGAAGATACTTGATGATCATTTGGTGTGTGGGCTGAACACTCGCTAGTTTGAGACTAGCCATTTCTGTAAGCTGCAGTGGATTCATCTTTCGATTATCAATGATGGTCATTGAAGCACCAGCACTGACTAAAAGACGTGTACTCTTGATATGACCATAGAAAGCTGCGTAATGTAGCGCTGTAAGTCCATCCAGTGTGTCTTTCTGATCAATCGATGCTCCATTACGTAGCAATAGTGACAGTACTTCGTCTGATCCAGACAAAGCAGCCCAATGAAGCGCAGTTCGTCCAAGGTGATCAACTTCATCCACGTTCTGCTCATTTCCCAAACACAGTTGTGTCGTCTTGGTATCTCCCGATCGTGCAGCTTGAAGAAATAATGCAAACCGACCCGGAAAATTGCTGCTTTGTTGCTTCAGGCCTGTGGTCACGGCAATTTTACTTTGCTGGTTCCGCGTGTGCAAGTAATGGTGAGCGGCACGAGCATTGATGGTATCAAGAGAAACTTGTGTGCAGTACGCTAGTATTACAGTGAACAGGGCAAGAAGTATGTATATCACCGGTGGAATGACAGCCAAAACAAGGAAAACGCGTCTTGTTCCAGTAGCTGTATTCGACGGAAGACTCCAAAACACCAGCAAGAAGGCAAAACACGGAAAAACCACGCAAGATCCACGGAGACAGCGATTCCGGAGACAACAGAGTAGGCTTGAAATTGTTGGTGAAGGTGCATCATTTTTTATCCCTTGTTTTTCATGAAAAACTCCATTTTCCAGCTCGTCATCGTCAAGACCACCTACTTCAGTTGGAATGGATGTTGCCATCTCATCTCGCTCTCTTGTTTTCTCTTGTTTTCTGTAAATTTGTACAGATCAGTACAGCACTGAATCCCTAAGAATAGAGAATCGGTCTTGTGCTCAAGAAAATGTCCATCAAGAAAAAATAAACAATTCTACAGCAGAAACCAGGCAAGATGATGCATGGACCTCCATTGGCATCAGAATCGTCAGGATGTACTCCATCAACAAGAACTTATTCGGCTGGATCCACTTTGGGTTCTACTCGTGGATCTTCAGCTCATTCACATCGCCGAATTCGTCACGAATTAAATTACCCAGCCACCACAGAATGGGCATTCTTGAAAAATACACCTCAAACTATTGATAAGCGGCATCAGTATCGACCTGTTCAGCCTTCAAGACCTTCAACCGCTCGAGATTCTGCTACATCTGAGACCATAAAACTACCGCAGCGACCTGCTACGAGCCGAGGCATTAAATCCCAAATTCGCAACCATGAACAACTTGAACTCCTCACCCCGAGGAATGCCTCCCTCGTAATACAAGAAGCGGTTCGGCGTGAACAAAATCAGGAAGATTATGTAGATCCGCTTATCGGTCGAAGCGTGGAGCCACGAGGTCAACTTGGTAGGGATGGTAAAACCAGCAGTGATGGAGTCGAAACGAAAACGATCGAGTTGTTGTCCCGAGCGCGGGTAGTCACTACAGCAGCCATGAATGCTACAGAACGGCTTCGTTTGCGAGCATTCCAGTCACGTGCAAACGGTGAATATGACCGAGCTATCAAGTTTTACACACGTCTGTCCACTGCAAGACCAAACGAAAGTGAGGCCAAATTTCACTTGGCTGTGTGCTTAGAGCGAACGGGTCAATTTGCTCCAGCGCTTGCTGCTTACAAACAAGTACAGAAACTTGCTGGAGGACAGCACGCATTTGCGTATTACAACATGGGCAATTTGTGTATGCGTGCCGAGAAAATTCCACAAGCCATTGACTACTTTACCCGCGCGATTAATGCCAGCAAGAAAAATGATTCAACTGCTAACCATGATCGCGTTCAAAGTTCCAGCTCAAATACTGGATCAACGCCAGTAGTGTTTTATCGGCAACGGGCAGCAGCGTATCGCAAGAATGGAGACTTTGAAAAAGCAGCGCGAGACTACGTTCATGTACAAAAGTGCGCAGAAGGTATGTCATCTACGACACTGGCCGACGAGAGTGCGATGTACACTGATGAACGTCTGTACCAGACTGTTAAGCGCGCAGTCTCCCCCAGAAAAGCGCATCCAAAAACTCTGATCAGCGACGATGAGGATGAATTATCAAAGGAGCTGGATATTGATGCCCAAAGTCCCAATCAAGATGATGAACTCCAGAGCGAAGAGGAAGAAGTTGAAGACGCTCTGACAGCTTGGACACTCCGGCGTTGCTTTGAAATAGCTAGGCTTCCACCCTGTGAAAGAAGCGAGAGCGACCTTCAATGTCTTACCGACTTTATGCAGAAGAGATTTTTGGTGTGTGCTGCATTGCACCCTGCAGTCTGTAAACTTTTATGTCGTGAGCTCATACTAAGCCCTGAAGGAGCACTTCCAGCAAGAACACCAATCTTCATGGAACATGATGAATGCGCTGATGATACTCCACGAGACCACACGCTTTACTTCATTTTTCAAGGTAGAGTATCTGCTTCGAAGACTGCCGGAAGAATGTTTCAGCCATCACTACAGCGTACGGATAGCCCGGAAGAGGATCTTGAAGAAACACAAGAAGATTTTGATGAAGATCGAAGACACGAAGAGGAAATCACTTGGGAATCTCCGTGGAATACCTGTCGAACACTTGTGAGCACAGAATGGAAGCAATCACAATTGGAGCTTTACGATCTTGAGCGTGGAGACATATTCGGTCATCAAGGAAGGTTTACTAATGCTCCACGGTAAGAAAGCACGTAATTTTCTCTACGTTTGTCAATTCAATCGTGTTTTGTGTAGAGCCTATTCAGCCGTGACAACGACATCGTGCGTCATTGGAGCTTTATCATGGCAACAATGGTGTCAAATTGACCGTGCACAACACGATGCAGAGGTAAAATACCATCATTGTCATTGTTATACCCTTGAAATGACGTTTTTGCTTGTTCGTTTTCAGCGAGACCGGGTGACTCGGTTTCTGGCTATGACTCCAGCTTTCCATAGTATACCAACTGCGGATATCCACAGCCTTGCGCATCTAGTACGTTGAAATCATATGACACGTGAACAATAGCATCATTGCTTATCGAAATTTGTTGGATTGATTCAGGCTACGGTCATCAAAGTTGTTGGATCCAAAGCAGTGTGTTGTGAAGGACAGTATGTTGATGGTTTGTTTGTTGTTCGAGAGGGTGAACTCTGTCAGTTTTCACCTTGTGGCTTACGATCACCTCCAGATATGTCCGTATCGTTCAACCTTAGCGGAACTCTGTCTGAGCCGCAACATGCTCGTGTATTTTTCACCCAGCTTGAGAATTCAGGAGACCCACTGCGATTCTTACGAGTCAATGAGGCATATCATGGTTTCCTTCCCCAAAACTATGTGCTGTCGAAGCAGCGCGAGTTGTTACGGCTCGCTACAGCTCGACCAAAAATGCGCAATGTCAGACGAGCAAGCATTTTGCTCAACTGTATGGGTACCGGAAAAGGGACCTCGACAGCAAAACCAGTCGCATTGTCATTGCGTCGTGGAGATTGTTTTGGTGTATCATCGTCTTGGGTCCCACCACGTCAGTCTCGACAAGAAAAGAAGCCTCTTAGTGGTGTTGCTTGTGCAAAGTCAGCTCTGGTATCAGTCTCGACAGCAGAGTTGTTGTTCTTATCATCAAATGATCTTCTGCAGGGACTGTCAGTGGAAAGCCGTTCACAGCTACACCGCAACTTGCAAGAAATCGCGTTGATGGACAGTAAACGCATACTCAAGACAGACTTGTCACTTGTATCACGTTCTCGAGGCCCACCTGGAGGAAGACGGAGCGCAAATCTGCTCGAGCAATTGGTGCACGATAAACATTGGAGCAAATTCAAGGAGGATCTGGTGGAAAGCGTGCTTCATGGTCGAACTTGACGTTCCTAGTTCCGAGTCTTTTTTTGACGATACATTCTTACTGTTCAACCGATTTTGTTGACAGATGAAGCATTGCCGAGTTGCATACCCATGTTGTTGTCTCTCCTTGGGGCCTTTGCAAATTAACTATCCCACACCAGTTATTGAAATGCCAATTCCATCTCGGTAGCAAAAATGTCAAGCCATTCATTCGTTCAGAGTAGTTTGTTATCAGCCATTGCGTCAATTCAATTCGCGGTTCAACTATAGTGGTCGCAACGATCATTTCGCTATTAAAGCCCTCTTGTCGATGCTCATCCAGAAACAAAACAACTTCGAAGTGGCCATTCCTAATAGCTTTCGTCATGGCGTCAACTGTACAGCCTTCGTTTCGGTAGTAATGAAGCCACTTTACGACAAGAATATGTCCATTTGCTGCAGACTCATCCATGGCTCTCGTGGTGCATCCTTCACTTCGATTAGCTGAACGACTTCTAAGTGTCCATTTGCTGCAGCCCAGTTCATCGCTTGTATGGTACAGCCTTCCGTTCGATTACGATGGAACCACTTGATCATTTCCAAATGGCCAAAGCGATCAGCTCCATCCATTGCACCAGCTGAGCCTTCATTCCGAGTTGCATGAAACCATTGTACAATGTCCAAGTGACCCAAGCGAGCTGCAGTGTACATTGCAAAATCTGACAAGTCTTCCCACGCGAAATTATCATTCAGCCACTGTACAACTTTCAGGGAATGCTCTTACATGCACTATACATCACCGAAGCATTGCATTCGTCAGTGCAATTTGCATGCAACCAGAGAAGGATGTCCAAATGTCCACCAAGAGCTGCAGCTTTCATTATCCCCAATTACAGCAACGTTTTTCATTGAACCACATCACAACCTCAAGATGTCCATTTTCCGCCGCCATTCTTGCCGCTTCACTTCTCAGTGGCAGATCTACTCCATGATGAAGCCACTCGAATGTCCACCTGCTGCTGCGTGCATCGCATCTTTATTGGGACTTCCAACTTCCAGATCATAAGCATATTTCAAGAATTCCAGCGCTCCATATCACGCTGTAACTGTCCAGTTGATCGTCATCTCATCCATCTCACAGTTCTCAATTTTCCACTTTGCAGTCTCCCACTTGGATTCTATATGTGCACTCCAAAGTGCATCCTCTGCATCAACATCGTTCTCTTCATGCCACCTGATAGTCTCACATTTCCTGCTTCCTCCTCTGCTTGCATTATTTCATTCAAACTTTCCTATCTAGGTGAAATATTTCTCTTTAACCACTCCATCGCTTCAATATGTTCGTGAATCAAAGCTCTCAATTCCACCCCAACATGCTCGTTCATAGCAATTGATATGATAAATATCCACTATGACATCATATCTCGATTATGTGCGTCATATTTGCATCATATTGCTTTTGCATCAAAATTTACCAATGTTGCGTGCCAAGGTGCTACCGGAAGTTCTAGGACAGATTGTGGGTGACGACGTCACTGCGTGCATGTAAGTTACACCTCCCCATTACTTCATGTGTCTTGCAATGATAACGCTGGGAAGTACAGCGTCTACCTCTCTCTACATCCAAAGTTACATGCACTTAAACATTCCTATTCATGTTCTCCTTTTTCTGTCATTTTTCTAGGTTAATGACACTAGAGGGCGCACTCGTGGGCTCTGTGGGTGACGGAGACGCTGTGGACCATAAAGTGGTGGGCGCTATCGCCTCCCACACGTGGGGCGAGTATCTACACGCGGGAAAAGAAGCCAATCCGACTGGAGATCTTCGTACAATGCTCGTGGAGCTTGAGGCAAGCAAATACACAACATCCTGGCCGTTATGACAAGGTTACTGATGACGAGGGAGTGTGGTGGTGATGCTATTGCTGTTATTTGATACAGCGCGGTCGTTTGGTGATGACGGTGGCGGGTAAAAGCTTCTTGCTATGTGCGTACTCGAGCACGGACGCTCCAGCTGGTCTGCTCAAGGCAAAGGTGATGTTGCTAATTGAACAGGATGAAGGAGTGGGGTGGAAGATTATTGACAATGTCGTGGGTGTTGATCCTGAGCAGGTGGAAGCGTTGGGAACATACTTGACGACGTCGCTGGACCAGATCGAAATGTAATCATCGACTACAGTAAGCTTACCTAATTCGTTCTGTTCCAAGAGCGCTGCAGTCTGCTATGTATGTGGGCTGAGGTTCTTCCATCAAATTCTATTCGAAGCAAGCTACTGTGGTTAATGTGCTACCAAACAAAGCTACTGTAGAAGCTACAGGTTCTCTACTACCCAGTTACTTTTTCAGACGGAAATCGTCCAGCGTTTTGCCACCTAGCTGATCAAGACGCTTTTCGAGCCACAGTTGGGTAGCAGGGGTGAGACCGTTTTCCATGGACTCCAAAATCTGCAGCAACCGGCGGAACTCAGGGAAATTGTTAGCATCCAATAATCGTGCCAGCACAGGCACGATCGTCTTGCCTAGGGGCTCCACGCCATACAGGTTGTACCAGTCTTGCAGGAAACCAATGAGATCTTCGATTGTCACAGGAGCGTCTGAGCCAAGCAGCAAACTCCGGGCTACCGCTGCACTTTCAGCATTCAGTTTGTCATCGTCACCGTCCAGTTCTAGTGCCCCGCTAAGCTCAAGCTCCTGCTCGATTGCATCCCTGTCTGACACATTTAGCAATGCTGATAACTCCGAGTCCAGCGCTGCCTCTGCTGCTGCTGGAGAATTATTTTCATCTTCGCCTTGGGACTCGGCCTCATCGTCACCGTCCTCGTCAACACTTTCAGCAAAGTAAGGTTCAGTAATCGACGAGCCATTGCGCTGATGCAGCAGTCCAAGTGCAATGCGATGAATAGCTTCCTGCGACGGCTTCATGCCTGCATTGTGCATTTCTTGCAACAGCGAGTGAGCACCACGCACGTCCAGGCTAGTCACTCGTTGAAAAATGAGCTGATCGTATTCGCGCTGAGCTAGCTGCTGGGTGCCTAATAGACGCTGCTGCTGGCGGACGAGAGCGTCGGTCTCCTCTTCGCGCCAGAACCGCACGGCAGCACACACAGCATGCTCAAAGAACTTGGTTAACTTCTCACGAGTCTCTGCGTCCTGCAGATCCAGAACACCAGAATGCACAATTCCAGAGACAGAATTTACCTGCTTGAATACACGATGCATCATATGGGGGCTCACGTGCTTCTGCCGCTGCGCGAGGCGCTTATCCAACCGCCGAGCAGACTTCATATACTGTTCCATGAGTTTGATGCTCACATCAAGGTCATTTTCCACATTGAATCCCGCGTCCAGCAATTTGCTCAACACATAATCCACCGTCTTGTCTCCACGCTTCAAGTGCTCCTTGATCAGCATTTGGTTAGCCTTGAGAACACGCGCGTTATCGAGTCGTCGCTCTAAAGTCGTGGCTCTCCTAGACTCACGTTCAACAATCTGGTTTGCACTAATTTGCTGGTCTAACAGCTCGCGCAACTCATCTTCATTCAGTTTGACATCTTCCGCATTGAACTTGCTCTTAATTTCGTCAATGGTCTTCTGAGCTTTGGTCAGCTTACGCATAACGCGTTCATACATCTGTCGCATTTCCACAACGCGCGGGGACGTTGCCACATCACGGCTTTCCGCACGGGCCAAGGCATCCTTACGCGAGAGCATCAGAACGTCCATCAACGACCACGGGAAAATCTCCAGTGCTGACAAAAACGGCTCCTTCGACATTTCGCCCTCAGCACTCAAAGGAGCACGCTCAACATATTCATCGAGAATTCTTTTCACTGGGGCAATGAGACCACAAGCAGCCGCCGCCTTGATACGCATCGTGTAGACATCATTGTATTGCGTTGTCGTAGCATACTTGAACTTGGGAAAAGCATTTGAAAGCTGCTTGTCGACGAACACAAACACCTTCCGCAACTGGTCGACGTCTCTCTTGTACACGTTAGCCGAGAGTGAACTAAAGCGCTCAGTACTAGAGTGCACGATGGCCTTCATAGAGTTAATCCATAGCATATGCACATGGGCACTGGCAGTAGCAGAAGTCGAGGAGGTGAGTTCGTCAACCAGTTTGGAATTTAGCAACTGACTGAGTGTAGCTGGGATCTCATTCCAACGCGCACCCATCAACAGAGCTTCATAGGTTTCCACATCCACCACAAGGTCGCGCGCGACCATCAGCTGCAGCATGCGAGAAAATTGACACCATTGTCCGCGTATACACGCAGCGCCTCGTTGTACGGCACTGTAGACCTCTTGAGCTTTAGTTCCTTGGAGCCCTTTTCACCGAGTGTACGTTCATACTCATCCAACTGTGCTTCAATACCGCCAATAAGTCTCTTATGAAACAGCGCGAACTCCTTCTCCGTCTTGAGTTGCAAAGGACGTTCCTCCCTCTCCACAATGCTCATGATTTCACGTTCCCACATGTCATCGGTCACGTCCTTCAGTAGTTCACGTAGATCTTCCACGGGAGTCTGCTTCGGTCCACTGATTAACTGCAGTGCCACGTTGCGGATGAGATACTGATGCGTCCGTTCCGTAGGTAGGAATCCAAGCTGCTGCATCTGTTGCATCAACTGCGTTGCGAGCTCGAACTGCCGCTGCTTGGAAGCGATAGCCACGCCGCTCTCATAGGCACGGCCCACCTCTTCATTAAGCTGTGAAGACTCGTACTGACTCTGCAGCGTTTGCACGTCGCGGAGCCAGAGCTGCAGAGCTTCAGATGGAGCCACATACGCCTCATTATCATCGTACAACGCGTTGCATCTTGCCTTTAGGAGTGCCACAATACTGTCACGTTGTTCTTCAGTCAGTTGAGAGGCTGGAGACGCTGTAGAGGCTGAAATGTCGCTGGAAACGTTGATAGAAGCGAAGGAGCGAGTGATCAGTTTGTTGACAGCATTGTGACGCGAGTTCTGCAGCGATGACGACCGCGTTGAGAGCGTAAGAACAGCGCGTGTTGTAGAGGAAGATGAACGAGCTACATTCCGCAGCGCTATGGCTGCTGAGGCGCGACGCAGACGCAACGCGCGGTGCATCTCTCTTGGCCAGACAATGTGAAAGGGGACAGCAAAGCTGAGGTGGTCAATTGATGACAGAAGCAGGATGTAGAAAACACTTGTTTTGTCATTATGTTGACCAAATGTGCCACTTGTGTGTCACTTGTGTGGCAACTTGGACTTCCTTTTTGTATGTCTCAATTCAAAATTCAATTGCTGTTTGTCTGTCTAAGCTGCTAATTTGATACTTTGAAACTCGATATGTTGCTGTTAGCATGTGTTTTCTATGTGGATGTTCCATCTGCAAAACGTGCTTGCATTTTATTTATACGTTGTGCACTCCCACTCGACAACCAAAATTGCCAAGGCAACTAACTCTAATGGCACTCACTCGGTCGCGGGCATCCACGCCACTGATGCCTCCTGCTCCTGTAAGCTCCGTGTCTATCCCCATACGCTTCCAATGTCCTCTATGTCTGGATGTGTTGCGACGTCCCATCCAGCTTCCCTGCTGCCATCGCTACCTCTGGTACGGAAACGTTTCTATACATTGCTTCAGTCCTCTCTGACCCTTTATACCTTTGTTATGCCACAGTATGGAGTGTTTTGAGCGCGGTCTGGAACTCACGAGTGTCAACTGTGGCTTCTGTCGCCGTCGTGTCGTTGGCTTTGCCCGTACCAAGCAATACAAAGTGGATGAAGGGATGTGGACGGCAATCAAGTCGCAATGTCCATTTCTAGGGGATATCGCAGATGACAGGGAACCCTTGGTGGAGTTCTATGATGAAGATGCCCCACCACTTCATAACAGTGGTGAGGATCACCCCACTAGGAGTCAGGAGAGCTCTGGAGAACTTAAAGCGTTCTATGAACGTCAACTGCTGCAGCATGAGTCCCAGGTGAAAGAAGCGGAGCAACGTGCTCTAGAACAGACGATCGAGTTCCTGCAGAATGATCCAGAGTTTACAGCTTCATTAGCTGCTTCGTCATCTCCAACATCTTCGACATCGTCCTCATCTTCATTGGGGGGACCTAAGAAGACTGTGACATCAATGACGACGAGGAGTTCGAGACACCGACCCAGTACTCGCTCAGCTTTGAACGCTGTTGATAACAAACAACCCAAGCTGGATAACTTTTTCGGATCTTCGCGAGCTACTTCAAGTCACTCTGGACAGAACTTGCGACGAGCTCACTCTACAACTGTCGGCCTTTCATCGCCGCGTGCTACCACACATTTGAAGGTTGACGAACCCCACAGGAAATACTTCCTTCGCAGTGCATCGCATAGCCCGACACCGACCAAACAACGACGGCGGCAAGTTGTCAAAGGACGTAAACCACTTCTTCAACTCACGCTTGATACCACGATCTCTCCGGTTGCATTGCACACCCGCAGCCGAGATCTGAAGCGTGCTAGCTCAGTTGACTCCGAGTCAGAACCTACGAAGATGCTGACGCGTCAAGGACGGCGGCGGAGTTCCTGGAAGTGCACACAATGTACTTACACGAACACGTGTTTTGATAGCCGTTGCAGCATGTGCCGTAGTTTGGCTCCTCCGGAGGCGTATACTTCCCTCAGCTCGTAGTAATTTAACGAACAAGATGCAGTGTTGTCCATTGAGATCCGTGGGCTCAGCAAACTATTTATTGTGTCTTCATCGTTTTCACCGCTCGTTTTGATTTGCGTGTGATACAGCACCTTGGTAGGAACCGATAAGCAACACTGATATTGAGTGCGGCAATTAGCAGCACAACAAAGCAAAGAATCTGCGGTGATGACGCGTCAATGACGAACTGCACATGACGCTGGTAGGCTTCATCGTACGGCTCCGTCACACTTTGACCCCAGGTGAAGCTACTATCAGCTGTAAATTCGAGGATTCTACAGTACATGTACAAGAAAACAGATCGTTAGTGTTCAAGATTTCTTCTTCGGTGTAGAAATCGCTTTGCAGCTTTCTTACCCATAATTCCGTCCTAGGAAGACGCGGTCGTATTCAATATTCCAAGGGGAACTGTGAGGTAAAAGTGAAGAGAATAGCGGGATATACCGAACCCACGAGTACACCATCTCGAAAACAGGAGTAAGCTGCGTGATGAAGTAGTAGTATGGGATCAACTTGATATCCTGGATTGACGTCGAGCCGTTCGTAACTCCACTGGTGATCAGTTGGTCTAAGCATCCAGAATATGTCTCCTCTGTGCTGCATATGCGAGAGTGGGCCAGCATGTGCAGATCACCACCAACTAGCAGACGTACTAGCGGTGGCAACTCGTCATTTGATTGAAGTCGTTTCTGCTGGTTGTACCCTTGGAATACCCGAAAGAGGTCCTCTAGCCCGGATCGCTGCTCTGCCATTCCAGGGTAGGTCTCGTGTTCAACAATGTGAGCTATCGCCGCTGATAATGCTGACTGGAAAAATAGTGGCATACTGGAGAACACGATTGCGGTGCTCTTATCTTCCTCATTCCACTCATTCAGCTTCCCGTCAAGGAATTGTCTTTGCTCATCGCTGACCAACTTAGACAGATCATTTTCTTGGGAATGAAAAAAGCTGCGCTCAAAGCGTACATCCAGGAAAAGCAGTTTGAGGTGCTGGAGTTCCACTGCAAAGTATAGAGGGTATGCACGAACGACCTCACCGATTGCATCTTCGAGGAAATCGATGCTTCCCCACGGAAAATCGTGGTACAGTTGATACTGAAACTCGTAGTAAGCTTGCAGACCAGCTCGGCAATGCAATTGAAGCGCAACAAACCGCTCCCGTTTGGTGTCACTGACCAACGGGCTCTGTACATCGTGAAATGCCTTCTGAACAAGCTCAAAGTTGAAGTTGTTAATAATCTCATGATCATCTGGAAGCATCCAGTGCGCTCCGACACGGAGCACGCGTTGGGCTGCTTTCCTCCCGAAAGTTTTCCTGTAGATATCTCGAAATTGATCTAATAGAGCGTCATATCTAGCGCGCCTCTTTTTAGTATCCTTCATCTCTCTCAATGGAAATGGCACGACTTTGATACTCAGCTCTCCAGCATCTGCATATATTTGATCACCCAGATGAGCCATACCAAAGTGCACTGACGACGATCCCAACGCGTCATCATGTGCTTCAACGTCGCCTGCAATACGTTCCATCAACACGTCGTCATGGTCATCCACAAAGCGGTCACAAGAAACGACAAGAATCCGATCTGTCCAAGCTTTTCCGTCACTATCCACTCTTGCTGTGTGGAACATGACAGCAGCCGTCTCATTCAGCTCGTCCACCTCGAACCTCACGACGTATCTGCATCCTGGCTCTAGATGTTGCAGCATAATTACTTGAGGGACGTCCTTAGCATTTGATAGAGGTAAATCCAGTACTTGATTAGCTGTAGAATCTGCTAGTGCGTCTTGTGTTGTCGCCATAGTCTGGTACACTTTGACATGCATTATCGTCGCAGAAGATGGCACTTGATCGAAGAGAATGCGCGCCGACGAAGATGTCACGTCTCCTACAACCAGCAGTAGCGAGTCGTTGACATCTCTAGTTACTACTTGAGATGTAATTGTTGCTGCCACGTACAGCCAAGCGCACAAGAGCGTCAGAACCCATCGACTCGAGGTCATTGTGGCTAACCAAGTGCGAAATATGGATACTTAGTACCTAAATATTGCGCGATCTGTCCAATCAGATCGAGAGATCACAATGTAATATTTTGCGAATCGGGCTGCAAGAACAAACAAGATGGCATACAAACTTCAGTATAACGTTGCACTTGCACATGACGCGACAACACGCATTCGCTTAAGCTGCTGCTGGCTGCTCGCTAAGCTTCGCTTTCTACACAATATGGTCGCATCTCATAGATAGATCTGTCCGCCTCAACGGCGAGGTGTTCGCACATTCAAGTGGATCACCTGTAGCTGCTGGTGCCGCCGTTGCTGCTGCTACTACCATAGCTGTATCGCGCTGACGAGCGACCTGCGCTTCGAGAACGGTCCTGGGGCAGCGAGCTCGAGTGGTAAAAGGCTCTCCGTCCCCCTGAGTTGGGACCGTTGTTGTAGAAGCTTGAAGATCGGTGCCCGCTCTGGAAGTGCGGCTTCATGTCCATCATACTTTGACTGTGTCGCCACGATGGCCGGTTGGGTGGGTACTTTGCGAAAGACTGCTGATTGGCCGCTGCTGCAGCAGCGCTGACTGGGGGATCAGCGATAGGACTGCCTCCCTTGCGTGGATCACCCACATCCCAGTTTGACTTCCGCTTCCTCCTCCGTTCTGCTCGCCTCTTCGCCTCCTCGGACATAGGGAGCTCACTGCGCTCCAAGCTGCGTTTCCTTCCACGGTCGCTTTGACGATCTAATGTGTCCCTCCGACTGCTGTCCTCTCCTTTGCCCACGCTGCTGCTGCTGCTGCTCTTCCTTTCCAGCTTGGGGGCAGATTCCTTACTAGACAGTTCTTTCTTTTCCGTCACGATAGGTTTTTCCTGTTCAGTTGCTGCGGGTGAGAACTTGGCCGCTGCTGCAGCTGCTGCTGTACTGTTTGGTGTGTCACTGTCCTTTACCTTAGCCGACGGGCTGATGGACGCAGTGGTGGTCGGGCTGTTCCGCTCCAACGGTGGGGACAGGTGCGACGACTCATTGTTCAACGGGTTTTCACACGCAGCTCCGACGATGACGAAGCGCCTTTAGGTGTGCTTGCTGATGTCTTTGGGGTGGTAGCTACCTTGGGTAGTTCTGTAGTGTGGTTTTCTGTGGTCTGTTCCTGCGGTTTGCTCTCCATCACACTGGCGGGGACTGGAGCAGAAGGTTCCTTTTCGCCGTTCTGAACAGGGATAGCGGGGGACACTACCGCCTTCGAGACGGGCAATGCGTCCTCCGTGATCTTAAGCATTTCCTCCTTCTCAGCAATAGTCACAGAGGATACAGCAGGGATTCTTTGGGCATCTGACACGGGCGACGAGGGAATCGTCGGTACAGCTGGCTCCATCTCCACGTTCTCCTCCTCTGTTGGTTCCTCCGGTCCCTCTGACGAGCTACCGTCTTTCGTCGTGTCCATCTGTGCACTCCAAAGCTGAATCCAGCGCTTCTTGGGCGTGAGTTTACGCTCAAACGGTGCTTTAGCGCCAGCACCGACGGCCACCGCCGTCACCTTAAACTTCTTGCCAGGCTTGGTCTTGACGCCAGAAGCCTTGCCTTTCTTTCCCTTCTTCCCACGACCTCCCTGTCTAGCCAGGTCGTGCTGCTCCTGCGTCTTGGAGACGTCGTCCCCCGACGCGCGCGTCTCCTGCTCCATACGCTCGATACTGGCGATGATCTGCGCCATCTTCCGCTCCTCGCGACTCATCCTGTCCCTGTGTCTCTGTCCTGAATTAATGTGGTCTATATGTGTCGCTGTCTTGGTCACTACCGATCGATCTGCTACGTCGGTCTCCTCTGTCTGCCCGCGCCTTCTTCCAACTGGAGGGCGCCTGCAAAGCCAAGCCTAAGAGCGCCACACTCTCCCTGCTTTATCTTAGCTTGACTATGCAGTTAGCCACGCGGGCGACCGATAAAACCTCACGAAGCCACCTATAAAACCTCAACCTATACAAACTTCAAGTATAAAGTACGATTTGAATCAAGCCCTACCCTCGAAGTGGATGCGATTCATGTGCAACACACGAAATGACCATCACAACCCCACAACAGCAACCCGTCGACCATCACTCCTCCAACTTCAACAACAGCATCAGTCAGTCCTATTATTACCCAAGAGCGCAGAGAAGACATGGACGCAACAGCCACAGAGCGCGGGATAACACCGCAGTCGGCGGGCACTGATAGTGGATGGCTTACAGAGACAGAAACAGATGTTGTGGTCGAGATGGAGGCCGTATTGGCGCAGACACCAGAGTCCGTGGCGTTGTACAAGTCAGAGCTCGAGAAACTGTTGTCAGCTTTCGTCAAGTCACAGGAGAGCGAGCAACGCCTGCTGCACCGTACCAAAGAAATTCTTGCCGAGATCCACTCAAGCCATGAGGTCATGCTGCGTGACCAAGAGGAGGAAAGCGAGGCACTTGCACAAAAGAAGAAGACCAAGCTGGAACTGGACGCTGTGCTGCAACAGATCGGTATGACAAGACAAGCAGAGCTCGAGAAGCAGCAGAAGGTCAATAACTTGCGAGACAAACTGGAGGTACTGCAGGGAGAAGTGTCCAAGATGGCCATGCC
Source organism: Phytophthora palmivora (assembly GCA_008079305.1). Classification (NCBI taxonomy): domain Eukaryota; phylum Oomycota; class Peronosporomycetes; order Peronosporales; family Peronosporaceae; genus Phytophthora; species Phytophthora palmivora. The sequence goes on along the minus strand of VOQZ01000183.1, from coordinate 152,767 downwards.
GTCGGGTAACGGTGATATTATTCTCAATGAGAAGCAAGAACAGCAGATTGCCACCCTCAAGAACAAACGTGCTGAGTATGCGCGTGATGTTGAGGCAAAGACGATATCGTTGCAGGATCTACGTTTGGAGACGACTAATTTGTTCGCATTGGTGCAAGAAGAAGAGGCCAAAAACGCACGACTTGAAGAGACTCAAGCGAACATTGTGCTGCAGATTCAAGAAAAACAGAGTCTTACTGAGAAAGAGGTCCGACGCAAAACAAGATTGGAGAAAGAGCTCAAGGTGCTCAAGCAGACGCATGAACGGCTACAGGTTGACAATGCGGCGTTAGAGGCGCTCAAGAAGGAGAACGAAGATAACCTCCGCAAAAAGGAGTTAGCGATGCGCGAGTCCAAGCAGAGGATGGAGAAGTACTTGAAACAATACGATGGGCTTTTTCGGACAACACACTCACTAACGGAAGCGATGCAATTGCAGTGGCAGAAGAACGTCGAGTTACACAAAGAAAATGTCCAGGTAGAGCACGAACTGGATGTGAAAGAGCAACAAATCCAGACAATCACACGAGACGCGCAAAAAATTGAGAAGCTCATGGAGATTGCCAGAGATCAGCTTCAAGATGTCGAGACGAAGCGCTCTGAGTGCGAAATGGAGAAGGAAAAGGCAAAATTGGAGCTAGATAACTTGATTAATATCTCGTTGGAAGCAGAGAAAAAGCAGAGCGAACTGCTCACGAAGAAACTCGAGGAAATGCTACGAGAGCGCGAAGTTCTAAACAAGATGTTGGTCAAGGCAAATGATCGAACCCAAGCTACATTTGACTTGATGAAAATCAAAGAAAACACGATGAAAAACCTGAGTAATGAAATAAATGGCCTCAAGTCTCACGTGAAGAAGCAGCGCGCTCAAATACAGCAACTAGTTGGTGAGCGGGAGAAATATGAGAAGGAAGCAGCTAATGCGACTCAGAAGTTCATGACGTCATTGGAAGAGGCGAAACTCCAGGACTTACAGGTGGTATCCCTTCAGCAGAAAATTGTCGAGAGCGAGAGTCGATTGAAGCAACAACAGAACTTGTACGAGGCTGTGCGAACTGATCGAAACCTGTACAGCAAACAACTTATTGAGAGTCAAGAAGAGATCGGAGATATGAAGCGCAAATTCAAGATTATGAACCACCAGATTGAGCAGCTAAAGGAAGAGATCACATCAAAGGACCATGCTCTGGTGAAAGAGCACTTCGACCACCACAAGGTGGACAAGGAAAAGGAAATTCTTAAGAACGAGCTCCTGCGCATCAAGAAACAGATCCAGTCGTCGGAGCAGATTATACTGAACCAAGAGCAGGAAGTCACCAAGCTGGCAAAGATTATCCAGGAGGCAGACGAAGAAAAACAGCGACAGATCAAAGAATACGGATGTGTTGTCCACGATAGAGATACACTACGGCAGCAACTTATTCAGCGCAATGAAGAGCTGAGCGTGTTATACGAGAAGATTAAAATTCAGAAGTCGACTCTGGCGAAGGGGTACTTTCAGTACCAGGAGAAGCTAAAGGAGATCAGCAACCTGCAGTCACGCATTCATGCTCTCACTCTTGAAAGAGACTCTAGCAATAACCAACTGTCGCACGAAGGCTCGCTCAAGCAGGAACTCATTCGCCTGGAAAAAGAACTCCTGCAGGAGAAGACCAAGATTCGAGCTCTTTCGGAAGAGCTAGACCACCCACTGAACGTCCATCGCTGGCGAAAGCTCGAGGGTAGTGACCCGAAGCGATTCGAGATGATTCGGAAGCTGCAAGCGATGCAGAAGAAGTTGATCCGAAAGTATGAAGAAACCACCATTAAGGACCTGCTTATTCTAGAGAAGGAGAAATTGTATGTCGAGCTGAAGACGATCCTTGCACGCCAACCTGGAGCAGAAGTTGCCGAGCAGTTGGTGGTCTACAAGGAAACCCTCAAGGGAAAGCAAAACCAAATGAAGCAAATGGAGGATGAACTTCAAATGTACAAAATGCAGGTGAACGAATATCGTCGTGATCTGGGCCATCTCGAAAAGGAGAAGCAACAGATCCAACAGGAGTGGATTAATAAGCAATTGAAGTCGTACAGCAACCAATTCAGCAACGCTCGAGAGGAAACCACGATGGAATATGAAGACCCCACGTCTTACGATAACCCGGAAGATTGAATTTGTACTAGTAGTAGTAATCTTTAAATTGTACATTCCTAGTTACTAGTCGCTCTGAATTATTGGAGGTAATGGATGGACTGCATTGCACAGTTCTTCAGTGTTTCTCAAACAGGACGGGAGTTCTGGTTCACCTGCACAAACATGTAACTTGTCAGATCGTATAATGACAAAAATCTATCGCGAACCAATTTACCTCGCATTCTGTTGATCAGTGGAGTTGCTACTGATATTTGAGGTAGCAAGTCGTTCCATAGGCATTCGCAATTACGAACCAGTGCCACAATATCTTGATCGATACTTGTAACGACAAGGAAATCCCAGATACCCTCAACGCGCTGATACAGCAGCTCTTCATCTTCAACTAGCACGAGCAGTTGTTGAAGTTCTTCGTCGTAGCTCTTCCGAGCAAACGTTAGTTTCCAAATTATTTGAACGTAATAAATGGCACTACCTCGAGATGAACAGAATCTGTAAACAATACAGGAATTCGAAGTCCTCGCTCCTTCTCGAGGAAGTCGAGAAGCAGCTTTCCATATCGCGTCTGGACTTGAGCTCGAATCCCCGTTGAGAGTGCAACCGAGCTGGTAATTGAAGACTGAGACTTAACTTGCTCAAATTTGGTGGCAGTGGCCTCAAGCATGTACAGTAAACGCTCGAGCTGACGAGTCCGTTTGGCAATGCATTGTACCACGGAAAACGCGCTCATGGACTAGATAGAAACTTGATCACCTCAAGCCTCGTATAAATAGTCTGCCAATGTTGTAGACTTGCTGTCAAGTCTGTAAAAGTTGCTGACTCATTCTCGCAACGTCAATGTCAAGTTCGACATGTCATCACCGCATTGACGACAAAAGACCCTCGTGTATCGTGCATCGGTATAATATTTCTCCCAGAATCGAAGGGATCCAGCTGCTACAACTAAAATTCCTAATCTGCACATTTGCTGCGTCCTAAGCTTACTGGGTTTGGTTTTGCAGTGCCGCGAGCTCTTCCTGGAGACCCATGACGTACTTTGCCATCTCATCCCGTGACGTGCACGACTTTAGAATCATATGACGCAGTGCTAGACGTGCCGAGTCCACGTTCGGGTCCTCCACTGCAGTGAAGAGCGGGTGTCGGGTCATAGACGGCGTCGAGTCCGCTGCAATTATAGAGGTCGCTGATCCACTCAGCACCCTTGCCAAGTGTTCCGAGCGATCACCCTGACTACCAGCAAACTCCGCATGCAGCAGCTTCTTGTTGCGAGGCGATGTTGACGCCGTCGAGCTCGAGTATGAAGACACCGCGACACTCGTAGGAGATACGGGGCGTCTCATGCACAGCAAGTCATCATTTTGCTTCCCATTAGTGGTTCCATGAGCACTTGGCGATGTAGGTTCCTGTTGCGCCTCAGCGTCAGCCAAACTGGCACGAAGACCAACGCGCTTGCTTCCTCCAGCACGGATGTGCACGAGAACATACTCTCCCTGCTCACCTGTACCCGCCTCGTCTGCGAGCATGACGGCATGCATTCGAAATACCTTCTTCTTGGCGGCAACGTCAGTCGCCCGGCTGTAGCACGTGGCTGTGATGTAACGTACAATCGGCTGCTTCTTCGGCAGACCCGTGACGAAACTCATCTTGCGCCATTCAAAGTCCTTGCTCGACTCTTTCTTGCCTCCTTTGCCCGCAGGTTTCTTTCCTGCAGCTGTAGGAGTCGTCGTGGGGGTCGTCTCACCCGCCGCCTTTTTCTTCCGAGGGAAGCCGAATGACCCTTTACCTAGCAGTCTCGAGCATTTAAGGAAATACATGCAGGACACAGGCTGACTGTAGATGAATTCTGGGTGCAGCGGGACGCCGCGCGGATCTACGCCGAGGTCGTACACGGGGATCTTGAGCTCGTTCTTGGGTACCGAGAAGATGTCGTGGTACTGCTTAGCTGAGGGCCAAGGCGTCTTGTCCTCCACCACCTCGTCCTCCTCCTGTCTCTGTTGCGTCTGTTGCTCCTGCTCTGCCGTCGACACGCGGGACAGCACGTCCAACAGCGCGTCGGCTGCCACGCCCTCGTTGCGCTGCTTCTGAGCAGCCAGCAGCTCAGCCAGACCAGGTAGAACCGTCATGCGCGGCGCTTTCTCGGGCGAGCTGCGCCCAGGGAACGCGTACGCTACGTCGCTGCTGTCAGGCGTGCGCGGACGCTTGCGGCGGATCAGCTGGAACTCGGGCGCGCGCGCGTCAGGCTCCTCGTCGCTAGAGCGGTGCATGATGGGTGCTAGTTGCTCCATAGCGACGTGCTTCTCTCTCGGTAACTCGCGTAATGAAATGCGCCAGGCTGCTGAGTCTGCGAACGAGTCCTTCCGACACGGAAACGAAGCTTGCGTGCATACAAATCGCCATATGCGAGAACGGGGAAATTCACCGTGTTTCCTCGCAGATCCGGGATGCACAATCGACTGTAGATCGTAGAGGCTTTTGTATGCCCGGTACGGAATCCCGGACAGTTTAGTCTGCGAGATCAGAACAGTAAATCCCAGGTTGAGTCCCCGCAGACTTAGTCTGCGAGATCAGATGCTGTGAATGCAACCTTGGTGCATACAAACTCCAAGTGACGTGCGATATGCGGTTTGCAGGTGTTCGCCCACGCGCCGACTGCGTTACTGTGCTTGTTAGAGCAATCTCGCAACACCTGATTGCAGAACCCGGACCTCGGCGATTCTGCCCATCGTGCGCCAGATTCTTTGGCTGGAAATCTTTTGCTGGTGTGCAGGCATTTCACCAGTCTCGCAGGGCAGCACCAGCCTGTGATAGCATATCCCCTTTATATGCTTATGATATGGTGTTTGCGAATTAATAGCTTGTCATATTAAAACTATTTATAAACACTGTGATTTGTTGTTAACCGTCAGGACGTAGACGGGCGTGGTATGCATCGCAGGTTCAATGACATGTTGCCTTTCACGATCGGGTGGTGGTGGAGACAGCTCCAAAGAGCTCGTCAATATAGCGACCAGCGTGAATGCGAGCGAGTGCAACGTTGCTGTACCGAGGAACGTTGAGAGTGCCGGCTCAATCGCTGTTGGGTGGAGGACATTCTTGCTGCGGTAGTGAAAGACTGGCCGAGCTCCTCGCTATAACGAGGATGTCGCACGACAAGCTCCCCCATCGTGCCGCTGCGCCGTACATCTATCAAATAGATGGGAGGGAATCGTTGCGCTGGCCTCGGCCTCACTGCTCATCTTATCGTCACCTTCGAGTGTTCATCCCAACACGGTGTTGGGACGCCAACTCGATGGGCAGCACGTGGCTAGAGACGTTTCTAACGATTTCCGGTGCACGTAGTTGGCGATGATACTGTTCATGCTTGAACGCGTTGCTTCATTACAAGAAGCCCCACAGGCCGTGAGTGCGCTTATTTCAATGCATCAAGACACATGAACCGCCCATTGATGCTGCTGAGCGATGCTCCATTCGTCGACAAGTGTTGTTTGCTATTGCATGAAAACGCATTGTGCATGAGTCAGCTTAAATGCATTGTTTTAGTGCATGAAGACTCTCGACTCATAAGTTGTTGGTGCTAGTAGCTGTTCCATTCGTCCACAAGCGTCGGTCGCCGTGTTTAGCTTTGCGTGTTCATCATCGAGATGTGACCTTTCCAACTGTCAGTTTCGCCACGACTTGTCGATATTGCTACATGCACATGTGTATATCGCTTTACATATGCGGCAAGCTCAAGCATGAACGGCTTACAACTGGAAGCAGAATTTCGTGCCTGCTACAAGTATGCTATGATGATAATGCGATGTGTGGACGAACGTAACAGTACTACTGTGGATCGCCAGGCGGTTCCGGTGTTGATGTTGGTCTCACTGAAGTGTTCTTGTATGCGCTTCAGTCTGGAGACTAAAATTCAAGTGCAGGTGACGGTGGAACCTTGTGGTAAGGTTCTATTGCATACAGTACATGTAGATTATGCCTTCCTATCTTGCCTTTGTAGCATTCCGGACAGCACAGCATTTTACACACGTACGTATAGATGGGAGATTCAAGCTTCTGGCCATGAGCTGCCTGGTCAAGCCAACAAGGGGCCAAGACAACAGTGCAGTACCATGTCTTGGACACCACTACGTTGGCCATTACTAGTACAGTTTGTTCACCACCGTAATATTGAGGAAGTGAGTCAACTACTGCATGAGATTTACTGTCTGAGGAAGCGACCAGCTGGTGCCCTCACAGCCACATGCAGGGTTTCCATGTATGGGGCTTCATGCCCAGATCAAATCGAGGGGATATCCTGGCAGAGACGAGGAAAGCCAGTCTTCCTCGCTGGAATCCTGACGTCTCATTTCCCGTACTAGCTCTCGAAGAGAGCGATCAGGTCACAACTCTGAAGTAGCTGAGCTAAACTAGCAGACAACTGCCAGACAGTAGAACGATCTCCACGGGAGATACCCAGAACTTTCAGGAACGATACGCCGTAATGTCATCTTCGAGCTCATCTGGGTCTTCGATCGTGGAGGAAAGCTCATCCTCCATCTCTACAGGATTGATTATTGGTATCGTGGTGGCTGCAGGGGTGCTATTCACTGTAGGGGGTTGGCTCATATGTCGACGCAAAAAACTCAAACGACCTAACGGACCTCGGAGTAGCCACAGTCAGAGCACCGAGTACGTGGATTGTGTGCTGACACCCGATCTCATGGCGATTGTGGCTGACGGTAGTCGCCGATCTTCCAGTATGACGGGGTTCGGTGGTAAATGGTTCCAACATTTACCGCGAATTTCGAGTGTTCCGCCAATGGAATTCTTTGAGCAGCTCAGCACAGGGGGTGCTCGAGGCTCCAGCAGTGGTGCTACAACAACGGCTACAGGATCATCATCAGTGAACAATGGTACACAATTGCGTTGGCTGGAGAAAAGTGGTTCAAGTGACGAGCTAGCTTGCAGTACAGCGACATTGGAACAGAATCGTCTACCCCCACAATGTGTCGTTAATGGTGAACTGCTACACGAAGGTAGCTTCACTTTAGCGTTCCGTGCAACTTTGAAGATCGAAGGTCAAGTTAATCGTCAAGTGGTCGTGAGACGACTGCTTCCTGAACTAGCAGAGCAACAATCCTATCGTCAAGCATTCATGGCGGACATTTCACTCAGTACTTCCTTGCTACATCCTCGGATCGTTGCATTTGTGGGCTTCTACGACCCAATGCAGCAAGTGTATGATCTCGACTCCCCGTCATCACCATCTCAAATAGTAAAACAGGCATCTCAGCCATCGGCTGTGACGGAGTATATGCCCAATGGTGATTTACGCGCGCTGTTAACACTACGGCCTCGCAATGCACACGACTTTGGATGGTTCCACTCAGTGTCTGTGCCTAAAACGAAAGCCCATCTCGCACTGGATATTGTGGATGCACTGGTGTACTTGCAGTCCCGATCAGCATCGTCCCTACATCCTCGTCAACTTAAAGCACAACGAGTATTGCTATCGGAACATTGTGACGCGAAGCTGTGTGCTTTTGGTGTGCGTCGTGGTGTGGGTACTCAGGCGATGTACTCTCGAAGTGATTTCTCCATAGCTTGGCTAGCTCCTGAGCTACTACGCGGTGAACCAAGAAGTGATCAAGCCGACGTCTATGCATTTGGTGTGTTGCTTACGGAGCTCGATACATGTGAGTTACCATTTGCGTCAGGCGTAGATATGGATGATGGTATGGACGAACAAAGTCAGTTGGCGTTGCTTGTGAGTTCAGGTTGCATTCGTCCAGCGCTGTCGATGGATTGCCCTGTGCAGATTCAAGAGCTCGTGATGAGGTGTTTGAGTTTCTCGCCAAACCAACGCCCACCTGCAATCGAAGTGCAGCACACATTACGAAAACTTATCAACGGCACCAGCGTTTGCAATTCATCGCTAGCTTCGCTTCCGTCCAACGTTTCATCTCTACACAGCACACCGGGGCCAACAAACACAACACTCAACACTCTCTTCACACCGTGATGACGTTTGTTATTGCCATGACATCAGTGCGTAAGAAGTTATCAACCTTTTGTACCAATACATTTTATTCCGAGTTGGCTCAGTCAAATTTCATCGGAGCCATTCAACACCGAGTTTCAACTGCATATTCAGGCTTACAGCACAAACACCGCGAGATGAAGCACTTTAGTCCTCGTTCAAGCGGTATGTACATCATACAATGTGTTCAGCAACACCAAAACTGATTGCTTCATCATGCAGTACATCGTGCATGTACTGCTGTTCTCGCTGTAGACTGTAGGTGTTTGAGTTCTGGTACTGGGACCAGTTGTGGTGCGAAATGCAACACTTGTCCGCTAGCCATGCAGCTCCTGAAACCCAATCAACCACTTCTAACTTGATAAAGCGCATGATCACCAACATTTTAAGGTATTCACATGGTGATACAGCTTTAACAAACTAGTCAACTCCCTCGACGTACACTTGCTGCCACTCGCGCCACGCACGAGCCTCATCTTGAGCCACGGCGTCATCAGATCATTACCACAACTCGTAGTCGACGGAGCAGCAGGTGGCTGATTCTTTGGTCCATCAACCATTAACAGTGCACTGATCTCGTCGTCATCGTCAGTTTCCTCCTCATCATCAACGCTTGAGATGGCAGTACCTTGTCGAGCTGCGAGCAATTCAAAAACAACACGGTGCTCTTGACGCAACGCGTCGTGAGCGCGGCGGAATGCGCGAGAATCCGTCACAAGATTGGCAGCCTTTGAACTGATGCGGGGATCTAGCAGCATAGCTTTAATTTCATCATCAACTTCGGATGTGGTTGATGGATTAGTGAACCGCTGATTGATCAGCTGACGGAGCCGCATGGGCATTGTCGGCCAGTCGGAGTAAAAGTATCAACGCGTTTTGCCACTCGCCGCATCGTTCGCTTAGCGGGTGATACATTATTGACAGAGTCATCATCTAGAGAGAAACACTTGAGGTTGGAAGCATTGGTCGTGACAGAGAGCAGGCGGCGGAACAGCAGAGCGTAGGACGGTGATGCTGCTCCAGGTCGTGGGGTAACGTGGTCAAGTCGAAACTGACCAAGTTGGTTCAGAAGTGCTTCAATTTCCGTTGCAGTCCGCTAGTCATCCCTCGAGAGCTGCATCCAAGCCGTTTCCAACTCTGGCTCAGCTACTGTGGGTCTGATGAGCGATTGGAAGTACAACGAGTACGCTCGGTATCGCGAGCAACTAACTCGCGAAAGCTCAGCAATCGCACCAATTGACGTCGAGGAGGAGAGCACAAAGTTGTCAATTGACGAAGCCGAATAAAGCGATATAAGCGAACCTCCAACTTCCGTGAGAGCACTAACCCGATCAGGTGTTTCAAAGTATGTCAGCAGCTCTTGAAGCAGTCGTAAAATGCGACGAATTTTGGTTTCGACACCAAAAGAGGTGCTGGGACCGACACCCAGTGCATCGATCACACAACGACGCAATGTGTGCGTTAGGAAATCTTCTTGATCGTCTGTGGAGGGTTCGTATTCTTCATCATCTGCAACTATCGATGGTGAGTCATCCTTGGCATCCGGTTACATCCATAAAGGGTCTAATACCGAATTGGTCAGGGTCTAGACCGTAATTTATATAGTCCCATTTGTGATATAGGTGTACACAAATGGATAAATTCTGACCTTGATCTAGACCCCGACCATAGAATAGGTGTAAAATGCCCTAGGAAGACACTAGATTTTAAAGCCTACATTTTATTAAAACTGAGAACAATTTTATTAAAACGGAGAGCAATTTCATAATTTGTTCCTCTATTTCTGCTAAATAGAGCAAGGCCCCAAGTGAGCTCCTCGTTTGCACCGCCAATTTCGCTTCGCTCATGGCGGGCAAGGCGTCGATTAATAGAATGTACCTTCTTCATAAGGATATTCATCCGGCCCACGCGCCGACCATTGCAGACCTCCGCTGCGCTACGGTTGCAAACGGTCTCTCTGAGGCCTCTCGGTGTTCGGTTGTGTCTGTTCCCAACTGTTCAGGTTCGATCCTCACTGTAGTGGTGGACAGCTCAATGGAAATTGTCTGCACACTCACACTGGAAAGAACACAAGAAAGTAAATCCGCAAAATGGCTAGTCCAGAGCTAGGAAATGCATTCTGGCGCGAGCAGTGCCATTAAGCAGTTGGCTACCATGGTGTAACGCATTACGTTTTCCCATTGCAAAATTTCGCAGGAACCACCAAATTGTACATAAAAGAGATAAATAGTCATACTCAAATTGGTAAATATGACGACTAAAAAATTAATTATGAACGCAATTTTAGGACTATTCTCTTGATCAGGCCCCTTGATCAGAATCTATTCGTAATTTACGTCGATATATTCTGATCCCTGACCCAGGCCAATTCGGTATTAGACCCCCCATGGAATCTACCTGGCATCCACGTAAAACCGCGCGTGGCTTGATATAATGTGCAAATTGAAGCTAAAGTTGTTTTGTGGCATGTCACCCTTTTTGATCAGGAAGAGCTGCAGCTTGTTGGCATCAACCTTGATCGCTTTAGCACCTTGCTTTAGTCTTCAAGTTTTCAACGACGTCACTCGAGCCAACCTCCACTGACAACGCGGTTTCTGCCACACAGTAAGCAATGAGCTACTTGACTAAGTTCCATGCATGCCATTCTTATCACCCGCTGGAAATGAAATCTCGCCCGACGGCGTTGAATTAACGGTTGTTGAGTAGACCGAGAAAGTAATCGCCCAAGCGTAGTTTGAGGCTATGGTGATGATACTATGTGAGTACTCCACCGTGACACGGTACTAATGTACACTTGATTATCGCATCAAAGTTACCCCGCAGTAGTCTTCGAAACGTGTCCAGACTGCACAGGACATTCGTATACATACCTCACACAGAGCGCTATCAATGTGATATGGATCGCGAAGCTGTATATCGCGCATGAATACAGCATGCAGCATACGAGAATTTCGATTCGTTATGCAGGACGAGTGAATGATATTGATGATGTACAGTAAACTCCAACGTTTGATATATACTCAATTTACAAGCTGCCCTGCCATAGTGTCTCGAGGCATAGCACACGCGTGCACAGAATTAGCATTGCATCGTTTGAGATGGAGGTGCACGTTTCCTTCGGATTGTAATTGATGGAAGTGATGTCTTACTCCCAGCAGTTGTTGCGTCGTCTTAATGCGTCCGGCGGTCCGTGGGAACCATGACGCGGAACAAATAGTACAGGAATTTGTTGCCAATGGTATTATACTCCCCCTGGAACTTCTTCTCCGATAACTTCTTCGCTACCGTCGCTGTTGTAGTGGCCACATTTCGCTCCTCCTTACCATCCAACGCCAAGTCATTCTCCATTAGAGTATCGTCCTTGTCATTAAGGTGCAGAATCAAGAAGTGTTCCTTGCCGTCTCGGAGATACACTGCGTCAATCGCTTCGTCACCCGGCGTCGTGATTGTAACTTGCTTCTTGACTGTGCTAGAGCCAGCACTAACGAGAGTGACCATCATGGCCATCACGAAGAGACACACACGCATCATGATACTTTAATTACAGACTCGACAGCACCGATGTCGATGCAAATTCCAAACTGGAAGTTGGCACATTATGCCGAGCTTCAGTTTGGAGAAAAATGGCAGATCATGTATTTATCTTCATGAGGTCGTTTATGCGCTTCATCTGCTCTTTGGTTGAATTGGTCGCAACTCTGGCTATCTCCACGAAAGTACAGTGTAACTTAAGGTGGAGCAGGGTTTGCCGGTCAGTTCAAACATGGTTATGTTCAAACATGTTTGAACATGTTTGAACAGGCTCTTAAAAACATTAAACCAGGTTAACCCAGTCTAATGTTTTAATGTGATACACACAAATTAACGTGTGGCAACGCTACCACATTGAAAGGCCTCCAAAAATACCACAAATGTGGTGGTCCGTGTGGTATCCAAAACGATACTTAAGCTATAATGGCCGTAGACTCCACAGCGGGGCCCCCACTGCGGGTCCACAGGAAAAAATATACCTCTACAGTTGTCTATTGTCACTCTAGTCCTGGCAAAGAAATATCATAATTGAACTTGAGCTTCGTGCAGGAGGACTCGCAGATTCCATCTACGCAACAGGGGTGTTCATGGCGTCTTCACGCGGACAAGGTCGCATTGGCCGCCCTGAAGGCGAAGATCGCAAGCATTTCCTTCCAACTACAATTCCGTATGATAGAGACAACAAGAAGGGCTGGTGGAAGTGATCAAGCTTATCGAGCATACTTAGATCGCTTTCGCGAACCCATCTCGCGGGGCAACACATCTCTAAAGGCAAGTCGTTCAGCTGGGGCATCTCGCACCTGAGTTCGAGCAAGTTACATTGCCTAGTAAACTTGGAAAATACTGCGAGTAATGGAGCTGATAACCTTCACATGGCTAGACTTGGGATTAAAAATCACGTCCAAAATTTCAGCTGGTAGTAGTGCTTCGCCTTGGCGTGGATTCCTCGACCTTCAGTAATGCCGTCGCATTTTTGCTTCGTAGTGGAAAAATTCTGTGCACACATTGCTTAAGAAACCACGTGATGCACTTCAGGTAGTTCACCCGCCACTGTGCCCCATCCACATCCAGGAATTTAGGCGGTGAATTAAGAAACATAGCGTCGGTGTTGTACGTACAGCAGGGCACGAGCCAGAACTACGAACGCAGACCACCTACGGCACAGATTCGCCGATCAACATCTTTACTGTGAAACCAACGTTCATCAGGGTCATCTCAACAGCGTCAGAAGCGTCAAGATTACACGAGCGGCTGAGTGAACTCAGTAAAACGTCGAGCTTCGCTTCATGCGGATCTCATGGAATCCCTAGCCTCACCGTCTCCATTGCGTGCACAAGATGAACACAGGATTCCTCGGCAGCTTCAACTCCTTCCTCTTCGATTAAATAGTCAGTAGACGTCTCGAGCCGCGAATGCAGTAGCGGAGTGGATCGCACTCACAACATATAACGGAGGCATCACGACGCTGCTGCAAACAAGTCTGCCACTCACGTTGTTGCCGAATTTTGGCTCTTTTCGGAAGAGCGTCTATGCACCCGTGAACTTGCAGTGCCAGATCTAAAGCTACGTAAAAACACGTAAAAAGTGATTAGACCATGAGTGTGTTCTAGTAAAAAGAAAAAACCAGTCAAATGTTTTTACGTAAATGTTTGAACATGGTTTTTTCGAACCCTGGGTGGAGTGCTGTATTATGTAAGTCACGTTAGAGCAGCTCAAGAGCAAAAAACTGCGTGACGGATCTGTTCAATGAACAGTGTTCATCATTGTTGAAGTGCATCTCCGATGTGTGTACGCAGTTGTCCTGTGTAGATTTTACCTATGTGGCTTCGTACTTAAGTGGAGTGGTTGGTTGACACCAGGACTCTGAGTCCTCACACTTGGGTTTACTTCCTGCTTCACTAGCTCCAACACACTAGCTTCTTCCGGACTTCCTCTTACAACTAAACTCTCTTCTTACTTGTTCACGTGCCTTTACACTACCTCACACTGTCCCAAGTTAAAATAGGAGTAGGACTCCTAACTCCTCAGCAAATCCCAAACTTTAACAATCATCGACCACTTCTTCAAGAAACTATTCAGCAAAAACCCTGCGTGACGGATCTGGTCAGCGTACGTCTTGTGCGATAACTCTGAGAACTAGCGCTCTGGGCGCCCGCTACGCGGACGCTTGGACTTGGTTGGTCCCAGTAGTTTGGTTAAGGTTAATAAAGACCAGTGAAGTTGAAAATATTACATGGTTCAAGATTTTTTAACATGAAAACCACAAAGATAAAACGTAAGAGATTTTATTCATGAAAATATGAAATTATGCACTTAAAAATCGAAGATCTCCCGATAGACGATGTTCTTGGTGTGTATGTTCCCGTCTTCGTCGATGGCTTCCGGGTCCACTGCTATCTTGATCGCCTTCCGTGAAGTCACCCTCGACAACGCTACGTACAGCTGTCCATGCGCGAACACAGGGGACTCGAGGTAGATCCCCACGTGGTGGATAGACTGTCCTTGGGCCTTGTTGATCGTCATCGCAAAAGCCGGAACCACAGGAAACTGTTTTCGCCGAAGCTTGAATGGGAATTCCCTGTCGTCATCTTCATTGTAGAAGATGATACGCGGAATGAATACTTGCTTTCCCTTGAACGGCCCAGACATAATCGTAGCTTCAATGCTTCGCTCACGCAGTGACACTACTCGAAGGCGTGTTCCGTTACACAATCCTGCGTCGCTATTCAGGTTACGAATCATAATGATTGGAGTTCCAACTTTCAATACAATCCGGTGTGGTGGAATGCCGGAGAAATTCAGAGAGTTCAGGAACTCTGGCTCAAACATGTTTGGATCCGCAACACCTTCGAGACTGTCAACAGAGAGGTACTCTTTCGTTTCTCCTGAAAGACGCTCCGAGACCATGTCGTTAATTCGCCTTACACTTGCGTTCGTTGGTGCCAAAATAGCTCGTTCAACGAAGTACTCATCCGGCAGATTGTCGTCACCGACACCAGGATACACTGCATCAATAAGCGCGTTGACATTTTGCTTTCGCCTGTCCTCGTCAGGATCAGCAACACCTCGATCAGAAGATGTTTCCGTTGGCGGTAGTAGATTGAAGTTTGGAGGTCCTTCCATATTTTTGTTCTCTTTGGTTTCTTCGTCATCCCATTGATCATCCGCTCGTGCGCCTGGTACAATGCACATGTCGCGTGGAAGACATATGTCGTTCTCACCAATTTCGGAGTTAACTGGATATCGACCCTCCCCAATCTGAAGTAAGAAGTCGGAAAACTCGGCCAATTCAGCGGCGCTTGCTGGATCCGGAGCCGTCTGAACACGCATGTTCTCAGTCAGACGCACTTGTTGTAAATGGCTCCACAGTGGGGAAGACTTGAAGCAAGCCTCCAGCGTTTCTGCCCGAGTAGCATCCTTCAGAACAGGCAGGATCTGTCGATGGTCTCCACTGAAAACCATGACCTTGCCTCCGAATGGCTCCAAGTCGTTCTTCATAATATCCCGGAACGACCGATCCACAGCTTCGAAACACGCTCGATGCATCATAGGAGCTTCATCCCAGATGATTAAACTTGCCTTGCGGATCAGTTCTGCCTTTTGACTCTGCCAAGACAGGCTACATGTCGAAAACTCAGACAGTTTAAGCGGGATCCGAAATGTAGAATGTGCCGTGTGTCCTCCTGTCAACAATGTTGCTGCGATTCCACTGGAAGCCACTGCTATCGCCACCTTTCTCTGTAGACGGACATGAGCAAGTATCTGCTCCAGCAAGAACGATTTGCCAGTTCCACCCGGGCCGTCCACAAAAAACAGCTTCTGTCCACCGACTGGGTGGTTTACAGCTTCGATGACTTGGTCAAAAATGTCTTTCTGGTTCTCGTTCATCTGATCCGCAAGCGTCGCAGTTCTCTCAAGGTCGTCCGGTTCGTACGCTGCTACCTCCTGTGCGACGATATCCATAGGATCTGCTGACTGGCGCGCGACTTCGTCAGAAACATCGCTGTACGTTTCAAGGTCAGGAAGGCCATACATACTCAGCGTTTTTCCGTTCGAAACCAGATAGTCCGCCAACCACATCAGGCACTTATATTCTGCCATGCGCCAGCTAACTTCCTCGTCACGGTCGATGTTATCTTGCGCGTCTCTTTCCTGAATGGATCTGAAAAAGTCTTCTGACAAATCCTTCTTAAACCGATCCCACAGAGCAGAGGCATGGTCGGGTAGCGAGTAAACCAAAATGATTCCTAAAAGTTGGCGCAAAGCGGATGGCATCTTAAACGAAACTGCCTCCGCTAAGCATTCTTCCCACTCTTGATCATTCTCCAAGTACCCAGCAGCCAGTGCTGCGTCGTGAAAGGTATCGTAAACCACTCCATTCACTGTGCGAATATCTTCGAATGATTTGGGTGATCGCCGATGGCACAGTAGAAGTCTAAGGTAAAACCGCTCTGGGTCTTGTGGCGAGACGTGTACCAATCTACCCAGCGAAGCAACGTATCTTCTGTACGGTACCCAATACTTCAACCGATCATCCCACCTGTACTTCACAGGCACATCCTTGTACAGCAAATCAGCGGTCCCTTCTGGGTCTTGCGTACACAAATTGAAAAACGCAGTCAACTTTGTTCGATCTCCTCGCCGGACCAAGTTCTGAAGCTGCGGAGTCGTTGCATGATCTCGATACGTCACCAGACTCATTCCTTCCAGGTGGATAGGAAGATTCACAACGGCATGTGAAGAACCTTGTGTGGGAAAGCCGAATAGTCGCATGCAAGCCTCTACCGGAGAAATATAGCGACCCAGCAAGTACTGAAGAATCTCGTTCGCCTGAATTTCCTCTCCTTCAATAGTGATCGTCGTCATATCCGAACCCTTGTAGACATACTTGTAGATGTACTTCACTGCCTTGTTTGTAGCGCATACTTCAACGTTGATGTGGCAGTCATATTTCTGCGATAGGAATGGGTTGTAAGGTACGACCCACTGGTTGATCTTTGCGTTATCCCACACCTTCCCCTTGTGGCTCAGAATTCCTTCAGGTCGACGACGTCTCTTGTACGTAGGATACTTATCCTCAACCATTACCGTTTCTTCTGCGAACTGTTTGGGGAATTTCTTGGAGCATTTGCCGTTCTTCATGCAGGGGCAGTTAGGGTTTTGTTGTCCACAGGGACCGTGCAACATATTTGAAATGACGGTTTCATAGAGCTCAGGGTGTGTCTCCTTGTCCGGAAGCTCGGCTGACGTCAACCGGTCGACATCCTCCGCCGTTACGGGCTTGTCTTCCGGTCGCATAATTAGCAGGATATGGGCATGAGGTAGACCACGTTTTTGGTACTCCACCACGTGAATCCGGGCAGCTATAACACCCAGTAGACCTTCGTCGAGGTCCTTGTTGAGGGTCTTCAGCTTCTGCATGAACACACGCGCAACAACGTCCGGTCGATCAGATGCCTTCTCTCTAGGTCTGAGATTTTCCTTGATTTCAGGCCAGTTCGGGTTACACGTCATGGTGATGAACAGATTGGGTGCACCCGTCTCTCGAACTATAGCCATGGCATCCAGGAAACGCTGATACATGTAACGCGGCCCTCCCGTAAATGTAGGAGGTATAATGACCTTACGACCGATGTTCTCTGCTTCAGGTTCAGCTGAGTCTACCCCTGTGTCCCGTGATTGCCGTGTAGTAGCCGTAGACCCACGTTGTGCCACTTCCTCATTTGCCGCCACTCTGTGTACATCGACAGATTCGTTCCGCAGGGCATCGGTGAGACCTTGTAGTGTTTCCAATCGATACTGAAGTTGGTTCTTTTCGATGAACCGCAGGCGTTCTTGCTCACATTTGGCCCATTGGTCCACACAATACTGCTGCGTCAGGCGACCTCCTCGGAGAATTAAAGAATTGCTCGCAGTCCGATCATGAAGAACGTATGATTCGTACTCTCGAAGTGACATCGTCAGTGGTTTACCGTTACTGTCCACGGGGTTGCCCACATATGGAAGATCATATGTCCATCCTGGTTCTCCATACGGAAACAGGAGAGGGTATTGAAGTGGATCGTAGCTCTCACTCGTTTCAAAAATCCGTTTGAAGCCTCCCTGACGCGTGTTTAAAATGATATCTCTATGCTCAGCCGCTGCTCGATCAATAATGATAGCTGCCACTTCGGATGCAGTGGGTACATTGTGGGTACCCGGGTTTGCGTTCCTCGCCACATGCAATCGAAGCCGGAGGTCCTCATCACGAGGGAGAAACTCATTCAGACGCAGCGCAGGATTATCGCCAGGTCTTACTTCACCAGCAACTAATTGCCGTGCAAACTGCTCCACAGCTGCTTGGTACGCCGGTCCAGCACGATCAATCAAGAGTCTGCGCGCGTTTAGAAACTGTTGTGTGTACCCGTTGTGGGCAGTCATCACCTGATCGATTTTCTCCAGAATAGCCGGATCCAATCCATCTGTCATTCCCATCCGGCTTGCTACGCGTGCTTCCATATCCGGATCATTAATGTATACTTGCGCAAACATCGGTCGGCGGTTGAGTGGAGGTAGTAGTGCTCCCATGCGATGACAAACAGAACCCTGTACGCGGAAGTTGTACACACCACTTCGGGTTACCCTTTCGTCGACGTTGAGAGAGCGGGTACGTGAAGATCCCATTGATGTGAACGCAAAGACGTTGTTGTATGCGCGGATCGACTGCTTAAATCTCGGGTTACCAAACAGTCTGCTAAGTTCAGCTGGAGCTTCGCGAGGGGGAGGAACAGTCACCAATCCCTTACGACAACAACTTCCTTCGGTTTCGTCGGGAAATTTCCAAGCGCCGCAGTGCTGACAGACTCGTTCGTGCTCCAGGGTATCGTCCGTGTATCGGGAGAAATAATGACGGCCGCCGGGAATGGTAGATGGGTCGAACTCTTCGTAGTACGCAAGCCCTTGTTGGTACTTTCGCGACCGGCGTCGAAATCGCTCTGCCTCTCTCCTTAGATCGATTTCCTCTTCTGTCATGGCATTTCGTGTGGCTCGGCGAGCAGCGGCGTCTTGATCACGGGCGATCAGTCGCTCTTCCTCTGTCATATCTTCTCTGTGTGTCCTTTGCGCATCAGTGTTTACTTGACGTTGCTGCTCTTGTTGTTCACTCGAAAGTCCATTTCTATGACTAATTTGATATACTCTATTAGATTCACGTGATTCTTCAGCTTCACGGGGGTTCATTAGGGCTCTTCGAGCTCTTGCACGCTGGGCATCTTGCTGCCGATCTCGGTCTACCTGAGACTCCGATCGGTTAGCTCTGGCTCGACGTTTCCTCTCCGCATCTGCCGCACGAACGCGAGCTAATTGAGACGGGGTCATATTGGCTCGGGAACGCCTGGCCGTTGGACTACGTCGTGGCTCTGGGTGATTATTTATTGCAGGTTCCATGCCTACTGCAAACCCGGAGTTGGCAGGTCGTGGAGGTTCTGCGACAGCGGTTAAAGTACTTGCAACCCTTGCATTCTGTTCAGATACGATCTCAACAGCCTGCAACGCACTGACAACGGCCGGAATGGAGTCTGCATTCTCCTGATCTCTCGTCTCAGACTGCTGCTTTCTAAACCGGATCAAAGCTGCACTGAGGTTCTTCATCCGTCGGCGCTTTGCAACAGGCTCTTCGTGCCCATCTGGCGCACGGTAGGCTGCTTTGATTTCTTCTTCGCTTCCATACTTGCGCTTTCTCGCCATTGCTCCTACAAACACTTAACACAAACCTACGTTAGTCTAAACTCTTACTTTCTTCATTGTCTACATCTTCGCGCTTCTTCTTGAGTTGAAAAAACGTGCGGTAAGCGGTTCCAGATGCCGCGGCAAAAAAATTTCCTTTTACCGAAGTAAAAGGTCTCAGTTCACCGCTAAACAAAAGGTAAGCCATAAGCCCTCAAGTCACTGTCCCCAATGACTCGGCAGGTCCGCGACCATGCCATGTGGCTGTCCGCACGCGCCCTGTCGCGGACACAGAAGCACGGGACTGGGGTAACCCCCAAAACCAACGTGCCGGCCCCATACACGACCACTCTCCGAGGATAAGGCAGGCGGCCCGGCCAAGCCGGCTCTTCTCGCCACATGGATCTGCCTCAGCGCCTCGGCTGGGTATGAGACTTCCCATGCTGCTGGCGGGCAAACATGGGCGCCTCAGGGTCGCGGCTCCGGAGAGCAAAGGTGCGACAGGACTAAACCTTAGTACGGCAACGGGCTCCAGCTGCAACCTCCTTATCGCCCTCGTGTCCTGGAATTGTGCCTCCGGGGGTAGAAATCCCCGCCTCGGAAAGACACTTTTTGCCAGAGAGGAACGAAATTGTGACTCTACTGTAACGTTTGCTTCGAGAGGGTCGTCCTGGCAACTCTGGGCAGGGAATGGGCTCCTCTGGGGGCTGGCTAGGCCTCATCAGTATGGCCGTCTTTGGATACCCATCCCTCCGTGCAGTGGTGGATATCTCACCCAATGCACGGCTCCGGTTTCCCTCTCTAGCGCGCACAGTAAGTCTTGGTTGCCCCAGAAGGTACCAGTTCTCCCAACAGGCGGAACTCCCGAAGCCGTAAAGACTTTATTAATACGTTAATATGCTATGTGCCTACACCTACCTAAGTTCTCTGCGGCGCTCGCTTCCTCTTAGCTGCTCTAGAGCCCGCGCCGTCCGCGCTCCTAGTGTCGTCGACGGCGCCGATTTTGAAATGGCGAAATGTGAATTTGAAATCCATTTAAGTTCGAGACAATTCGATTAGGTTCGAGATCATTCGATTAGGTTCGAATCGAGAACGTTCCAGATAAGTCCGAATAATTACGCGGACAGTGCTACTTTTGTAATTTATGGAAAGAACGGTCAAGTCAATACGATAGGTGCAGTTGCTTTGATGGGAGAAAAATGTAAAGAGACGCGCTCCAGAAAAGATGCCAACCGAGGGGTTGAGTCCAGTAGAGAGGGGCGTGACCGATTGACGGACTGACAGACAGACAGACAGACAGACGGACAGACTACGATTTTAGGGTGCGGGAAATACCAGTGACTATCAATTTTTCGTTGATGCCATCTGGGATTCTGTGTAGATGATGTGTCTTCTCGGTGACTCAAACACACCCGTTTTGTATACTAGGACTATGGTTACAAATCGCGTTGGCTACATCACCCTTACATTTCCAATTGATCATTTACTACAGGATAGTAAGTGAATGACAGCAGAGTACACCTCCAGTACCGACAACTAAGCTTGTTAATCATAACTCAATTTACCTTTTAAGGACAACGTATCTCTCTTTCCCTACGTCTTCTAGGCCACACCATCATACATGTATGCCATAACATTTGTTGCACACACAAATATCTTGGCTCTGTATTGTACACAATTACAATTATATGACAGTAAAGTTTTTCCGATTAGAGGGTGTAATGGGGTTACATGAGGGTACCACCTCTAGAAGTAGGTTTTGTGGATACTCAGTCGTGAGTGGTGTGTACCACATCACTTCCACCCAACTAATAGTGTTTGACCTACTTTTACATACATATATAGGAACAAATTATAGTTAATTAGAATTTGGTATTACAGGCCAAATGACCTAATTAACCATAACTAAATCAGTCTAAAACTTACTATAAACTGGCTATTAAGTCCCCTCAGACCAGGGACTAGTGAACTGCCGTTCACTTAGAGTTTGTATACTCTTAATAGCACGCTTCCTCAAGCAAGGTGCTCGTGTGACCCCGTCGCAGAGGGAGTACAAGTTTAGACAACAAAACAAAGTTCAAATACGCAGAAGGCAATATACTGACCAACACTGTATCGATAGGAAGCGATGTAAACAGATCACAGAGCGCAGATCACACAGCAAGACCCAGCCTTAGCGCTATGGAAAGCACTGGCGGGGTTGAATTTGGATACAGTCCCAACCTGACGTTAGATTCAGCAATTCTTTAGTCAGCCCTACACGATCCCGTTAAGCTAGAAAAACAACCGATTATCAAGAAGCTACACCAAAAGGTGTCAGAGAAGCATGCCTATCACCAAGAACGCGACAATCTTACTGAGGTAGTCTCCTAGCTTTGTCTTAGTGGATCATCGAAACGAAAACGTTGAGGCATCGGTCTGTTCGAGCAACACCTGGGAAATAGAGTTGACGCGATTTACACCGGCGGATGTTGATGATTTTCTGTTAGAAAAGAGAAAGTAGTACCCATTAGCACGCTTAACAGTTATCAGAGCCCACTAAAGACCTGTACCGTTGGAAGGAAGTATCACTGCCATCGCGTACGACAGAAGTATGGCTACAATTTTCTCTGACCTCAAGTTGCTAAGTTTCAAGCCGGCGCACCTAAAGAATCAGGAAACGGTTCGTCCCTTGTTGACTCTACCAGCAGTTGTGCAAGGCGACATTAGAGAGACAAGATGCTGGGTTTGCTTATTTCTTCTTACGAGAACTTTAAGTTGATCTCGTAGCACTTCGCCCCTGTGAACTGAGATGAATCTGTAAAGTAGTTAAACTACTTGTGTAGGGCGAGTAGAAAAGTGATTGTGATTTATGTTGTTTAAGTGCTGTTGTAGCGGAAAGCTTCGCAAGCAGTAAAACTCCCGTAGATCATTCTAGATATTTGGCCGCAGCCACCAATTGAAGTTGCATGCATGCAGAAGTCTTTCCCGGAAAACACCTAGGTTCCTTTCCTGAAAGTTTCTCTTCAACAGTAGTCTTCAACCATCACTCGCTATCAAAGCCTTTCAACATGCACTCAATGCAGGATATCCTCTTTCAACTCACAATGAGAACAACCGAAGTGACATCCCGACCATTGTCGATTCCTCTTACTTTTTAATGACTCCGTGGAGCACAGTGTGTTTAAGACGAACCTTGCCAGTAACACACCCATTGCGGTCAATCTATTTATTTCGTCACCAAGAAACCATTTTTCAGCTTTGCAAGGCGTTAGTGCGGGATAACTCACCCCGGGTGACACCGACAGGAATACATCTACACGTTGAAGTCTACAAGCAATTGTAGTTCAATCAATCTTCAATTGATAATACATCATCAGTGCTTGATGGAATGTTCAATATCTTCGAAGCAAAAGGTATTGCAGCTATAGACACTACAAAGCATATACTCGATTCTACTATTGAAAACTCGCTCGAACGTGCGGGTATTACACAGGCAACCCGTGTCTTACAATCGCGAACTATGACATTGGGGGATAGTAAAACAGTCCACTTCTACAAAGTAAAGTTTCTGTAACGGGTGTCGTGAGGGTACCCCAGATCGGGTACCGCCCCCTAGAAGTAGATACATATCTACTTATCCATTTAAGAGATACTTCTTAGTTAGTGATGTCAGGTACTACAGACAGCGACAGTGAAATACGCCCCTGTCTTAAAACTTCCGCCATACAAAATCAGCGCAGCCGTCAGTGACAAGAATATCCGCCCACTCATTTGATTGGCAGAAATTATAAATAACAGTACAAAACCAATTCAATATAACACATGGTATGATATCCCAAACGATGAATTGTATTACACTGCAACTATTGGATATTTGGTAGCGCTTTCTCAAAGCTTTTGATAATGACTTCCGCAGTCAGCTCCCCCCACGCCTTAATCGAACGCTCAATCGTTGCCCGTCGTTTTGCCTCTGCTGTAATTTTCTGGCGCCTTTTGTGGTTGCTAGTGGCTTTGCCCTCCGTCGCTGTACGTGTGGTCGCCGTAGCCGTGTCGGTCTCGTCCCCGCTTAACACGCTCAAGTCGACCGCCGCACCCTCGTTGTGACGGGGTCACACGAGCACCTTGCTTGAGGAAGCGTGCTATTAAGAGTATACAAACTCTAAGTGAACGGCAATTCACTAGTCCCTGGTCTGGGGGACTTAATAGCCAGTTTAGAGTAGATTTTAGACTGATTTATTTATAGTTAATTAGGTTCATTTGGCCTGTAATACAAATTACTAATGAACTATACTTTATCCTAATTATGCATATAAAAGGTAGGTTAATTACTATTGGTTGGTCCTCAGCCACCTCAACCTACGTGGCAGTAGTGTGGCCCACACCACTCCAACAGAGTATTAAAACAAATACTCACAGAAGTATATCTACTTCTAAAGACGGTACCCTTTCTAGGGTACCCCTTTCATGTAACCCTGTTACATCCTCCCCCACTTAGGTTGGAAACACCCCAACCAATGAGGAGCTAGGAAGAGAGCTCCGCTCTCTTCCTGTCCTTGTCGATACCCATCGACGAGCCACCGTTGTGGCTTTAAGGCTTTCATTCAGCCTTTTCGCGCGCTCTAGGCACCCCGAGGTTTCCACGTCAACCTCCTTCAAGATGCCTAAGAAGGCAAGCACCCGCGGCGCTTCGGCGCCTTCCAAGTCTAAGACCTCGCGGTCGAAGACTGCTAAGGCCAAGTCGAAAGACAAGGCCGCTCCGCGCAAGGAGGGAGTCCGCGACGCAGTCGCTCGCGCTCCCTGTCACCCGACGATAGGCCGAACCCTCGGTTCGCCTATCGGGACCACAGTCCTGGGTCAGAGTGCCCGGATTTTAACATCCCTATGATCACGGGATCAGATTCTGATGGGGACTCTCCTGGATCCGCTAAGGATCCATCTTCTTCTCAGGATGCTCCTTCGCAGGATGCTCCTGCACAGGATGCTCCTTCACAGGACGCTCCTGCTGATGATGTTGTATCATCTGAGGCAAAGGCAGCTTTGACGAGCTCGCCTGCCAATAACCTTACCTTAACCGAAGGTAAGGCTCGAGCCCAAGCTGCGAAAGCAGCTTCCCCAAAACGGGCTGATGAGGGTGCTGCTGCTGCTAAGAAGCGCGCAGCCCCTGGCTGTCCTACGTCGGAGCCTTCAATCGCTAAGGGATTCAAATCCCTGTTCGACTCCTCAGACGAGGAGGAAGAGGAGGGGGCTGTCTCCGAGCCCCAAGAGATCTCCAATGATCTCGATGAGCAGCAGGAGCGCTATCAAGCTGCTCAACTGCAAGGCGCTCCTGCGCCTCCCCCGCCGGTGTATCCCCGTGGATACTATCCACCGGATGCGGGGTCTGGGTCTCCTATGTTCCTGGAGCACCTTAAGGCCCCTCGTGGTCTTAACCATGGGCGCACTTCGCGTGGCGCCTATTAGCGTGCCTCGGTTCAAGATGAACCACTCTTTGTCAATGTCATCAAGGCCGCTAGGTGTGTGCTGTTTGCATCACACCGAATTCCTTTGAAGGAATTTACGAGTCTCCGCAAGAAGCTGGAAGACCGTGGTGGGCTCTTCCCCGTGTGTTGGTACCCTTGGGTACAGCCCGAGAACACCGCAACCCAGACCCAGGCAGAAGACCTGTTCTGTAGATGGGTTTCTCTCAAGAACTTCACAGTTCAAGAGTTGAAAGAACTCCGGGAAGATCGCCTGCTGTCCTATGTTTTGGACCAGCGTGATCTTCGTATCGAGTTCGCCCACTTAGTCGCTAAGCGGCAACTCCACTCCGTCATGGAGAGACTTAGACGGCAGTCTAAGTCCAGCGCTCAAGATGAGCGCGGGTACGGTTCCGTTAACCCAGGGACCGTACACCGTAAGGCGGCTAAGAAGCCGCGGACTACTTACGCCCCGGCTGTTGATCCCAAATCTCAACGGCCTTCGGGCAGTCAACCCGGAGCCGGTCTTCCGGCTCCCACGAGTTCTGTGACGAGGGGTAACCCCGCCACTTCACAAGCAGCTGGCGCTTCACAGAGCACCGCCGCTCCTGGACGACCCGCTCTACATGGTGGTGGAGCTCGCCGTTCCGGTCAAGGAGGGCAGGAGAAGCTCTCGCACGCGTTTGAGTACGAGGCTCCTTCTCAGCCTTATCCTTCTGGACCCTCAACTTCGGGTCGGGACTCTGTGGGGTCCCTATTAAGCGACGAGGTCCGTCAACTTCGAGATCGCGTCTATGCGATCGAGATAGCCCTTGGGCTTGGACCTGGTGGTCAGGCTGCCTCTCAGGCTGGCAAGCCGGGGGCCCTTGAGGTCCTTCGTCAGGACTTGGACGCTCTTGGTCGTGAGACTCATGAGCTCCATGGGCGCGTTGACCGCCGAGTTCCGGCTGCTGCCTTAAAAGAGCTCCGTCGAGGCTTAGACGTTCTAAGCCATGAGGTGCATGGTCGGATGCCCTCTTATGAGCCGCAGGGGTATTCATACCCCTCGACTTATGGGTATAGCTCTTACCCAAGCTCTTCCCATTCGGTACCGCCATACCCTTCGTATGACTCGCGTGGGTACCAGCCTGCGTTTTACTCGCAGGCTTCGACACCGGCAGCTCCGGTTGTCCAGAGAGCTCAGCCTCGTTTCGAGGAGGTGAGTTCTCACCTTGGTCATCTTCCGTCCGAGAAGGAAGACCCAGCGGATCGTGATACCGCTTAAGACGCCCCACGTAGAACGTCGGGTGCGTCGCCATTGACTTTGGGAGGTCAATGGTATACGCCGCGCCATGTCTGGCCAGGACCGCAAAGGGTCCAATGAAGCGGTGCTTCAACTTGTTGCTCCCTACGGAGCTAACCAAGTTTATAGGTAGATTTTTAGTGTCTAACAACACCAATTCACCTTGTTTAAACACACTTAAGTTTCCTCTTGCATGTTTGTCTGAGTACTCCTTTTGTCTGTCTTGGGCTGATGCCATCGCATCTCTAACCCGGCTGATCAACGTCAGCCTGTCGTCTATAAACGACGACAACTGTCTTTTTAAAGACTCGGGCTCTATTTCTGAGACCTGGAAGGAAAAGGCTTTCCGAGCCTCTCCCCCACTTACGATGGAGGCTACGGTGCCTCCCCGCAAGGATAGCGGCACCTGGGGGTGTCGTAATAGAACGGGGTAAACCCCGTTGATGCGTGTACCGCATTGTTGAGTGCAAACTCAACCATAGGAAGCTGGTCCGACCAGGACCGAGGTGCTTCCGCACAGATACTGCGCAGAGTATCTTCGAGCACGCGGTTGATGCGCTCCGTCTGACCATCCGTCTGCGGATGGTCCGCAGTTGACATCGTCAACTTAGTTCCCAACAATTGGAACAGGGTGTCCCAGAACGCCCCGTGAAACGCGGGTCTCTGTCCGAGAATATGGTCTCTGGTTGACCATGATAGCGAAACACGCTATCTAGGAACAGCTGTGCAGCTTGTTTCCCGGTGACCTTGTCACGTACCAGAGCAAGATGCACCATCTTGCTCAGACGGTAGACAAACACCAGGATACCGATGTTTCCCTTGTCATCGGCCGGTAGGCCGAAGACGAAGTCGAGACTCATCGACTTCCAGCAATCGGCTGGTACTGGTAGGCTCTGCAGTGGAGCCGAGGCGTGGCCCGAAGGCTTCACCCTCTGACATGTTTCACATGTCTTGACATAGTGTGCCACCCACTTATACATGCGGGGGCCACCAAAATGTCTGAGAGACCATTTGGTAGGTCTTCTCCCGGCCAAGATGGCCACTTATCAGCGCATCATGCGCCTCCAGAGGTATGTCATACTTCAGATCCTCGTCGTTTGGGACGACAACCCGAGGTGGATCTCTGGGGTCTACTCTGTAATGGAGTAACCCATCGGCCAGCTCATAACGATGGAGCTGCACCCGCTGTCGAGGCGAAAGCCTGTCGACTTTGGCGTCCTTGCCATCGGACAAGAACTGCACCAGTGTTGTGTAGTTCTCGTCCTTCTGATACGCTAAGCGTATCCGATCGTATAGACCTGTCGTGACCCGACTGACATGAGCTAGCTCATAGTCAGATCGACGCGACAATGCATCGGCAAACACATTCAGCTTGCCCGACTTGTATTCGACGCGAAAGTTGTATCCCGCGAAGAATGACAGCCACCTCGCCATTCGTTGCGATAAATGCGGCGAGTTGATGGCAGTCCGCAAGGACGCATGATTAGTGTAGATCACAAAGGGCCTTGGGCCCAAGAAATGTACTCTGAACTTGACAAGAGAATACTTCATTGCAAGTAGCTCCTTGTCGTGAACGGGATAGTTCCGTTCGGCAGTCTTCAGCTGCCTGGACTGGAAAGAGATGACACGTTCATGTCCCTCATCGTCCTTCTGCAATAGCGCACAGCCTATTGCATAGTCAGAAGCGTCACAGACGAGGCTAAATGACTTGTTCTCGTCCGGCAAGGCCAGGACTGGCGCTTGCTGTAAGCTCGCCTTGATGCTATCAAAAGCATCTTGGTGCTGTCGCTCCCAGACCCAGTCGGCATCTTTCTTTAAGAGATCCGACAAGGGTCGAGTTAGTTCAGCGTACCCTGCGCTGTACTTATGAAGATAGTTGGCTAAGCCCAACCACTTCCGGAGGTCCTTCTGCGACCTCGGGGTCGGCCAAGCCGCTATGGCCTTGACCTTCCCTGGATCGGCGCGTACGCCGACCTTGCTGACAAAGCAGCCGAGGACTTTTATCTCCTCAGCTGCAAAGACGCACTTGTCCATGTTGGCATAGAGCTTATTAGCTCTCATGACCTCGAACACTCGACGGATGTGCTTCAAATGCACCTCCATAGCCGTCTGGCCGTCTTCGGCACGGCTATGGACGAATGTATCGTCGAAGTACGTCTGAGCGAACGTATGCAATGGTCTAAACAGTTGTGTGACCAAGCGATTGAACGTCGCTGGGGCATTCGATAGCCCCTGTGGCATCACTAGCCACTCCCAGAACATCCCGCTCGGGGTGCTCACTGCGGTGAGAGGAATGTCACTCTCCCGCATTAAGATCTGGTACTATCCGTCTACCAGATCCAGGGCACTGTACAGCGTACAGCCCGACATGTTGTTTAGCAACACATCCTTGCGAGGGATCGGCGTCTGTGCCGGTACCATCGCATTGTTCAGCTTGTTGTAAGCGTGAACCAGACGCCACTTCCCGTTCGGTTTAAGAACGCAGAAGGTTGGCGTCGAGTGCGGGGACTTCGACTCCCGCACCATGCCCGACTTCGCCTTCTCGGCGAATAAGGCATCTATGACCTCGCACTGCTCGCGAGGTAGAGGTCACTGCCTCGTGACACAGTACTTTGTGCCAGGCATGAGGTCAATCTCGTGCCGAACTCCCCGATCCGGCGGGAGTTGGGATGGTGGGTGCTTCGACACCACATCCGAGTACTCTTTCACAAGAGGATACACTGGATCCTCCGGGTTCTCGAGAATCTCAGAACCCAAGCGCGTTGCACGCTGCTTCGTGAACCCCTCCAGGACGTCCTCGTCCATTACGGAGGAAGAGTTCAAATCTTCAGGAGAGGTCTCCGGCTTCAGGAGCACCATCTCCGCAATCTCTGCGGCCTTCAACTCGGCCAGGAAGTCCTTCATGGACAATTCGGCGAGGTTCAGCAGTGCAGACACCTCTGGTAGTGCCTCCAGATGGACGGCGTCTGCCCTCACTTGACGACCGGACACGCAGTCGAAGACATGGCATTGTTCTTCGACCGGCCGTGCCGGTGGAGTCTCAGACTCCGAGTGTGGTACTTGGTTATCCACACGAGAGGTGTTCAGCGACACCTCCGCACTCGTACTGGTCTTCTTGACCCCGCGTGGAACTACGTTACCCACGCTAGAGACGCATGTTGCGCTCTCGATCTTCTTCTCGGTCTCTTCGACCTAGTGTGGAACTATGTTACCCACACCGGAGGCGCTCTCGGCGTCCTCCCCAGCAGCCTCAGCTGCTTGCGGACCTATGTTACCCGCCTGGTCAGTACCGTCCGGCACTGCCACAGTCGAAGCCCATACGGCGGGACGACTCTCAGCGTTGGGACTTGCCGTCGTGGCAATCGCACACGCTTGGCAATGAGCCTTGGTCTCATGACCGGTTGCGAGGCTCATCGCAACACATTCGTTGGAGTCAGTGACTCTCAGTACTTCCTCGGGCGCATAAGCGCCTTGGCGACCATCTCTGGCGCCCCAGTCCCTGACAGAGGTGGGAACATTACTCACCAAAGCTCTGTCGGATACTGCAGGCCGGCTAGCCCCAATGGCTTTGCCGCGCCAATCGATCCAGGGCTCGTGCTTTTCGAGCCACGGCATGCCCAGGATCAAGTCGTACTTGTCCATGTCTAGGACAAGGAACGACTCCGTGCTGTCACAGTCTTCAAACTTTACAGCCAGGTCCATACGGACCCCAGGTACGTTAACCACCGTACCATCGGCCAGTCTCACCGAGACCTGGCCCCTGTCTTCGCTTTCACGCAAAGCGTCGGCATACTTGTCACCATTCCGCGCGACCGTCTGGCGTCAAGCGAAGTTCGTCGACACCCAGAATCGATGAGGATTCGGAAGGATCTCCGTGTCTCCGTACACTCGCATGTACCAGTCCGCCGTTGCTCTTCCTCGTCTCGAGAGCACCCAGGCAATCAGGGTCTAAGCCTCCATGGCGTGCGCCGTCCGCACTCCTACCATGGGGACTTAGATCTTCCCCAGTAGGGCGCCCCGCCCCTACTGGTGACCCCAGTTCCCCTGGCTCTTGGGTCGCGGCTTCTGCCACGGGCCCCTCGAGCCCCTAGGTTTGGAAGGGAACTTCCTTTGCCCTCCCGCAGAGCAGGCACGTTGCATGTGCCCGAGCTTCCCACATCCGTAGCAACGGATGGAGCTCTGTATGGCCGTATCCAGTTCCATGCGTACCGGCCCGGTGCTAGCTCCAGCTGCTGGAGCTCCTTGCACTGCGCCTGATGACGCATTGTGGCCTTGCCACACCGACGTAGGAGTACGAGCCTGTCGGTGGCTGTACTCCTCTTGGAGGGCGATCTGGATCGCTTCCTCCATAGTGTTCGCATGCACGCGGAACAACTGTGTGCGGGATGGGCCCACCTTCAGGCCATCCATGAACACTGTCACCTTGATGTGTTCAGGTAGGGGGTTCCCCACCAGAGATGCAGCGAGCACTCGCATCTCTTGGATGTATTCGTGCAGCTCACGCTTCCCTCGTTTACAGGCAAGGAAGCGCGAGCGCTGGCGATACTCATAGTTCGCCGGAAGGAAGGCGGCTCTAAGCTGTTGACACAGCTGAGCCCAGGTTGTGAAACAACCCGGCGTTGTCGCTTCGCGCGTGTACGCCCAGGTCTTCGCCCGACCTCCTAGGTTGGACAGGGCGAAAGCGACCCGAAGTCGCTCGGTCGAGATTAGAGCCGCGTCCATCGCGAGCTCGACCTCTCGGACCCAGAAGTGGAGGTTCTCTCCCTCCATTCCCTCGTAAGGATTAACCTTAAGCCTCAACGGCTTAGGTTTGGCTGGCTTCATCTCAGCCACGGGGTCTGCAGCCCCTGTACGTGGGCGATAAGCCCTCGCTCGTACGTGTCGAACGCCTCAATGTGTTCGACCTGCTCGGCCGGCGTAGCAGCCGCCAAGCTTCGGAGGGCATCTCCTCCAAAGATGCCCACCATCTTCCGGACCGACTCAAACTGCGAGTCGGTGAAATGAGGGAACTCCCCTCTATCCATCCTGGCTTACCTTGTAGGAGCCACTGAGGATTCAGGTAGCCAATCTACCCGCGTAGGCGTGGATTGACTACAAGTGCTACCAAGTGTGACGGGGTCACACGAGCACCTTGCTTGAGGAAGCGTGCTATTAAGAGTATACAAACTCTAAGTGAACGGCAATTCACTAGTCCCTGGTCTGGGGGACTTAATAGCCAGTTTAGAGTAGATTTTAGACTGATTTATTTATAGTTAATTAGGTTCATTTGGCCTGTAATACAAATTACTAATGAACTATACTTTATCCTAATTATGCATATAAAAGGTAGGTTAATTACTATTGGTTGGTCCTCAGCCACCTCAACCTACGTGGCAGTAGTGTGGCCCACACCACTCCAACAGAGTATTAAACCAAATACTCACAGAAGTATATCTACTTCTAAAGACGGTACCCTTTCTAGGGTACCCCTTTCATGTAACCCCGTTATACTCGTCGTCATCTACAGGGGACACGCATGACTCGTAGCAGAGGCAATCTCTACAGCACATGCACTGCTCATTGCGCAAACACCTCTCCACCAAGTCACACTTGGCAGACTTTTCCGCCGGCACCATGTTATCTTCGCCACCGTCGACCCTCTGCTTGGCCTCCATCGTCTCGGCCGTCCAATTTGCCGTAATCTTCTTTTCGAGGGGTCCCATGACCCCTACATCCAAAGACTGGTGCTGTTCGCCGGCAGCTGGCACACAAGTGCGGACGTAGTCTCCGAGATTACGACGACGCTCTTCTCGGACACGTGAGCATCAAAGTTGTCTAGTAAAAGTATGGATGGAGCGTCGATCTCGTACTTTACAACTCCATACGTAAAACTCCCAAACGTTTGAATCCATCCATCCATTCTCTTGCACAGTATACACATGCACTTCTGGATAAGTCTTCAGTTCCTCTTTATCTATAGGACCCACAGACATAGCCCGTATAATAAAAAGAATGGGAAGTTTCTTGCCTCAACGTGACACATTTTTTGTTAGAGTCATTACATAGTAAAAATATAAAACTAACTGTCCACTCGGGCAGTAATGACCACTGTCATACGCCCAGAATGCTTTGAGCGCGCTTCACTTTCGCTGAACCTCTTTGTCCTCGATTCGCTCAAATTTTGTGAGGCGGCATGTCAAAATAGACAGCCGTCTCATCGGCATTATAAATGGCGCTGGTTGGAAATGACCCGTATTCCTTCCAGAATTTTACTTCAAATTGCCAGTGGGTCCCGCTCATTTCGGCCTCATTCTTTTTTGCATGTTAAGTTTTATGGGCTGAGAAACCATTGCCTAATATTAAAAATATTAATATTAATAAATCCCGAATACAAAATTTAATGTAAAAAACACTGTAGAAAATAATATGAGGTTTTGATTTTACCGTGCAGCGAATCGCTGACAGTATCACATGAGGGAGCTTAAACCTTTCTCTGGTGTTGCCATATTGGAAAGGTAGTCTGCCAGCCAGGGAGGCTGCTGTTCTATTATATATTGTATCATGGTACATGTACACAGATACTTAAAGCATCCAAAAGGTAGTACAATAGTAAAACTGTTAGTAAGCTCAAGGCATACAAAATTTACCTCCTCTTCACGCCTGACTTCTTTCGTAAACGTCACAAAATCATGCGCGAATGGCGCGATGCACTTTGCGCCCTGTCCTTTCAGCGGTTACTTGTTTGGGCGCCTCTAGAATCCTCGATATCAGCCTTGTTGTTCATCCAATCCCACAGCGTGCGACGAGGAATATCAAGGTCCTCTGAAGCACTGCGACTACCCAACACCTCAACCGTTGCGGTGGCTTCGCGCTTCGTACACGCCTGCTAGGAGCCCGCACAAGAGCCAGCCCCCTGGGCTCTCGTGGGAGCCCGAGACGTGGACGAGCCTGGCTCCAGTGCTGTGTGATAAATAGATTTCTAACGATGAGCCCGGGGAGACCTGGCGGTTAAGTGTTATATAGAAGCCGGACTTGCGATTGAGGTTGAACTAGAGAAGTTTCCCGCATATCGATTTCCTGGGGGAGGGAGGCGGCAAGGAGAACTAGGCGTCGTTGTATGTTATTAACAAGATCACAGGCACGTGCAGCATCTGCTGACGATGCCGAAAAAGAAGGGTGCGCCCATGGTGCAGTAGACATCGTTCTAGTAGACGCGTACGAGGTTGAGCGATACGATGTGGTTCCAGCAACACCTACTACCACAATGCTCCCTTGGAATTCCAGCGGTCGACAATCGCCGACAATATCTGGACTAAGACTTAGCGGTTGGCTGCCGAGAATGCTATGCTCCCGAACTCCCAAACCTAGCAAGCGCGAGAGTACCAAGCCGCCATGGCCGCCGTTCAGGATGATGAGAGGGCTAACACAGCAGAGCTTGCCGCGCATCAACGGTGGATTGAACGGCAAATTAAAAAAAAACTAGAGGAAACCAGAGTGGCGTTACAGCACGAACTAAAAGTCGTTGCCAATGCCCAGGCCGTGGGCGATAAATCTGCGCGTATCTTCTTCACGAGCAGTTGCAAGTACACGAGAGCACGTCCACGAAAATGCACTGGAAATGAATCGTAGTGTAAGTGACCAAGCTGCTAAAATTGATCAGATAGAAAACGATATGAGCGCAGCAGTGGCTTATACTCATAATACTTTGGCCCAATGTATATGTGACTTGGTCTGATACTAAATGCCATGCAGTGCTGGTCAATGAACCCTGTGTGTCAGTTATCACGCGCATGATTCAATGGTCCGTCAAAGTGGTGTGGCCGAGAACATTAAGCAACCAATGCTGTTTTGAATTTGCTACCCCCAAGCAGGTCGATTGGCGGAGGCTTGGCACTTCTTCACGATGCTCACTTCATTCGGGGCTACGTTCGGTGTTGTGCAGAAGATCTGTCATGAGAGCGCTCGACAACACGGAATCTATTGCCTGCTCTGGTTGCACCCTAGTAGCTCCGCGCTGATCATTCACCCGTGATGCTCGCATATCTTAAAGGCGCTGAAATAGGCTAGGCCACATCTTCATTTTACTAGGGCTTGCACGAGTGTCAGGGTGGGGGTGAGCTTCCAGTGATGTCGGCTCAACAAAAACCTTGAGTATCTCCTACAAACAGAGCCCACCTAGAGAGTCCTTGACGAGGGCTCTCAAATGTCGGAATTATCCGAGTGAGCCCGTGTTAAGATGAAATCGGGTTCGCAGTTAATAAAAAGAGTCCTTGCTGATACGAATGACGGCTCCCTTATTTGTCGGCTAGCGGCAGGCGTGGCTTCGTACCAATAGAGTACGAGCGCTGGGGCGCCATCGGGAACTGAAGGCGGAATGGTACATGTACTGTAGGGAGGCCTCATCATCCAACCAATATATACTTGTATTCTATTGGCTAAAAGTTTATACTAGAGTTTTCAAACTTCAACTATGTGCGGGCGTGCTTTAATAGTGTGGTGGATTTCACTGTCGTCATCTGTACGTTGACAAGTCGCATAGGTGTCTGAGTGCCAATCAATCAGGCATGACCAAGGTTTATATGAAAGAAAATAAAGTTATTTTTTAGGGTAATTTGTATTACAGGTCATATTGGCTAATTAACTATTAAAATAATTTTGTTTAAATCTTACCTATTCTTGCTATTAAGTGAGAGAACATAAAATCTACTGAGAAAATTGATAATCTACCGAATTTGGCTATTAACTACAATAACGTGAGTACCATACAGTTTGCCAAAAAAAAAATTACAGAGGACTCGTTTGGGATTATATGTACACGTAACAATCTACAGAAGCCTCCTAGCTAAATACAGACTGCGTTAATCTCATTGGTTCGCTCACATGAAGTATTTTTATTAGAACTGTTGTGGTGACTACTATTAACCTATCTGAAAGGTTTGGGTTTGTGGCGAAGATGTGGAAAAGCTCAATTCATGCAGAAGGAGGGTTTACTATAAAGTAAGTCTTAGAATGCGTAGCTACGCGTAGCATCTCGTCTTGACATGCCGCACTGCATCACAGTCCAGGACGAACAAAAATCTCGTATCATTAATAAGATTCAACCTGAGTTGTGTCAGGTTTTCTATCTCAATCTAAATACACATGATACAGTACATCATCTACAAGTGCAATTCCAAGACGTGCAAGAGCGATAGAAGGGGGGTGTGAGATGTGGTTGGCTGTTAAAGATTGTTTCCTGTGACCAAGCAGATATTAGTAAAATCTACCAACACGGAACACATATTTCAGCATCTCCTCTGTCTCCTGGTCGTACACAACTCAACCCATTGCTAAAACGATTTGTATGAGAACGTGCCGCAACAGGTGATAAACCCACTAGAGCCATGAACACTCTTGTGGAGAAATTCCAGCTGCAAGTTTTGAAACCTGACAAACTATTGGCTTCCGTACAGCGCACAGTTCGTTCGTATAGGGATAAAGTTCTCCACGACAACGACTAGATAGAAGAATGTAGCCTCCAAACACCGTTTTCGAGACAATATTCCAGGTACTACACCATTTGGATTTGGATTTGTTACTGATGTGTTATATGACATTTCGTTTGTCACGTTTGTACCGTTAATGAGATGGATATCATACCATCTCACCACATGTTAAATCAGGAAGCGCTTCCAAATCCACTTGTCGCCGCTAAAATAATGACACACAACAGCATTCGGAGGGCAAATCATCTCATCTTTGCATCTAAGAGCAGAACCATACTCGATTCGGCCGTGTTGATTCATCTTCCCTCAGTTCATAATAATTACGAGAGGCGTACATAGTTGTGGTCCTTCGTCTAGCAACTCTAATGTCAACATAACATAACTGAAACTCGATAAATCGGTGACTCTCGCCCCTGGCAAGCAACGCATGGTATAGAAAAAAATCTGCACGATCACGAAGCGTGAACTCACTATTTTAGGTCCCCCAAAAATCACGAAGTTGACACATGTCCTCCATATTATACCCGTCTATAATCATGCCAAGACCGTCAACGTACGATTTTTTCTTCCTCTCAGCTTGTTTCCGCTTCAATGTGTCAAATATGTCGTGGGAGGCTTTTCTGCGGCGATGAGGATGGTTGTTCGTTTTAACAGGTGGTGCTTGTAAGAAGAGGCCACAATCGGGTGGGGAACAGAAAAATATTAATTCCGGGATTTTCAAATGGATTTGCTGTAGCTACAACATCATAGTAAGAATATTTTACATATATATGGGGCAGTATCAATAGCATTGCAAAGCTGTATCTTGTATTTAGAACCCCAACGCAGCAAACTCCATACTAGTGCCGTTAGAACAGTTTTCAGAGATTTAGATAATCTGGTGTCGCGTTGTGATACACATAAGCGGGGGTTTTGATAGCCGATGTGATTTGACGTCATTGGGTTGGCATTTCAAATACGACGATGGCCTATTGGTGAGGCAGCATTAACTAGTGTGAATGGTGCAAGATCTGCTTATGAAAACGTTATCGTTGTGGTGCAAAAAGCTGTGACAATGTGAATGTGGCTACGAATGAATTGTTTAGCACGCTTTGCTTACACAAGGTGAATTTCGGTGGTCGGGCACGATCAAACGAAAAGCAAATCGGGGGAAGATCATTACCCGGCTCTCGCAGGAAATTTTTTAAAAATTCTGAGCATCAACAAGAAAGACACTAGGAAGGCACCTTGCGGCGATGAAGATAATGATTCATATACTATTCCATTCAACAAAAACGCCTCCTATCAGTAGGTATGAAATCCCCAGCTATCGAATGCAGTTAATTGTTTTGCTTGTTAGCAAAGACCGGATTTTGGTAACTCACCAATTCCCACCATTTTAGCCCTTTTTCCCCTCTTCTTATAGGCACGGCCTGTTAAAGACTGTCGTAGTTTAAAAAGATCAATTGCAGGTTTTGCATAAGCTTTTCAACACTGGACATGCTCAGTTTTTGGGCTTCGCCATTTACGGTTTTCTTGTGCTTTTTCCGCGGGGTATAACGAAGGTCTTTAAGAAGGTAACAAATTTGCCTTCGTACACCAAGCAACCGTCGTCATAGCTCTTCATAGCGCACCATATTTCCTAAATCCAGAGTGTTTGAGGGGCGCGCAGCAGCGTGTTCCGCCACGATATCCGAAAGCACATTAGTGATTTCTTGCGCGTTTGCCACAGAGGTTCGCATGTGAACGTCCCTGTCTGCATGTTAGCGTGACCGACGTCGAGCAATGAGCTAGAGCCACCTGGGAGAGAGAGAAATATCATTTTTTGCGATGCAAGACGGAAGCGTTGCATATGAGGTTTCACAGGAATATTCATAAGTATGGGCGAACCTGGTTGAATATATCAGTGGTATTTAGCATTGTTATGCTCGAAAGTTTTTGGTTGGGGTTGGGGTGACGTCCTCCCCCGTACTCGCGGGCAGCAGATGCTGTTCGCGCGCTTCCGGCATCCGCTCACAGGCGTCTGCGAGTCCCTTGCGAGTCTCTCCCTCTGGCCGCGAGCCCACAGCGACCTCCCCCTGTCACGACCCCCCTTCCACCTCAAACTAACCCTCTGACAACTCTAGCCGCCTCATAGTCGGCACGTTTAATGTCCAATCTTTATGTTCCTTCATCAAACAGCTCAGCACACTTCCACAAAATCTTCGCAATTACAAGATCGATATTCTCGGCATCAGGAGACCACACTCTACGACTTCGGCCGCTTCGAGCACTTGCTCCTTACACTACCTGCGCAGGAAAAACGTTACGGACTCGGCTTCGCTTACTCCCCGCGACTTATTCCGTATCTTCATTGATTTTGGTCCTGTAGCGATCGCGTTGGCGTTCTTGAGATGAACCTTTCCGTCTGTCACTTTAATATCGTCACAGCATACGCACCCCACAGCGGGTGGCCACTAACCGAAGTAAACACTTTCTATTCAGATCTACGCGCCGACATGGATCAGTTTGCCCGTCGAGATATCACTACTATCACAGGAGACTTTAACTCAAAGCTCGGTTGCCACGGGACGATATATACCTCGGCATTCATGCACGTGATGTTCGCAACCGCAACAGACACTCCCTGGCGGGCTTCTGTGACCCTTACCATCTCTTTGCTACGAACACTGCCTTCCAGAAGCGGCTAAGAACAAAACCATACGGAGCCAACGCCTACAGACATACTGCGTATACAGTCAGATTGAGTACGTACTCTGCCAACAGAACTGCCGCTGCTGTTGACTCGATGCCTAAGCATATCGCGGAGCGCTCACCGTATCCGATCACAAATTGGTCACTGCCGACTTCAAGTTGGCTGCAGCTGGAAGACTACGACACCCCAAATGACAAGTACAAGACTCCAACATGAGATTGTCCCGGTACGAACCCACCCATAACAACGACACTCGCAGCACCTATGTCAACACACTCAAACAGGTTCTACCTCCACCAGATTACGACGACGGCAGCCTCATCAACGCACAATGAGAAGCAATTTTCGCGACTACCCTAGAAGCAGCAAGCAGACAATAGAGTTATCCACACCGATCCAACACTACAAGCGCAAATACAACGATCTCGTACTAGCTCGGATGTCCGAACAGCAACACCAACAAGGACTTCGAATCTACAACTACAAGGCAACGAACACCGAAGCCCTTCGCTCTCGGCGTAACCAGCTTATACACGCCATCCGCGATCGCTGTTGTGAACTCGCGAATAATTATCTGGATGACAAGATCTCTCACATCAAATCTGCGAGTGACGCACATCAATTGTTTACGGCCGCCCGCGATCTATCGCCCAAGAAATCGCAACAACTCCTACTTCGTAATGAAACAGGTAAGTATATTCTGAACCGCCGAAAAGCTAACAACATCGTTCGTGACCACTTCAACGACCTGTTCCTCAGACCGATACGGCCTTCGATCGTTCCAGATACAACAGCCCGAGGCCTGAAATTCCAATACGCCTAGTGAAGACTCAATAATGGAAGGACTGCAGGACCCATGACGTACCTGTAGAACTACAAAAATACGCAGCAGACGAACTCGTGTCGCGTCTCACTAACCTACTCAATCCCAGCTTCAAACGCGGTGAGCCCATCTAACTAGGTGAGGGCATCCTTCTGTGTCTCCAGAAACCCAACAAGCCCCGAGGTGAATTCTCGAGTCTCCGTCCAATTGTGCTACTTAACACGATCCACAAGGCTATATCACTCATCATACTTCATCGCATTACACCTTCCGTCGACAAATTTCTTTCTCCTAATCAAAGTGGCTTTCGCCAGAGCTAAAGCACCGCAGATGTAGTGTGGGCTCACAAGTGACTGACTGCACGAGTTCAAAAGTACCGCGAGATCGTTCACACACCCGCCATCGACCTCTCTCGAGCATTCGACAATATTGATCGAAAACACTACTTGAGGTTCTCCGAACATTTCTACATTAAGATGAGCTCCGGTTAATCCGACTCCGACTGTCCGCCACAACGCTATCACTCCGAGTTGGCAACCAAGTTTTACGGGCCTTCAACAGCAATGCCACCGGACTTACTCCGTGAAATGATTGTGTATGCCGACGATGTTGCCTTCATCTGTCGAGATCCTGCAATTACGGAACTGGTTCAAATCCATGCACCGGAAGTACTTTCGCGCTGGTCGCTTCAATTGAACGCATCAAAGACGGAACTCATGCGGCTACAATGCTCCACGACGCCGACTTCCACGGACTCTCACGCTCGAGCAGAAGAAGAAGTTTGGAGAGACACTCAGAAACTCGGATCTTTACTTGGTGACAGGGAAGATACCGAAGGGGTATCCCAGGGCGTGATCGGACGGCGTCCCATAATGAAGCTCAATGAAAATCAGACGACTCGACGCAGCTCATATACTTATTTTTGCAGGGAGGTACCATTTAGGCCAATGAGAGACAAATTCACATGAACTCGAACGGATTCACATTAACTCGAACAGATTCACATCAACTCGATCAACTCACATCAACTCAAACAAATTTATATTATCGCAAACTGTACAACAACTATCACGAAATAGCATTTCATTACGCCTCCGCATCGCAGTGGATCCTCTGCTGGAGAAGCGTACGAAGGTGCTCGGCCTTCGACGAATTACAACCACTTTGGCACCAGGTTTCAACTTGACCCAGTATCGATTTGGACTGTAGGCCAACAATATCAGTAGCCATCTTGTCCATGTAGTGCAGGTGGTAGATACCGCAGTCTACGCAGCTAGTTTGCTGTGGCTTAGTTTTATAGATGTACGTACTTCACTTGAACTCAGCAGAACAACCTGATCTTCTCGAAAGTTCACCACTCAAAAACTACTATAAAGTCCCGAATACATATTCTGGTTTATGAGTACCGTTGAGAGCGTCTATGTGATAGACTTTCGTCTCTTCAGGCAGCATAAAGCTCTCAATTATGGCGAGACTCCAGTGGTTTAGGCCGCCTATTGGCAGCAAAACAAAACGATAGGCACCCCAATCAAAATTGTTAATTGCTTTTCGGAGACCTTTTTTCTTTGTAGCCGGGTTCCTACAGCCACCAGAAGCCAATTTAAACTCCTGGAATATGGAGGTACCACACGCAGAAACCACTCCGGCCTTCAGCTGTATGTACCGGTAAATAAAATAGTCTAAAGCTGACTCGGTGGTGGTCTCACCAGATAATAAACTATCCAAATCATTCCTACATACGTGAAGTGTACGGTTCTCGCGAACGTCTCGCCACTCAACTGCCACAGAGTTTCAGATGTACTTTTTCTGAAGAAATTGTGAGCTGCCACAGTACTGAGTTCATGTAGCTGGGACGTCGCAGCTAAGATCACACAGTGAGTTTCATCATTGTCGTCGGTGTCACTGGAATCAACCGCCATAATTTGCTCTGCATCTCTATCATCGGTATTGTCATCTTTATTGGGTTGGCTTGACTTCAGCGCGCAAATGGGTACAAGAGTCTTGCCTTTGAAGCCACATCAATTAAATTAGTCTGAGCAGCGGGTTTTAATTCGATATCGCCAGCACTTTCACCACAACTGCCATCAGCGTAATTATCACTGCTACCCTCAGCGCGGCTGTGATCATCGTCATCTTTCTCGCTACTGGCATTACCAACATCACCACACATCTCATTTTCATCATGAGTACCGGTGCTACTGCCAATACCGTCACCTTCTCCACCACAGGCAATACCACCATCACCACGGGACTTGCTGCCTTCCGCATTGATTCTCTTAGCTGCTTCGAGTCCTCCTTTTTTCCCTGCTCGAAAAAGCGTTGTATACGTTTTTTGTGTGTTGTCGTTCAGAATTGCAAAGTCTTTAATCATCCGACAGTGTTTTAGGAGATCTGATCTGGAACACTTTCCGTCACATCGTCGTCATACGCCAGGGCCTCCCACTCGTACGAATACATCTTGTGCCACCGTCCTCCTCCCTTTGGACGCTTCCGGGCTGCATCTTTACTATCGACTTTAGTATCCAGAATTTCCCAATACTGCTTCATCCAGCCGGACAGAGAGCACTTCGCCGCTTTAAGCCCGCGGGCAGCTGTACACACACCCCAGTCAGGATGATCTCGCCACGTCCTGAGCTTCTCCAGCTTCTCCTCTAGTGTGAGGTTGTTACACCTTCGCGTCATCGTGCGCTCTCCTTCTTCGGCTCCAAATTGAAAATGGAAGGCTATCGACAGCTGCTAGATCTGAGTCTGATTCAATTATAATGTTCGAGTAATAGTGAGTTTGTTCGAGTAATAGTGAGTTTGTTCAAGTTCATCTGAATAATCCGACGAAGTAATCAAGCGTATTTAGATAGTCGTTAAAACTGGGAGAAATAACTACTCACGTATGTAATCTCGTCAACTCATCTAGCTGCTTCGTGAATGCATTGAGCGACAAACCGGAGCTATTACGCAGCATATCCTTCGTTTTGCTCGTTCCATTAATGAGACGAATATCGTACCAATTTTCCCGCCAGGACATAACTGGAAAGGGCTCCAAATCGATCTGCCGCCGCCAGAAAAGATGGCATGTCACCGCATTAAGCGGACATATCAATTCCATTTTGCGGCGCAGTGCAGCACCATACTCGATCCGTCCGTGCTGATTAGTTTTACCACGGTTCATTATTATAACGAGCGTAGTACGCACCTGTGGTCCGTCATCCAGAAGATCTAAGCTTAGCATGTCATGAAATTCAATAAAGTACCGGGTTTCACCTCTTGCTAGCAATGAATGACCAAGAAAAAAATCTGCTCTATCGCGAAGAGCGTCCTCATTGTTATCTATCAACCAGAAATCGCTTAATCGCTTCATATCCTCCACGTTGTAGCCATCCAAAATAGTTCCCAAACCAGCACCCATCATGACTGAACGAGATGTTCGTCGTCTCGTTCGGGCAGAGTCTACTGGTGATTTTTTACGGCGCCGCAGTTTAGGTCTATGCTAAATCTAACCCC
This sequence comes from Phytophthora palmivora, assembly GCA_008079305.1. Classification (NCBI taxonomy): domain Eukaryota; phylum Oomycota; class Peronosporomycetes; order Peronosporales; family Peronosporaceae; genus Phytophthora; species Phytophthora palmivora. Next base: position 110,167 of record VOQZ01000183.1, on the reverse strand, counting down.
CTCTGTGAGGACTATTCAGCGTGTACTTGCTAACGTTGACTGGCTGTGGTATATTAAATTGAACAGCACTTTGCCTTTTTCGAAGGCTGACAGGATTTCAAGAAAGGCATGGGCATGGAAAATGCTCATGCATCCAGAAGGCAACAGTGTACGGGAGAAAATTATATTTTCTGACGAAAAAAATGGAACCTTGACGGCCCAGACAATTTCCAGAATTATTGGCGGGATCTACGCCGACCACCACGCGAACATCAACGCCGTCAGGCTGGTGGAGGGTCCTGTATGGTGTGGCCAGGATTCAGCGCACAGGGTAAGACCAAGATTGCATTTCTGACGGGACGGAAGAACTCTGAAGACTACATATATACAGTCTCGGAGTTCCTTCTACCGTATGCGCACCTACACTACGGAACAGAGTTCATCTACCAGCAGGATGGTGCCTCTATACACACGTCCAAGGCGTCGTTGGAGTTTCTCCAAGAGCAAGGGGTTCAGGTGCTGGAGTGGACGCCAAGGTCCCCAGACCTTAACCCCATCGAGAATCTCTGGTCTATTTTAACACGCCGTGTTTACCAGAACGGTCGTCAGTTCAACAGCGTTGCCGAGCACAGTGTGGCAATTGTGGCAATTGAAGCTGCATGGGAAGGTATTGAGTCAAAGATTCTGCGGGCATTAATTGATTCAATGCCGCGACGTTGCCAAGAAGTCATTGAAAAGAACGGCAATAAGACGCATTACTAGGATAATACCCATTACCATCATTCCGTTTATCTTGGTTTTAGTATGGTTCATAGTGTGCGTATTACTGGACGGGTGGTGCAAAGTAGTCACTTGTATACAAACCCCTCTACACTGCAAACTTCCAGTTGTTAACATATGTACGAGGTACGAGGATACAGACAGAACTCCCAGAAATGATTCTCTATCAATTGATATGGCGCAATAAGTGATAATAATCTTCAAATCTGGGATCCACCGTTTTCACAAACAGTGCTTTTGTATACTAGTTGATATTCTCTCTTTAAGCTAATAATTGATCATTCCCGCAGACGATTATTAAGAGCTTAGACCGGTTTGAACCAGTCATGTTCGTCGCCAAACCCACCGTAATCCGTGCTTTGTCTTGCTTGACACCACGTGCAGCTCGATCTGGCACTCCAACTGTATAGCGAGGTGCACTTCTGTAAAAAAGGCCAGATTCATCAAAGTTAAACACATCATCCGGAGAGTACTGGTCCAGCTTCTGCTGAATTCGAGCCAAGAACGCTCCTGCTACCTCACTATCGGCACTAGCTGCCTCACCATGTAGTCGGATATGCTTGAAGTCGTGTCGTTTCTTGAAGGCTCCTAGCCACCCAGCAGAGAAGGACAAGTCCTTTGTAGCTAGCCCACGTTCCTTTAGAGCGTCAAAAAGCTGTCGGCCTTTGGCTTGTATGAGCTCATCCGTTATGGGGATGTTGTCTGCCTGTTTGGAGTGCACCCACAGAGCTAGAGCGTCATCAAGTTCAGGGTAAGTGACAGCACGGTTCGTTTTGCGGGTCGCAGATGTAGTTGGAGCTGGTTTGTCCTTGTAAGCGCGTAAAATATTGGAGATGGTTGCCTGTACTGGCGCCTTGGCAAGGTTAAACTTTGTTTTTGCCCACTTTGCGAGCTCAATCTGCGTCATTTTAGGCTCTCGCTTACGTTTCTCCGCTATCTGGTACTTCTCGCTCTCAGTCAAGTTGCCCTCGCGCAGAGTTCTTGTCTTGGTGGGCATCTTCGCTACGACGGTTTACACTCCTGTTTGCGTCTGTCGGTTGCAAAACCCACTGGCTCCGTTGTATGTGTGGTCCACACTACATTCTATCAAATGATAAATCTGCTACTGTTAATAAATGATACACGATTTTCAGTCCACGGTGATAATCATTTCTGGGAGTTCTGTCTGTATACTGAAAATAACATATCTAAACAGCGTGCCTCAACTCACAAAATTGAGAGAGTTACACCCACAAACGTGGGTGTGCGTATATACTTGGCGGGCAGTGTACAGCTTTACACTATGGTAGCTTACCCGTGGCATCACCAGCAGTGGACAGTCAACAACAGTCACAGAACTCGTTTCCGTTGGTGATGCATTGATGGCTTGATAGTCACAAGAGTGTGGTTGAGACTCACTGGTGTACCCTTATTAACTGCCACCTTCGATCTGCTGGCCAGCTCAACATCGCCAACGAATTCGAAGTGTTTGATGAATTATCCGGTACAGATTCAAGAGTTCATGATGAGCTTGTGTCTGACTCGTAGTGTTAGCATTTGATGGGATGAGCAGCAATATCCCAGAATGGTATCGAATCGAAGCGAGCGTCATCTAGGCGACAGACGATCGGCTTCTCCCCAACAGCAGCGTACCCATCGCTCTCACGTAGGGGAAATAGTACAACACGATAATTCCACAGGTGATGCACCCGATGCAACGCCGCCGTGTTCATAATAACATCCCACGCGTCAAATGCCAACAAGAATTGTCCACCAAACACCACGTAACCAAGTCTCACAAGTTCGTAGCTGTTTAGCGCGACTTTGTCACATTCACTCTTGTGTTTGGTGCTGTATATGTAGACAGATGAACACCCCAAGCCTCCCATGTTGCTGGCACGAATAGCGAGAGCACGCTCAACACCTTTAAGACCAGTATCTGGTTGCTGGACTGGTGGAATGTATGGAGCAAACACCAGCGGCAGGAGGTTGAGACCGATCAACACGAATTTGATGGTTATGAGCAGAGTCAGGTTAGCGTCCATACGGGGACCAACATCCGAGATGAAAAAATCAACCAGACGCAAATCCTGCATTTCTACTGAGTGCACTTGAGTGGTCACTCGACCATCAACGCCCGATAACGCACCAGAACGAGCCAGAAGTATGCGAATACGATGCAGCAAACAGAGCAAAACCAAGGTTGGCGTGAAGAATATATCCGTAATTCGGCGACGTGTGATTTTAGCGAAAATGTTGAGCACACTGTAGTACACAAGACAGAACTCTGCCAACCCGGGATATATCGTGAACCAAGATTCAGACAGTGCATTTTGCTCACCCTCAAAGTAACACCCTGCAGTCCAAAAAGATGCAATCGTAACTTTCAGGTGTGGCAGCAACACGATAGGTAGCACGTTGAAGCTGCGTGATCCGGCTACGCAGCCAAGACCACCAATAAACCATTCGCTTCGTCCTTGCAGAAAACCACGGTGAAGTGCTGCCATCGCCACCATCCAACGCACAAGTAGCATTCCTAGCGACACATTTGCAATCAGTGTTTCCCAGTCGTAGACCACACGCACAATACGCTCATAGGTGTTTGTATAGAGGAAGAAACCAAAGTGCTGCGGCGAAGCAATAGTGATGGAGGTCATCGTCAACTCCTGTTCTACCGTAGAAAACTTCTCTCCCCACGTCTGCGAGATAGCTGATGTCAAACACGCTTCTCTGTTTTTAACACAATCCAGCTCTTCTTTCGTTAACGTGTTGAACTCACGTCGAGTCAGTCCATCGCTTGATTTCGGATCCGAGCTAATGACGTCCGAGAAGTATGGCGTCTCGGACTCGTCACCATTTCCCACGTGAATCCATCCGTGTCGCCACTTTCCATTAGGCGCTTGTAGCCAATGTTTGGTAATGGCCTCCCTCACTGATCTATTCACCGCCAACATCGCGGGGAATGCGTCCGATAAACTCGAGTCAATGTATTGGCCTGCTAGGCGGAACATGCAGGCCGATCCATCCAAGCCAGGTACAGCGTAGCGTGCAAATGGTGCGCTATCCCAAAAGGGCATCACTAGCACTGGTAGTGCACTTTTGATCAAATACACGGTATCACTGGTGCTACCAGATTCTTTCTCTCCATCAACAACAACTCGCAAGGTATCTCTGGTAACATTGTAGCCGAGATCATTATCACACGTGTCCAATATCATGTCCATCGTCGTGGAAATCATTGTACACGTGTTCTTATAGGTGGCTAAAGAATCCTCACTGAGCGAGGCTCCCTGACGGCGTACGACGCGGTAGCCATTTACCTGGGGCTCTGTTGTTGCAGGAACTACATAGACATCCGATGTACCAAGCACGTCATTGAGTAGCATGGGTTTATAGTTGTGACCATCAAAGACACACGCTAACAGGCGATCGGTGACGGGCTTATCGTTGCTTCCCGTGATTTCACTCATTCGTCCAGGAACTGGGTGACTTCCGTAGAGTGCACCACCCTCAGTAGTAACACTGTTCCAAATGAACCCCAAGAACTGCGAGAGTATCAGCACTGTGATAAATAAACAGGTAGTCCAGTGATATACCGCAATTGCAATTTGCCGTGGAGTCGGGCTTGACACCAGACCTTGTGGTGACAGTGGTTTAGCTTGTGGCACGTTTTCAGCACTTCCGTTGTCAATGACAGCAGGAGGTCGACTAGACTCCAGTTTGAGTAGAATACTGCGTTGGGGTGACGTATTCACGCGGTGCAGACCGGATCGATCGTCAATACTGCTTGAACCTGCCATTGTAGATGCACTTGATTTGATTTTAGCTCCGGTTCAGTCCCTGTAATAGTACCGATGCGTACTAGAACTCCAGCGCAACTTTAGCAAATGTAACTCCATCAACTAAAACCTGAACAGCCCATTCATACTCCAATTAGTCGACGAGAGCTTCAGGGTGTGAGTACCCACATATCTGTCGAATACTTGCAACCTGTTGAGCTGATGTTTTTGCCTTCTCAGTCATTCCAAGATGTTTAGCTGCGAAATGGACTTGTAAGTGCAGTGTTTCTGTCGTGTTGTAGTAATGTGGAAGACCACATCGTGTCCAGATCTGCAACAGCATTTCAGCTGTTTTGACGACATGACCCCAGTCATTATGAGCGCGTGCAACCTGCATTTCTGCAGTATACAATGCAAATTGTGCTTCGTCGTTATGTTCGAAGACATGTTCGTACTGATTTTTCAGATGAACAAGTCGATGCTTAACGTCGCTGTCACTTGAATTCACAAGATGCATCAGTTTCTCCAGCACTCGATCTTCCTCGTCGTCCCCATCTTGTCTTACTGGGCTTCGTTCCTTCACAGTTTCATTCATACATCGCTCGCAAATACAGTCAAAGCCAAATCCCCGGGCAAGTATCGATTGACGCCGCTTTCTTGTCTGCAATAAATCGATGTAGGAATACTCCACAGCATTACCTTGAAAAATCTCTGCGATAGCATGAAAAGCAAGATTCCTAGTGCGCGGATTAAAACTAGGCGCCACATTAGGTAAACAAGAATGGTTCAATGCCATAGCCGCATCAGGGAACACGCCTGAGCCCACACACGTGACACCATCTAAGTAGAGCGGGTGAGCATTGCAGCGAACACGCACAAGAGTATCCTGCACATGTTTCGGATCCAGAACTCGATTCGTCCTGTCAACGATGAAGTTCACCGCATTGCATGTTTCCTTCTCTTCCTTCTCCTCTCGCTGGTGATGGACAACCAGCAAGTCAAGCGCATGAGAATTCCGCACAAACTGCTCCATACTCAGCACAGCTAGTGCCAAGCGAACAGTCTCCACATCTCCCACCCCAGCGTTAATACGCTTCAACTCTCTCAGTACATTACATTGGAAATCATGCAACACTGCATCTGCAGTCAGACAATCACGAGAGCAGTACCTCGCGAATTCACAGTCTCCACATTGAAGCGCCTTCTTGCGCAACACTGAAAAGCACCAATGGCACCGTCTCGACGCCAAACTCTGCCGAACCACTACAGCAAAAGCTGCAGCTTGGAATGCTCGTTCTCCTATGCGAATGTGCTGCTTGGCAACAGTGAATCGTCCCATGGAGCTGCTTGTAGAACTCCAGAGTTCCACGCAAGGGTTGTCAACCTCGAATTTTGTGTCATGGGGGCCGCGACCCAATGCAGCGTTGGCATCAGGTGTTGCAGGACGCACAATGGACACGTGACGTCCTGGAATCCACTGTGAATGGAGCTTCTTTTGCTGTTGAGAGGCGCTAGAAGCAATAGAAGGTATTGATGTGGATGTGCACGTCCAGGCGACGTAACTTAGTCCTGCGAGGGAGTTGACGCGTAAAACTTGAGCGACAAGTAGACGAGATGATGGAGATGTAGTGGACCAATTCGTGATGCTTGAATGGCTCTGGGGACTGCAACACGCTGGCAAAGAGATACCTGTCACTAGTACGTGGACGTCGTTGTAGATGCTGGTCATGGTTCAGATGCGAATCTAGAGTTGAACTTAATTTATGTGTGACACATCACAATTCAGGTTGAAGTCGAACATGAAATGGTCAACATGTCAATACCGGTACTGTGCAAATGATTGCCCTGCAATCAGCTGCCTACATGTATTAAAACTTTACGACACTGCTCCGTGTTATTATCATTGCAAGGCTTACAACTTGGCAAGTCTGCGTCGTGTTTAACTTGAGCTGCTTCGGCAGTGGTTGGAGTACTGTAGCATTCGTTCCAAAAATGGATGGAGGACATGCGATGGTCTTGCGTTTCACGAAGCTCTGAAGCGATCTTTCCAAGATCGTCCCACCTGCCCATTACGAGGATGAGCACCGAAATTCGATAAGCTTACCGCGATAGTTTGGCAATCCGCAGCTTCTGATTGTGATAGCGTTCGCATGGTTGCTCCTCACACAGCGATGCTGCTGATACGTTTGCGCCATGAAGAGCTGCTTACGGCAGCGAAGTTACTTGATTCAAGTCTTGAACGCTATGGAGACGCAGCGCTTCCTCCCATCTGCAGTGACGATCGGCATCCGACGGAGGAGCGCTGTGCCAGGACATGCAGACTGGATGATATTGGATTCCAATATCCTCTAGCCTTCACAAGAAAGCCACACTGGGTATGCAAACGGTCTGCTGCAGCTGCAGACGATGCGATGGTGGGCCTCTTCGCTATGTCCAGGTGGCGGTCGTAGATCGCTAAAGCGCAGTCAAGTGTTCCGGCCCGGCAACAGGCAAGTTTTGATGACCGTGCTCGACGATCCCTTCCGTCAGCATCAGCAGCGAACACTGCGACGAAAACTTCTCATTGAGAGAACTGAGTTTATCACAATCAGTAGGAACGCGTACAGCGCCATCTTGAAGAGTTCAAGCTGAGCGCCACTTCGCAGAGACTCTAGGATCAGAGATCAGTTGTGCGTCAAGAGACAGGAAAGTCTCCCAATCAACACAGGAACACGGCGGTCGATGGCTCAAGGCCAAGCTCACAAAGGCGTCGAGCAATGGAACAGGGCTCTGTTTAGTCCCCATCCCTATGTGCAGCAAAGCTGGCTCTTTAAGTTTGATTACGGATTTCCCTGACAAACTCCATATTTTCAATTTCCCATCAACAACACGAGAAAATCAAACCTCACACATAAATAAAATCGCATTTCTATTTCTATACATTCTTCATTCTTCCATGTAGATATCACATATCACAGAGATCTACAGATGATGTGGAAAAAGAAGAAGCGCCCTAGCCCCTTTCCCCCCTCTCTCTCTCGTAGCCCAAGGGAAAGTATGGCAGACCAAGTCTCTCTCGGTCACGCGCAGGTCGTCAGGTCTAGTCACTCGTAGGGGCTTCCAACAGCCCAAGACACAGCAGCTATCACGCCTCTCCATCCCGAGTCGCCTTCGGGCACCACTAGCGACCGCAGTGAGCCCCTTGCTATCCCTCAGAACCATACAAAGAAGCCTCGTTCCGGCAGTCTCGGTAGCTTCGGGAGCTTTGGGAACCTCCAACGCGTCGGCAGCGCCAAGCGCAAGAACAAGATGCAAAGTCCTCAAGTACACACAGCATCAGGTCGTCGTGGGAGCCTCGCTACTAATGCTAGTGCGGAAGACTCGTGTCTGTTTGTAGACAATCTCATTCGTGGAGTCCAGCAGAAGCTACGGACGGAGCTGTGCTTCCGTGAGGTGGTTGTAGCTACAGGAGAAGAAGCTGTGGCTTCAGACACGGACTCTGGCCGTGCGCGGACGCTCTTGAATGGCTCCATCTTGAACGATGACTCGCCGAGTAAAGAGGGCGAACAGCAGCCATGGGAAGCCATGGCTACTAGTAAACGACAGCTACTGTATGGCAAGGACGTGGACCGCAAAGGCAGCGATGCCTCACACTGTAGTGAGTGTGCGAAAGGCACTGTCTACGTGTCGGATGGCTATGAGAACAAGCAGAGATTGCTGGTCATTGTGCCGTATAGAGAGGCTGGCATTTGGAGCAGAAGTATCTGCATGAACCAGTTTGACAGTGGCAGTGATAGTGGCTCGATGATGTCGTACCTGAAGAAGGCGTTGAGTGAGAACTATGGTGTGGTTATCATGAACCCTGCAGCACAGAGCTGCCACCCCCGATCTCATGTGGAGAGTGCGTGGGACCAACTGATTGCTCCATTATTGAGTGAAGTCTTTATTGTGGCATTCTCGCGTGGAGCACAGATGGTGCTGCATCTACTCAATCATGATAACGGACTGGGTGTCATGCAGGACCGGGTTAAGGCTCTGGCGCTCGTTGAGCCGTCACACTACGTCAGTGAGAGTGACTCGTACTTTGCTCGGAGAATGCTGGCTCGGCGAGCAGTTTCGTGGATTTTGAACTCGGAGATTGATGTTGGCAGCAAGATCCCGCAGGGACACACACGACATGGTTGTGTTTGTGTATCTGCAGGCACTGTACCATCCAATGTGCTGGGTAGCAGTGGTGCATATGCACTGGAAATGGTCAAGAGCTCTGTGTTTGGGTCGTTTGCGGCTCGATGCGGAGAAGCGGCTGGGATTACGGTGAACGCCAACAAGATCAGTGCGTGTGGCATCTGCCATCGTAAATTGTCAATGCTGAACCGACGTATCCCGTGCTCGTGGTGTGAAGTCAAGTACTGCAGTCGCTGCTGCGAGGACAAGTTCGTGCCAGCCTTTGGCAGCTGGCGTGTGTGCTCGTTGTGCCAGTCGTTGCCGTGTTTGATCGACCCTCGGCGTAAAAACCGCAGTGCTAAAGGTCACACGAGTCCGACCGCTGCTGCACAGGAACGTTGCAGTGTCTTCATCCGTCCTACTGCTGATGATGATGATCCTGTGTGTCTGGGAGATTTCGAGATTGTCAAGCTGGTGGGTCGTGGTGCTTGTGGTCGTGTCAAGCTTGTACGTAAGAAACACGGCTATGATGAAGGTGTGTTCTACGCTATGAAGGCAATCCGCAAGAAACTGGTTATCCAGCGCGGTCTCGTGGAAGCTACCAACGCTGAGCGGCGTATTCTGGATCGGATCAAACATCCGTATGTGGCCACATTATGCTATGCCTTCCAGACGGAGGCAAAGCTATATCTGCTGTCGAAGTATTACCCCGGTGGTAATCTGCTGGATCAGATGCGTCTTGCACGAAGATTCACGGAGGATCGCACAAGATTGTACACTGCCGAGGTGGCGCTTGCAATCCGCCACTTGCACCAGAATGATATTATTTATCGCGACCTCAAGTTGGAGAACGTGCTGGTGGACTCCGATGGCCATGTGGCCCTTACGGATTTCGGTATGTCTAAAGAAAACATGCCGGATGAAGGCCGCACGACTACGTTTGTCGGAACGTACCAGATGATGGCACCTGAGGTATTCAGCGGGAAGTCGTACTCACGTGCTGTGGACTGGTGGGCTCTCGGTGTCATGGTTTACGAGATGATTGACGGTCGCACGCCGTTTAACGCTAAGACCAATCGTCTCATCAAGGAGCGCATCGTGAACGTGGATCTGAAGTTTTCGCCCCGATTTACTGAAGACGCGAAGGATTTCGTGTCTAAGCTATTGACCAAGAACGAAGACTCGCGCTTGGGCTCGGGCGAACACGGCTTTGAGCACATCAAGCACCACCCGTGGTTTAAGGGACTCGACTGGGATAGTGTGGAACGCAAGGAGTCACTCTTCGAAGGTCAGTATGCTCTCATGGAGAAGCACGCCAAAGAATACCGCACCGAGGACATCTTCGAGACGTACATGAACACAGTGGAGGTTCCTATTGACACACCTGCTTCAGTGAAGAGTTCGAACGACGAACTGTTCAACGACTTTGCGTTCAACTACATGGATGGTCCGGATGAGGAACAGCGTGATATTCCCGAGCCAGATGAGGAGGGCGATGGAGAAAATCCGTTGTCGCCGATGTCACCCAGTGACAGCACAACTGAGAGAACGTCGAAGCCTCGTCCACTCACGATGAGGGAGGACAAGATGCTTGACACGTTCCTGTCAACCAACGGTTCGCACTTCGACCTCACTCTGCTGCGCCCAAATCAAGCCACTGACTTCGGTGTCTCGGGCTGTTCGTTACTGAGTTCAGAGGGTACGGATGCCGAGACTGCTGAACCGGTTGAGCATCTAGACGACCTTGAGCCAACAGTGGAGGATGAGAACGATTCAGTGACGGAAAAGAAGAAGCCGTCAAGTCCGACGACGCAACCTGTGTCGCCCTCAAGCAACGACGGCACGGACGTCGATTCGAAGACCGGAAGCAACTCCACAGATGCTGCCGAGACGGAAGCCGCGAAGGCCTCGTAGTTTGTTGTGAGGGATCAAGCGACGACAAACGCGGTTGGTCGACGAGCCTTCTCCGTCAGTAGGTAGAACAGAACAAGACAAGCTGCGTACAATGGTAGTGGTGGTAGTATTTGTGGAGATAACTACAGAAAGCTGGTATTGATGAGTTTTACGGTACGATCTCAGTATCCTGTATTTACTGCCAATCATATTCATAGATTTTGATTTTCTGACCAATTGCGTGTCATTGTTGAAGTTGTGAGTAGAATGGAGAATGGCAATAGATATGTCTCCTCTGTTGCCATCACCTGCGCTCCACAGATCGATTCACGAGATGCAACTGGTCTTGATAGATGGACAAGCTTCTTGCAATTGTACGAGCCGTTTATTGCATGCAAATTGGCCCAGCAACACCCTCAATTCGCTCGTGCACTGCTTCAATTGGAGCGAGATTCACGTCTGGAGCTAGAGCGACAAAGTGCGCAGGTTCTAGCGACCTTGAAGGTTAAGGATACGAAGATCTCTGAGCTGCAAAAGGTGGTGAGTGAGCAACAGGAGCAGTTGGACGTCGTGCTGGACGAACTGGAGCGAAGAGAGACGAAGGAGGACAAAGGGGTGCAATTTGGAATACAGAGACAGAAGGAGGACGCTTCAGTGCAGACGGAGACTATTAGGAAGGACATTGAGACTCAGACGGAGAAATTTGATGGAGAGAGTGGAGCTTTGGTGCTGTTGGAGAAACTGGAGAAGGAGCTGAAGTCGCTGGAGGAGAAAAACTTGATATTGGAGAGAGAATTGCAACAGAGGGTGATGAAGAGGGAGGAGGATGTGACGGAGAACAGTGAAGACATAGATCATTGTCTGGAGATTTTGCAACAAGGAGTGGATGCGATGAACTTGTCGTGTGGCTGTGTGGATAATCCACTGGTATTTTTTGTTGGTGCATGGGATGAAAGTGACGAAAAAGAATCTGTGACGATGTCAACGTGTGTGAACTTGGAACATCGTCTCCAAGCCCAGGTAGTTCGACTTGAGCATGTACAAGAGTGTTTGTATTTATGGCGCGATGCAGCTGTACTAATGATGAAGCGACTAAATCAACCGAGTTGTGCTGCAAGGCCGACGCTTTCGCCACCATTGGCAATTACTAGGGATGAAAAACCAGATTCTGGTGAAATGAGCTGCTCATTTGCTCTTCGTGGTGCTCTTTCGCAGCTACGACACAATGCTTTTCGATTTAGAGGAAAGAGTTGTAACGACAAGCTGTATGACTTGAAAGAATTGGCGAACCTATTAGCGAAAGGAAAAAATGGCGAAAAGATGGCAGCGAAGATGGTTCAAAAGTGGGCAGGGTGGGAAGCAAAACATCTTGAGGAAGTACGTGCTTTGCGTAAGGGTTTTAACGAAGAGATCGCGGTGGCTCATAACCGTCGAACAGTGTTACTGAAGCGAATTTCCCAGTTAGAGCAACGGGAGCTTGATATTCAGGCTGAGGTGAACACACTAAAAAAGGCAATCAAGTTTCAAGGAGGATTAAATACTAGGCATCCCCTTACGTCGAGTCCTGAGAACGAGTCATTCCGTAAGGTGGACAAATGTGATGAGCTCCTGGAATATCCACAACTGGCATTGAGGCTAGCTACCGCTGAGCAGAGTTTATTGGCAAAAAATGAGCAACTTACTGCTGCTAACAATACTATCCGAGCTCTTTCGTCATGTACGCCTGCTTCAACACATGCACTCAGTTCCAGTACTTTGATATCTAGAAATGGTGCCTCAATGAACCGACTAGCTATGGAACTACAGAGTGCGTCAAAACAAAAACTAGAGTTTTTCCAGAAACGAGAAAAAGACCTCATCAGTTTGGGTCAGTACTTTCAAATGGAGAAGTTGTGCCTTCAGTTGCAATCGCGTATCGGAGCAGAACAAAAGCGTGCAGCGATTACGAAAGCAGCGATGAACGTATGTGAACGGGAACGGGATGAACTGTTTGTGAAAGTGGAAAAACTCGAAGCAGAGGCCATTCTAGCAAAACTTACTCGCAGATCAGCAACGACTTCGCCGCCAGTCGATCCGCACATTGACGACAAAAGAAGATGGTCTGGTGAATATCATGATGCCTTATTTTTTGCGTTAAGACGTATTCAATTACTTGAAGATGATCGCCAGACTTTGCGAGAACGTCTTCGACATTCACAACAGAAAGTCGCTGTAGTCAAGCAGCAATGGCCAAATCGTGCTGTACATATAGAAAACGATGTGGGGGAACAAAAGGCTATGCCTAGTGTTTTTGATACCATAGCAGAACATAATCAAAAATGCGTCGATGTATTGAAAGAATTTTTGGATCGTCAAAGCAGTGATGAAGATTTGACGGGTACCAATGATACAGCGAGACAACCCCGAGTCGAATGGGGTGTACTATTGAACCACTACGACATGTTATGGACCGCGTTCAACATTTTGTATTCCTTTCTCACTGAATTATCTCTGTGTATGGAGACTGGCGGAGTTCCAAGTGATCTTGGCGCCAAGTTCAGTTCCATATTGCGGACTTTTGGTTGTCAAGCCTCAGCTCAAAACTACTCATACGGCGATGAGCAAGAACATTTGGAAGCACTGCAGTTCAAGCTATTCAAACAAAAAGAGAAGGAATTACTGCTACAAGAGAAGCTAATGGACTTAGAAGAGAAATTACATGCATACTGCCCGATTGATCCCAACAAAGAAGCAGATTGTTTATCGGATCAAAACGCTTATCGGCCCATTAATTCTGCGGAATTGGTTTCCAGCCACCTCAGCGGCGACCCAGCCGAGTTGATTGCCAAGACAGACACGAAACAATTGTGTGGAACCCCCATTTTGGCAACTCTGAAACTCCACGAGACACCACTTGAACATGACAGCACGTCAAGTAACGGGTCTGGTGACGACTCAACACTTAAACACGGTCCTGCTAGCACAATCGTTGTGAAGGAAATGGCAAACTGTGAGGTAAGCCAGCGTGTTTGAACGAAATGTATTAGTTGCTGCTAGTCATCTAATACTGTCGTTGACTATCAAGAGTACAGGGGATACAGCTACTGAGCTCAAGGAATGCTTGGCAAAATGTGCCTACCTATCATCACAGAATACAAAACTGACAAAGCGGTTGCGCGCTGAGAAGGAAGCAAACAAGCAACATTTGAAAGAGCAAGAGGAACTTCGAGCACAACTCAGTGCAAAAAAGGAAGTGAGCTCCCAGCAACAACAAACTTTAGAGCAGAATCAAGACTCGAAATGTCATGCCATTTCAGCGGATGGTAAGGGTTCGACGGTAGTGTTGCGACCTGAAGAAAGCAAACAGAATGCCGCTGCAAATGTGAGCATCGTTTCCAGTCCTCAAACTCACGAACATGCACAGGAATACGAATCGCTCAAAGATTTGTTGGCATCCAGGGAACAGGAGAATCTCGCGCTTGTGCAATCTCTTTGCAGTATTAAGGAGAAGTATGCGCAAATGGAGGTTATCCACCAGAAAGAGCTCCGCGTGAAGGCTGCTGAGCAGGCAGAAGGCATGGAAAGTTACATGTCAACCGTCAATGGGACTTTGTCGCGAATCGAAAGTGATAAAAGTCGCATAGAAGAGGAAAATATTAAGCTTCGCTCCAAGGTGCAGCAACTGGAAGAAATAATAATGAGGAGGAAACTGGAGCAATCTCAACGAAGCACCAAAAGCACGAATACCGATTGTGAAACCCAGAATACTACTCATAAACAAGAAAAGGAGACTTTGATGGCCCGTATACAAGATCTGGAACTGCAATTGGCGCGCGAACGGAAGCTCAATGAAGTGATGGAACAGAAGAAATGTCTTGAACAACAACAAGGGAGTCAAGCAAACAGCGAAGCGTCTAAAGCCCTGCAAGACTACGAAACACGCTGTAAAGTGCTGCAGGAATGGAGAAACAAGCTTGAACATGAATTTGCAGATTATCAAGCAATACAACGGACATCTCAACAAGAAAGTGACAGACGCATTGAGTTCCTTTCGGCATGTATAGAGGAATATGTGCGTCTCACTGATGCTACTACCTCAAATGTTGGCAAAACAATTTCTACGAACGAACTTTATGATGCTGTAGTGACACTTGCACGAGATCTTCCACGCACTACAACTCAAGCAATGACATCCTCGTTGCAGAGCAAAATGCAGGCTAAGCAAAGATTATCTCCGACACAGAAACAAAGCCTTCAATGTGTTGCTCCTTCCCGAGATGGTGACATAGTCAAGAATGAAAATAAGGCGCGAAGTGAACCCGAGATGAGCGAAAAATTGTGGTGGAAGCTACGCGCGTCAAAGATGGAGTCGTATATGCGTTCTGCTATGCTGCAAAACGACACATTTGAGGATACGATTCGGCAACTAGAGTTTGGTTTGAGCAACGTGAAACAGGAGCTGTCATCGAGGCTCGCGCGTGAGGCCCAGTTGGTATCAAATTTGTCTATGCTCAAGGCTGAATTGGCAACCACCAAGGAGCAAGCTGCCACACTAGCAGAGAAATATCAATTAGCAAGTACTGAGCTTGGGAAATGTCAAGGGGAAGCTACAAGCCAAGGAGATGAAACGCAACGTGCTCGAATGGCTGCGCAACGCAAGACAGAACTTTTGGCCCAACAAAAGTTAAAAGTTGCATCACTCCAGCAGGAGCTACAACAAGCAACAACGAAGGTCGAACGGCTCATAGCAGCCGAAAAACAAACTGCATTGCTTCAACAAAAAGCAAAGGAGCACACACAGCAATTGTTACATGCTCGCCAAAGTTATGAACGTTGCCGTGATGATAATGTTCAATTGTCAATTCACCTCGAAAACTTAAAAGAGCGACATACTGGAGTGGTGTCTCGGTTGAAGGTAGCACGTGCTGAAAACGTGCATTTACGCGCACAGTGCGCAGAGTTTAAAAAGAGCACTTCGAAGACAAGAGCTAAAGAGCCAAGTGTCGACGGATATGACAAGGATCACCACCGATGCAACCAGGGAGAAGTGAACGCAGTTTCAGTTGCTTCACTAACTGAAGAAGTCCGTACGCTTAAACGACGGGTCCTTCAAAAGCAAGACATGGTAGTGAGCTACAAGGCAAAAGTTGCAGACAACGAAGCGCAATTGGAGCGCCAGAGAGAAACGATGGTGAAATTAGCACGCACCAATCGTGAGCTTCAACAGGCACAGTTCCAACACCATCAACAAGAGCTCGAACACAGATCAGCAGCTCATACAAGGCTGGAGTCACAATTCGAAATGAAGCGCGAGCAGCTGGATGGTTTGCGTGCATCGGTCTTTGACTCGTTTGAAGCTTTTGTTTACTGTAAGGCTGCATCAAAGTCTCATTCGCAGTCGTCCACCACTTCCGCCGAGAGCCCCTTGACCGATGAAATTCCCGAGGATGACAGAATTTTTGAGATCAAGCGATGGACAGACTTTTCAGCTCAAGACCTCGAGGAGCTGAAGCTCACGCAGGGTCCTCGACTACTGAAACATGAACGAAACAATGTATATAGCAATAACGCATTGACGCAGAAGGCAGCTAGAGTTGCACTTAGAGAGGTGGAAAGCGCATTGGAAACTAACCCTGAGGATTGCCGCGCTGAGATATGCGAACTACTTCAATGTCTCTGTGGTTAACAGAGATCAAGCTCTTAAGATTCATGCTACAAATTCCACTCCACTTTCGAGCACATTAGACCCATTTGGTTCGTTTTGGCTAGTCGTAAACAACGCTTTAATGACTTTCAGTTGAGGTCTGTTCCATCCACATTTACTAAATCGGGTCAATTCACAAAATAGGCCAATACAAATTACCAACATGGTCTGACTTAATAGCAAGTTTTGAGTAGATGATTCGATTTTGTTTTATGGCTAACTAGATAATTTGGCATGTAATAAAAATTACTAATTAGCTGTATTTTTCCGTTAAAAAATCAGATCTTTCCCTATTGGTTGGTCCACAGCCATCCGACCTACGTGTCTGTAGTATGTCCCACCTCACTGATCAAAGGATATTCGCACAGCGAATACCCCTGAAGTATATTTCTAGAGGTGGTACTCAATCTGGGGTACCCCTCATGTAACCCAGTCATACTAAACCAGAACTTGAGACACGTACAATATTTAAATCATTACAACAAATACAACATTTGTTTTAACCTTTCTCGCCCACTAAGCACTACTCAAACTCACACGGTTGAGCATGTTCACCGTCATTAGCTCAGAGTTCGCGAGCTGTTCGTTAAAGCCTTCAATCATCTTGTTCACTTCAAACAACATTAAATATTGTAGTGCACAAAATGTCGTTTCTTACCTGCCGGGCCAAACAAGTGAAATACATCCTCGTCGTTGTGCGTTCTGCCGTCGGTGTCCAGTTCATTGTTCCAGTGTCACAGAATAAGCCATCGCAAATTACCATCTTGCGATGGTTGTGGTGGCTAGGGTAGCGTAGGTTGTACACTTTGACGTCTGCACTAATGAGCTTGGTCATCGCACTCTTTCCGGCCGGAGTATCTCGTGTCAAGAACAAAACAATGGTGTCTTTGACGACGAGACCGGCGTTATGTTGGTCAATGAGCGCTTGTACGTACGCGTCATTAGTAACTGCATACATGCTTGCCCATATTGATGTCGTGCAACCCTTGGCGTCTACCAAAATCTGCTTGGAGAAACCAGGATCACGAGTAGAGCACCGTGCCTCGCAGACGTGTGGATTGTTGATGATCTTCAGCGCATCGCGAAAAAACCAATCCAGTGTAGTCTTGCCAATATTAATCTCATTACTTAATTTTCTTAGTGGCCAATGTAGCTTGTTTGGGGTAGGCGTACAAGTTTTTTTGTAACCCCGACCCACGTGTTGCCGGGGTTGGGCGGTCGACCCATAGAACGCAGCACGATGTCGTGCTCAGTCTGATGTACCAGTCGGCGTACAGTACTCTCATCGACATGATTAGCGTATGAAATACGTTTGTAGTCGGGACGGTCGTTTTGATTTAGCATCACGACCACTATTTGGACGAACTGCTGGCGCACTTCAACCGGCGTGATGCGTCCGCGTGCCATGGCAACAAGGAAAGTGATCCTCTGCCGTCATGCGTCATCCACACGAGCTTAGTGTTTAAACAGAACGGTACGACGTTCCTTTTCTTTCCGAACCGGAATGATGAAATTCAGTTAAATTTTTAAACTATATACAATATTATATTGTGTAACGGGTTACACTCTTGCACCGGACGAGTCTGGGTGCCAGTCGGACATGAAGGCATGGAGGAGAATGCCCCGCGAATTAGTCTTCGTACGATTGTCCAATGAGTCCCAGTTTTTGCTTTACAGCCATTACAGCAATTAGTCTGACCAGACTAATTTATGTAAGCATATTTCATCGAGCTAACAAGTTGCATCGACTAATTTTGAACATTGACTAATTCTGAACTTCTAAATTAGTCTGAGATTATTTATCACTATAATACTTGCCTAAATCACTACTACTCGTGCCATTTTGGTGCGTTACGCTTAAAGGACTTGTCGTCCGGTTCTTCAGTTTCTTTCTTGCCTGCAATTTCCTCAGGATACATTTTGATGATTTCGTGTAGGTGAAGGAAGAGGCGACTTGTAGACCAGACTCCATCAATAGTCAAAGATTAACCATCTGAGCTTTGCGAGCGTAATTGATGCCATTCTTGTCTTGCTTCTGCTTCATTTCTCTAATGCCAAATTGTGTCGCCACCTTCAGCCCATTTCATAAGACTTATTTTGAATATTTTAGCGCAGACTAATTTTCAGTATTTTAGCTCAGACTAATTTTTGAACTCAATTACTTAGCGACCGTAGTGATGCGCAGTCATGTCATGGCATACGCCGAATCGGAAGTCGCAGATGCGCTAGCAGGGGAGTCCACGGACCAGTACGGCATCCCCTTGTCCATTGCACACAGTCCACAGACGAACCTGCCTGTGTGGCAGTTCATCCACAGGCTGGAGACCCCGTTTCCGAACCCCAAGAGTTCCGATCGTCCACATACACATATCTGCGTCTTGTGCGCGGCCGATCCACCCGTGCGGGCGTCAGGGAAGAGGATGGTGTCGTGGCGCAGCGCTCTCATGCGGCAACGGATGTCCACGAACGCTGTATCGCACATTCAACGCGTTCATCCGGACGAGTTCTCGGCCATTGTCGACCATAAGCAACGCAAACGAGAAGCTGCAGCCAATACCAATGAACCTATGAAGAAGAAAATCAAGAGAACACCAGGACCCAAGAGGAAGACAGCTAAAATTCAAGAAAACAAGGAAAATGGACCGGTGGACACTGTGTCGATGGGTACAGAGGCGAAGAACCATAGCACGAATGTGCTAGCACGACGGCGCACAGTGGGCAAGACAACTGATCTGTTGAAGACGTGGCTCATTTCGTCGGGCTTACCGGTGTCTACACTCCAAGATGAGACTTTCCAACAGCTACTGAAGCTCTCGAATTCGACCATTTCAGAGTTGCCTACTGCATTGAATTTGGGAAAGCACGTGGAAGATGAGTTTGTCAAGTTTGGGAGTTTTTTAAGATCGTATCTGGAGGCGGAGTCGCAAGCTGCTATGGAGTTACCATTTCTATCGTTGCGTCACGAGTTCCGCCCGATTGTTGCTACTGTCGCTGAGGACGGAGTGACGGATGATTTGGTGCCGAACCAGGAGAAGGCATTTCTTAGTGTGGCTGTCGGATTCATCGATTCGAAGTGGCGTCGAGTAGATTTGGTGGTGGCGGCAAAGGAAGTTCCGCGGGGTTGGGCTCAACAAGTCAATCAACTCGTGAACCAGACTTTGTCCGAGACGTATGACATTCCCTCGATTTCGAGCTACGCGCGGTTTTACGTGGATGCTGAGGATGTCTCACCAGCAATAGTTGCAGATGATGAAAAATACGAACCCTTCACAGACGATCAAGAAGATTTCCTAACGCACACATTGCGTCGTTGTGTGATCGATGCACTGGGTGTCGATCCCAGCACCTCTTTTGGTGTCGAAACCAAAGTTCGTCGCATTTTACGACTGCTTCAAGAACTGCTGACATACTTTGAAACACCTGATCGAGCCAGTGCTCTCACGGAAGTTGGAGGTTCGCATATATCGCTTTATTCGGCTTCGTCAATTGACAACTTGGTGCTCTCCTCCTCGACGTCAATTGGTGCGATTGCTGAGCTGTTGCGAGTTAGTTGCTCGCGATACCGAGCTTACTCGTTGTACTTCCAATCGCCCATCAGGCCAACAGTAGCTGAGCCAGAGTTGGAAACTGCTTGGATGCAGCTTTCGAGGGATGATTGGCGGACTGCAACGGAAATTGAGGCAATTCTGAATCAGCTTGGTCAGTTTAGGCTTGACCACATTACCCCACGACCTGGAGCAGCAGCACCGTCCTACGCTCTGCTGTTCCGCCGCCTGCTCTCTGTCACGACCAATGCTTCCAGCCTCAAGTGTTTCTCTCTAGATGATGACTGTGTCAATAATGTATCACCCGCGAAGCGAACGATGCGGCGAGTGGCAAAACGCGTTGATACTTTTACTCCGACTGGCCGACAATGCACCATGCGGCTCCGTCAGCTGATCAATCAGCGGTTCACTAATCCATCAACCACATCCGAAGTTGATGATGAAATCAAAGCTATGCTGCTAGATCCCCGCATCAGTTCTAAGGCTGCCAATCTTGTGACGGATTCTCGCGCATTCCGCCGCGCTCACGACGCGTTGCGTCAAGAGCACCGTGTTGTTTTTGAATTGCTTGCAGCTCGACAAGGTACTGCCAGCTCAAGCGTTGATGATGATGAGGAAACTGACGATGACGACGAAATCAGTGCACTGTTAATGGTTGATGGACCAAAGAATCAGCCACCTGCTGCTCCGTCCACTACGAGCAGTGGTAAACGATCTGATGACGCCGTGGCTCAAGATGAGGCTCGTGCGTGGCGCGAGTGGCAGCAAGTGTACGTCGCGTGGGATACACTGGCAAACGAGGGAGCTGACTTGTTCGACAAGGGGCAGTATAATTTGCTGAAGCTGTATCACCACGTGAATATCCTGAAGTGGTTCCGTGACGTTGGTGAGCATGCACACCCAGCGGCTTCGCTTCTAGCGCGCCTGTACCTTGGCCAGCAACCCCCTCTGTCTCGAGCACTGGGAGTATCGATCCTGCGCTTTACCAAGCAGGAAGCAGCTGATTGGGTTTCTGGCGCTGCACATCGAGCGGAGAAGCGTTGCATTCTGCACTACAACTGGTCCCAGTACCAGAAACTCAATCGAAGTTCAACACTTACGGTCAACAACGACAGGATTGTATAATTGCATGAATGAGGTGTGTCGAGTGCTTCATCTTATGGTATTAGTGTCGTACTCCTGATTATGAGAATATGCAGTTGAAACTCGACCTTATCATGAGGAGAGATTGTTGATCGTTGTGTTTACGAGTCCAGGTGTGCTATGTAGATCAACTAACGATGTTTAATCCCTAGTGAGCTCTTTGATGCAACAATTACCATGCATTTAGATTCCATGTGTTGCTGGCAGCACAGTCAAATTGAACAGGTCCCACTTCAGTTTTTTACGAAGACGAGCAGGGTTCCCCAAATATGACACAGCATTTCCTTCATCCAAATCAAAGACAATTGTCGTTAGTGTCCAGCCCGACAAATCTCCCCGAGCATGCGACTGAGAATCGTGGAACACCGGCCATGAATGATCTTCTTGATCTCCAAGAATCGTGAGTGCCTTGTCAATCGTCTCAGGCGGTGACAATTCACTATAACGACGAAGGCGATGGAGACTGCTCTGATATGGCGGCTGTGCAATGTGAAGCCGCTGGTACTGGTTTGCATGGAAGAAGGCGGACACAGCATTCGCTTCGTAATTGAACTCGTAGATCATGTGACGGTTGAACGATGCCACCTCAATGTTCCACACTCGTTTTGCTGGAACATCCATCAATTGAAAGTTATGACCAGCAGCTTGACCTGACCTTGTGATAATTTCAATCGCGTCGCCTGCATTTTTTGCCGTTAGCAAGTCACGCGAGATAAAACCTCTTCCTAAACCACCAACAAATATCTCGGACGGCTGAACAACTATCAACATCATATCAATTAGCCGCATTAACAATCATTACAGCATATCAACATCACGTACAATTGAGAGTGAATGCTACGCCGTTCTCATTGAATCCAAACGCTCCCGACGGAAGATCCCCCAGATACGTATAAGCCACGAACTTTGGTTCATCTGCAATTTTTGCAATGATGATTGCCGTGCGGTTGACATCCACCTCTCCACTATCCTCATTGTGCGCCACCACATGCACCTCTGAACTCGTCAGAATGATGTCGGAGCACCGTAGAACCGGGTGACGTGCATCAGCAGGAAAGACGTCACTCTGAAAACTTGACGGAATCGAATTGGAGAACTCTTCTACAATATTCTCAATGAAAATAGTTCTGAACGGCACATTGCTGCCTTCTGCGATGCCTTCGAGTTCCTCCACATATTGCTGCCACCATAGAAATAACCAACACCCCATCACTCATTTACTATATTTTAACCACAATATCAATTACAAAGCAATCGCTTACGGGGAACACCGCCCGATGCACCATTAAATACTGATCCAGCACTTTACGACCCATTGGCGTCTGTGCAAACGGTAGCAGGAGTGTCTGCAACTTCGTGTTGAGTTGCATCCGGTCGTGGATCTTGTCCCGGAATCGTTGTCCCATTTGCCTCCCAAACTCAAAATGCGAATCAACAATGAATTCCACTATTTCATCCCCATAAACGCCTAAAAGACTCAACAAGATGAACACCAGCACTGCTAATTTCATTCTAATTCCAAAATGACGTTGATGCAGCAAACCCTCACTTTGGTGTAGGAATTATGTACGGTCTCACTTCAACTTGGGACCGGTTAATAGACTTGGTATTTGTATCTGATTCTAGAACGTCGTTTCATTGGCCAATTCAAACGCTCAGAATCAGAAAATGTCTTGCCAACCGTCAGGAACGAAGGGCCGAGCGAAGATCAGAGAGGAAGAAGCCGCCAAGCGACGCCCCAAGAGGAAAGCTCAAGTTAAACAGCAGACGCAAGTGAAGAAGAGCAAGATGCCAGTCATCGATCTCACGACTGAAAAAGAGAAGGACAAGAAACAGACGAGGATGGAGAACCCCAAGCATTTGGAATCAGACGAGTACTTTGAAATTCTGAGTCTGTCGCGCTCAGCGTCAGAATCAGATGTCAAACGTGCATACCGGAAGCTGGCGGTACAATGGCATCCCGATAAAAACCGGTCAAACCCGCGGGCAGAAGAGTTTTTCAAGAAAATCAGTGAAGCTTACGAGGTTTTAAGTGATCCTGAAAAGAGGAAAGTTTATGAGAAATATGGTAAAGCAGGACTGGATGGAGCTGCACCAGCGCCAAAAGCTGATGAACACTTTGGATTTCGTGGTCGTGGATTCTCCACGCAACATGCACGAGACATTTTCGATGCATTTTTTGGTGGTCAAGATCCGTTCGAAGCATTCTTTGGACGACAACGCCATGGATCTCACAGACGAGGATTTGGAGATGATCCTTTTGGATCCATGGGCTTTGGAATGGATATGGGCATGCATATGCGTGGATTTGGGAGTATGGGTGGAATGTCTATGATGGACTCGTTCTTTAACGACGATTTTGGTGGATTGGATGGATCCACCACTGTTTTTTCGACCTCTATGAGCTCGTCGTCGTCGACTTTCACGGATCGTAATGGTCAGGTGATCACACAGAAGACGACAACCACTACAGATAATGATGGCCGTACGGAGACTGTCACGGAGGAGTATCGCAATGGTAAGCTGGTGAATTCCACGTCGTCAACTTCAGGAAATCGTTTGGCAGAGTCTGGACGAATGCAGCTTGAGAGAAACACGAATCAAAACAAGACCCAGCACAGCAGTTTCCAACGTCGTGGATCACGCAACTCGCGCCCAAAGTACTGAGAGCGAAAAATCCAAGCATTTCTGAGCGCCCTGGTGACAGCGAGATACGAATAACGTCGTAGAAAAGAAGAGAGTGAGAGCGTATTGGAAATGCTGTGGGGAGCGATGCAACAATAGTTGCGTCAGAATGACGAAATATTTACCTCATGAAAGCATGCTTGTTGCATATTAAGCGTACGTACCCTCACAATCTGTCTATGATTTTTAGTTAAGCTGCGATTAGGTGTTGCTTGTGCTCAATCTCACGCTGAATGGTCTGCATCAAATGCTGAATAAACTCGGAGGCAGTTGCCTTGCGCGTCTAGCATGGCAAAATATTAGACTGGGTGAAGTACCAAACGAAGGTTATCATACCTGAACAAAGAAGGCATGCGCTTGGAATGGTAGCTTGCGTAGTGCTCGGCCACTGAACCCTTCAGCCATCTCTGCAGCCAACAGTAATTCCATCGACAATCTCAGGTCCACATTGTCATTCTCAGCACCGAGTGGGCTTGTCATGTGGTCTGCCATCCGCTTTCTTGACGCCTTCTTTCTTGCTACTTCTTCGTACGTGAATAAAGGCTGTTTGCTGGGCTGAAGTATTTTCACACGCCCAAGTTCCTCAACGCAGCTCCGCAAAATTTCATATCGCGCATGGCATGACGGAAGCCCAATGTACCTGGCACGATTAAAATCAAGTTGGTTATCATACCCAGCTTGTATAGGAATATGATGTGTTGAACGCACTGCTTGATGTCGGCTCTATCAACAAAAGCCACGTCAATCGCTTCAGTAATATTGGACGTAGTAAGGATCAAGACATTAGAATGTCGCTTCAACGAGTCCAGCTGCGTCAGCAGTGCGTTGACCACGCGAATAGCATCCGAAGGCTCTGATCCGCTCACAGCAGACTTTCGAGCCGCTGTTAGTGACTCTACCTCATCTGGATGCACACATTTCGACACCGTTATTAAACAGCTACGAGCACCTATCTCCGCACGCCAAACGTACCTATTAGCACGCAAATGAGTGCTTCCTCGTCCTCCACCAATTCCTGGATCTGTCGGAAGAGCTTCATAACGAGTTTTCCACTCTCAGAAAACCACTGCATGCATCCAAATACTCGTTAGTTTACTGAAACCTATCCCCGTAACGCTGAGTTGCATCATATCACCACGACATACCTTACTGAACAAACTGTGGGCATTGATCTCCAGGAGTACCGCGTTTGGGTATCTACACAGACCGTTAATAATGCTGTGTCAGTACGAGATCCGCAACTCAAATTAACACACGTGCTGTCAACCTAGACGAGAGACGGATGCTGAGTTTATGAGCCAGTGCCTTGCACAAACTAGTCTTCCCTGTTCCAGGTGGACCATGCAGCAACACTACTCGATTCCACGAGATGATATGAGGATTCACCTTGGAATCCGAGAACAGCATTGCTGTCATTGCATAATCCAGTACATTCCGCTTCACTGCCGAGTCAAAAATGAGTGAATCCCAAAGTCCATCGAAGCTCGCAGATGGTAAAATTAATTGCTGGCAAGTCGTCACGTTTTCATCATCATCCGCTGTCTCCTCCGCCGGAGCTTCCTACAAGTTCCATGATGTTATTCCATCACCAATTATAATAAATATGCAGCGGCATACATTATTGAGTTTGAATACATGCACAAACACATGAGCCTCTGAGCGTGGAACCCCAGCACCATTTTCATCTTCTCCGTCAAATTCAGTCACGTTGATGCATTCCACGTGCGCAGTCAGTGGCGATGCGTCAGGTATTGACACAGCTCCTGCATTATTGCAAATAAAAATTAATTATTTAAACTTAAGAAGGAAAATAATTGTGATGCTACACCTTTGGTGAAATGCGAGTAAGTTGCGCCAAGGTATTCTGCGACGGCTGCGCTCACTTGCTCGTAGTCAGCGACGCTTTCTTGCTTCAGACACACTTCAACTGCGTAGCCAACGTCCTGAGGTTAGCAACGAAACAGAGCAAACCACTACGATAGCCGCACCATGTACATGTCGGAGAGTCATTTTTGCATCAAAAAGTAATAAATTGACAATTGTTTATGATCCAGCAATAATTGTAGCCATGTCTTAAAATGGCTACAGACGTTGAAGTGACAGACAACTTGACCTTTGCTAGAATCTGAAGTCTGTGGACTGACAATGAGCCCGGAACTAAAGCGACGCTCGTCCTTCACGCTCAGTTCGATTGCTGATATGGACTTGGCGGAGTTGTCACTGCTGGATGCACTTAATCAGACAGTAACAGATATACTGGCTTCGATCCCAGCTCAGCGCTGTATCGTATACATCTATGACAAGACTGCCAATTTGCTGAGACCTCAGATCGTGGTGGACTGGAACGCTGGAGCACAAGGCCAATCGTCTGATGTAGTGCTTTCTACACTATCTGAAAATACAAGTATTGCTGATGCTGCAAGTGAAGATGTGACGACGTCGCCACTGGTCAGTTTTCCTCCGGTCGTGGGGATGGTTAGTACTTCTTTCCTTCAGAAACGCTGTTTGCGGATGCAAGAGCCGAATCCGGTACGATAGTTGACGTGGTAACTTGTACGGTACTTATGAGGTTGATATGTTTTGTGAACGGTAGCATCGTGCTTTTCATCGCGAATACGATGCCCCAAAAGATATGCAAGTGGACTCAATCCTATGTGCTCCTGTTGTCCTGTACCATCGTGCTACTGCAGTAATTCAGGTAAGTTTTATCGTTGATAATGCAAAATATCCGTCTAAACTATGCTAGAGCAGCTTGTGAATCGTTTGCCCACGGCGGGAGATCGCAATCCGTTCGACGAAATTCAGCGCGCGCCAACCCCACAAGATGCCAAAGACGAGCTTAGCACTGAAGTCACTTTACGAAGACTCAGGACGATGAAAGCAATGGTACAGACTGGGTTTTCATCGAAAGATGAACAAAAGCTGCTGCACTTCACCACGCATATTGCGGTGAGTTTGGAATTGTTCGACATGATGCCTTACTAACCGGCTAAACGCTATCATGTATTTTGCAAGCAAACCATTGAAACTAACGCCAAGAAGCTTGCGAGTGTCCGAAATCATACCAAAATCCGCGAGGACAAGGCGAAACAAGCACTGGATCTGCTTAATGCTTTGAATGGCAAGGTCGTAAATGGGATCGATTCCACCGAAATGCTGTTGCCTACTGGTACCAATAACGCCGATGGCTCCATCTCCTCGCGAAATGCAACGATATCAAAGTTGCTGTCTGAGACGGGCGTTCTTACGGATATGCTACATGCACTCGCCGTTATTATGCGCTTGCAAGCGATATTTCGAGGACGACGCCAGCGCCGAGCTGACAAATTTGCGGAGGAACTGGAGAAATTTCGAAAACAACGCGAGCGAATGAAGACGTTGATAGTGGTGCAACGTGCAGTCCGCTCCTCTCCGGAGAAACCTAAGCCAAAAGAGAAATTGGTGGTGAATCGTAGAAAAGAGAGTTCATCTCGCTCCAAAATTCGCGATGAGGAGCCAAAAAGACAGCAATCTCCTAACAAGCCATTTCCAACTGCCCCCAGCACTGCACGGTCCTTACTAAAACTGCAACAACCAGTGGCACGGCACCAATCCTTAACTGAGTCAACACAGATTCAACAAAAGAGAATGAGCGCGGCAAAAATTCAAAAGGTGTTTCGTCGGCATCGACAGCGACAACAAGCACCTCAATCGCGAATCTCTCCAGCAAAGAGCAACAATAACAAGCTCAACAATGACAAGCTTATCAAGGAGACTGCTAGTGCTGTGAAAGTTCAGTCATTTGTACGTGGAAGTCTTGTACGAATGAAACTTCGACAAGCTCGACTCTCTTCTAACGGTCCACGCATTATCTGTTTGCGAATTGCGTCTCAAAACATTTCAAATCAAAGCACCCATGACAGTCCACAATCACTCAAACTACGATCACAAACTTGTGTCTACGCGATGCCAGAGCGCCCAGGCAAAACCCATATTTTGCACAGACGTACGCGGATATCTCGTGATTCAGATGATACTTTCGAACCACAAATGACAACTTCGAGAAACAACCGCGTTCTTGTCGAGTCGAGGCGACTTGTTTCGATTCGAAACCTCAACGAATCCGCACGCTTGATTTATTCACCTTCACGTCGATCAAAATTGAACTGGAACAGACTAGCTTCACCAGTAGTTTGGGAAACATACCAGCAACCAGGACTCGAGTTTGCTCCGCCAGGGGTTGAATTCGTCAAACATCCTAAGTGCATGTTCGCCCATACACAACGGATCGACAGTACACGAAAATGAATCTTCCTCGTGCAATGACAGCCGTGCCTCATGTCAGCAAAGACTTCAAAACAAGCATCAAACTCCCCAGTCTTCGTTCACGACCGCAAACAAAAAGCTCGCTCTTGTGCTGTCTGCTGCCAGTACAAGCCAAAGATTCTCTGACAACTGTCCGTCCGATCGCCAAAGTACCGTATCAAGGTAAACGCCTACAGTCTCAGCCCGAGGCTGCAGTTGAGAACGAAGTAGTTTGGCATTGATCTGCTGCAACGCGTCTACATTGCGGATGACGTGGCATGTTGCTGTTCAAGCTGAACGACATCTTCAACCTGCTCCGTCTCTCTCGATTAAAAGCACTTCAACAAGAGATTAATTGGGCTGATTCGGCGACTAAGGAGTAGAATATCAACTCGAAGACCACGAGATCCACGACATGAGAGTGAACAAAAGAGTTCTTCAGTGGCATGCTTGCTTCTTCCAGTGTCGTGTCATGTGAGCAACATACATGTAGTGAGAGCGAATCTCGGCGATGAGGCACCACGAAATATCAGAGCCCTTGTCACAACGCGCAGAGTTGAAGCAGTCTCTGGCTCTCGTCGCTGCATGCACATTGAATCAATGATTGATCCATATGTGTGCAGTAGTCTCCGATACATGTATGCCAAGCAGCAGAGCCCTTGATTGAAGCCATCTGCAGATTGCGCGTCCTTGCCGCCGCCACCTGGGATTTGTCTTGGTCTAGCGATTTGCAGCACCAGCTCGCAGTCTCGCTGACGATGTCGTTGCTGGCCTTGAAGTGGCAGTGGGGACTGCAGACTGGAGTTCGAGTCTGCAGCCTTGGGGAGGAAACTGGTGCTCATTGTGCGGCAGCAGTATCGATACCAGCATATTTGTTGTCGTTACGCTAACATCGATCATTGAAGTCAGCTTTCGGAATGCTGTCACATCGGTGCAACTCTTGCTGCCACGCACTTCGGATACAGTACAACGGGCTCTCATCTCCCTTGCTTCTGATACAAGTATACCATTCAACTCGACCACCGTGACGAGCTGACCATCAACAAATTTTGCGTATCTAGAGCTAGAGTGAGAGCCAGCACTACTGGCAGCAAGCATCAATGGCATCAATAGTCTGCAAGACGCAGAGCAGATGGCAAAAGGCCTTCAACAAGCACTACC
Organism: Phytophthora palmivora; assembly: GCA_008079305.1. NCBI lineage: Eukaryota > Oomycota > Peronosporomycetes > Peronosporales > Peronosporaceae > Phytophthora > Phytophthora palmivora. The sequence continues at coordinate 81,113 of VOQZ01000183.1, read as the reverse complement.
GTAGGATAGTCGAGTCAGAAGAAGAGACGGAGGCTAGCGGTACCGGATGATGTGCGTCACTGATTGCACCACCGAACAGACATTCGATGTGGGCCACAAAAACGGTCGAATACCGGTAATACTGACCAATTTAATAACCAATTAAAACATGTAACCTGTCAAAGTCGCACGCCGCTTTTCGCAGGTTTTGGTGAAAACTGCCACTACCGTTCGTTACCGATAAGAACCGGAGACAAAGACAGAGCGATCAGGTGTTTGTGCTTGGGAGATTCGGCTTTGAAGAGAGGAGGGGAGTGCAAACCCCAGCTGTGTTGCGTGTTGTAGGGGGCTCAAGTGTCAGAAAGCAAAAAGAGCGCGAGAGGCAAGAATCGCCTTGACAAAGAGAGAATTGCACTTGTATTTTTTGTGGGGTGCCACACATATACTTGTCTCTTCGAGTGACCATCACTCTGCATTCCACCTTGTCCGCACTCGTCAGTATAGAATTTGCCAGTGAACGATGGCGCACATGTTGGAGGCGCGCATGATGTCGCGCAACTCGTCGGCCTCGAGCCTCACGGCGGCCGCGCGTGCCAGTCGCCGCAAGTCGTCGATCAGTGGGCCATCTACGAACTCCAGTACAGTCTCCAGCACCCCGCGCAGTCGCAGGCCGTCGCTATCGCGCGGTACAAGCAGCAACAGCGGCTCGAACCTCACGGCAGGCGCGAACTTCGGCACACCAGGCAGTGGCGGGCGGTCACGACCCAAGAGTAACAACGCCATGGCCACGCCGAACCTCATCGACCTCAAGACCATCACGGCCGAGGAGGTGGAGTGGGAAGGCTACCTCTACAAGCAGCGCAAGATCGTCAAGAGCTGGACGCCACGGTATATTACACTACAGAACCGCACGATCTCTGTGTACAAGTCCAAGAACCATGCATTGGCCAAGGAACAACATCGTGGTCGCTGGGTTATCAAACAGATCCTTAGTTCACTACCTTCTGCAGGCTTTGGTGGCTCGAAACTCAAGCCGGAAGAACTGGGCTTTAGTTTCCTAGCTACGAATGGGAATTTGATCCATTTCATTGCTGCATCGGCTGTTGAGAAGGCCATGTGGATGCATATGATGCAACTCAGTCTTCACAATACGACGGCGAGAGAGGCGTCGTTGTTACAGCAAGGACGACCGCGGGACTCGACACCGGCACCAACGCCTACGGCTTCACGCTCGGCAGAAGAGGTGGTGTCTTTTGAATCGTCGATTACGACGCACTTGGCGGAGAAGTTTTTAGGAGATTTGGTGCACCTTCTGACCGGCGCGTCATCGGACAATGTGATTGAACGTCTACCGTCGTTTCTGCGTCAATTGAGCAAAGATATCGAGCTGCTGTTTGATTTGGAAACGTGTGAAACCACTCAACCTTCGTGTGTGTTCAAGGGTATCTATCACGGACGAGAAGGGTTTGTCCACTTCGCTGCGCTGTATGCGAGCAAGTATATGCTTGCGACAGATGTGAATGAGGAGGTTCTCCACAAGGCAGACGACGATGACCACCATGCGTTTGCCTACTCGGGTCACCGCCTCATCAATACGGTCTCCGGATCTACGACGGAAGGTAAATTTGGACTGCAAATCACTTTTACCCCAGCGCGGCGTATTTCTCGTGTGGTGCTTTCGTTCCGTCAACGCAGTGCATCTGCATCGAAGAATCGCCGTGTTACGACGAACCCAATGATGGTTGCAGAGCACCCTGCATGTTTCCACCAGTACTGTCTCACTAAGCGCTCTCTGGCGTTGTCGTTCTCGGATTTCGATGTGGTGGGTGTACTAGGCCAAGGTGGTTTTGGCACAGTGGTGCTTGTGCAGCGTCATCTCAACCCGGACGAGTATTTCGCTATCAAGATTATTGACAAGCAGTCCGGAGCTGAGAGTGCGCTGAAGGAGCGACGAATCTTGTCTGGTGTCCGCCACCCGTTCTTGACTTGTTTGCGCTTTGCTTTCCAGACGCAGACCAAACTGTACCTTGGTATGGACTACTACAAGGGTGGAAATCTGTATTTGCATATGCATTCTTCGAAAATGGATCCGAATGTGTCGACAAGCAGTGGACGACGTTTCTCGGTGGAGCGCGCTCGCTTCTACGCTGCCGAGTTAGCTATTGCACTTTCATACTTGCACGCGCACGGTATCATCTACCGTGACCTCAAGCCGGACAACATTATGCTCGACAAGACTGGTAACATTCGCCTTGTCGATTTTGGTATCTCGAAGCAGCTACGTCTTGAAGGAGGACCGGGAAGCCACAACTACTCCCAAGCTGGAACATTGGCTGGTTCTCCTGCATACATTGCCCCTGAGCAGTTGCTCACACAAAAGCCTCAGTACGGCATGGAAGCGGATTGGTGGAGTTACGGTGTTTTGCTTTACGAAATGCTAACAGGCAGCACTCCGTTCTTCGACGCGAACATTTCCCAGATGTACAAGAAGATTCAAACTGCGGATGTGAAGTATGAGAGATACCCACCGATTGACGAAGATGCCGTTGATTTGATGCAGAAGCTGTTGGTGCGTGATCCTGTGGAGCGCATCGATATCGACGGTGTGCGCGCACATCCGTTCTTTAAGACGATCGATTGGGAGAAGTTGGAGATGAAGGAGGTGGAGCCTCCTTTCATCCCACCGACTGAAGAGTTAATGCAGAATGTTCACGAACATTTCCGCAACATGAATGTGGACGAAACAATTGGCGAGAACCCTAAGGCCATTAATGGAAGGAAGGCGTCCACGGTCGCGAACGCTAACGACGAGTCGCACTTTGATGAGTTTAGTTTTGCATACGACAAGACTCGCGATACGTTCGATGATCTCTCCATGGCGGATGAGGGATGGTTGGTGCGACAATTGCAGGAAGGTGCAGCAATGCGCGGCCGATTGAATGCCAGCGATACCGACCCTGTGGCAGATGAGATGAACAGCGAGGACGAAATCGCGCACCCGATTTTAAATGGCCAGGATAGCAGCGAAAGCGATGAACCAGAGGTCGAAGTCACTAACATCTAAGCGAAGCGTGATCGCTCCAGAGCAACTTGGACAACGTAATGATCACGAGTCTGTGTTTTGAAGCAAGAAAATGAGTGAACAAACTGAGCAGCCTGACAATGTATTCACCGTGAGAAGTCGGCAAAGCAAAAGGGTCAAGAGCCGCAGCACATTAGATAAAGGAAAATATTTTGTTCCACAACACGTAGCATTTCTGCTTCTCGATGAGGTCGACGCTTTCAAACGGGTGAAATTGCTGACATATTACGCATAGTTTACAAAGCATGCAATTACAGTTGGAAAAGGTGCAAGACGCCTATGATGCAGATGCAGTTTTCTGCTTCTTGCGGACAGGATGGACGCCAGGGTTAGCGCTCGTGCCTTCTTGCTCATTGTCGCTATCCATGACAAGATCTGGGGCACGAACACGCCGCAGATTTCCCGGCGCTGTGTTCACCGCACGGTTAATCAAGGCCAGGTCCTGTGAAAGGAACACACGAAAACACCGTTGTTAATAGCATATCGGATTAAGACAGAATACAGAGGACTTACCCGTGCAGGGCTCTCGCCAATCGCATAAAGAGCGTGTGAGCGCGGTGTCAGCTCGGAGCGCCGGTCCAAGCGCACTTGCTGCAACGGAGACATGAATACGTTCGAGGACTTGACACGCTTCGGTGACGTCTGGTTCATCGCTACGGGCAATGTTTGCACTTCAGCCGAGGTGAACATCTGCAGTGCTGACACTGCCGGCGACGAAACAAATGGTGACGATCTCATCCCACGGCGAATGGGGCGAGGTGGTGTGCTTGGAAGCACGCTGTTTCTGTCATTGTCCCCATTAGAGGAGAGATTTTGCGCTTGAAGAAGCTTTTGAACAGCTTCTGACGCTGCCCGTGCAATACTTTCTGCGTCGGACGTAGACGCAGTTAAGCCCATTGCGCCATTGCTGCTTTCTCTTCGAGGTGTGAAGCCTGGTGTGAGAGTCTGAGGCACACCAGCTGCGTCAGCCACAACAGCGTCAGCTGCAGCCATTTGCGATTCTTGACACTGAAATTGAAGAATGAAGACCTTCATCGGCGTAATGTAGCACCGGTTGTAAAACTTGATGATGTCTCCTCGCGACTTGTCACTGTCAAGAATGATGCCATAAGTTACGCCTTCACCGCTCCGTGATGAAACAAGCGGACTTCCACCAACTGAGTTAATACCGGTGGGAGCGTGCCGATTGAGCTGATTGTAGCATGCCAGTAAACGCTTGAAGGACATTGTGGCGGCCGCCTGAGAGACATTCGGCCCTCGCGAAACTTTGCACACTGCATAAATATTACACAACACAATCAGGTCAAGATGTCGGTCCCTCAGGAGATACTGGTGTGATGTGATGCACTCCTTTACAGCAGTCCAGATTTGGTTTTGATCCGTCGAGTCCAAACCCAAAAGATTGCAAAGTTGGTAAATCCTGGAGGCTGCACGAGATAATACCATCCGGAAAAAGAGACGAAGTACGGGTGCATGACTAACAGCGCCAGCGGGAGTAGCAGCAATATCACCATTCAAACGATCCATCAAGCTTGAGGGTCTGGGAGATGATAGCACAGAGCTGGATGGACGTTGTACTCCATCAAGGAGCTGATAAAGCGCTGAATCTGATTTCCACACTGCCGCGTCTAAGATGCGGTTTTTTACATCGCCCATGTGCTTCTTCAATGCAGAAGGTAGCTTTGGCGCGTACTTGACGAAACTTTCACTTGTGGTAACGAAGTGAAAAGCGTTCACATGTAAGTGCTCCAGCAGAAACGGGTAAGATATCGTGATAAGTGAGTGAGCTTTAAGCACCACCTCAGCGCAGCAAGCAAACAACGCGGCAAGAAATACCTCGTTGTTTAGTAGCTTGGAGAAATCATTGTTGCGTAATCGCTCACGCTCCGACAGCAGTAATGGCTCCAACACTCGATAAAAGAGCACAGTAGTCAGGTTTTTCGTGCGCTTTAGGCTGTCATCCACACCTGAAAATGATGCGTTTCGTCCACTCTCATTTTCATCTCCAGTATCGTCCTGGTCATTGTCTAGCAACATCGTAGCTGTGCGCACCCTCCCCGATGTTGCACGCCCTGTATTTCGTGCTGCTAACAGTAATTCGGAGTGTTCATGTAAAACACGGGTAATGCGCTCAGTTGGATCTACCGAGCAATCCGAGAAGAACGAAAGAAGTCGTGGTGTCACAGGCATCAGCATCGCACTTGATAGGGTTTCACGCACCCAGTTATTTGTCTCCACAGCCGCAGAGACCGGTGTACGCATGGATCCTGGTGACAGGCGAGGGCTTGCGAGAAAACGTGATCCACCAGGTGAGCCTTGCCACTGCCATGATTGCATCAAGGGCGAGTTTATTCCACGACCGTGCAACGGTTGCTGGAGATGGCGAGGTGGTGTCATCATCCCTCTAGTTACAGGAGTAGCAGGACCATTTTCTCGTCTACGAGCCATCATGTTGCGACGCACCGGTGACAGCATCGCACGAGCAGAACTCCGACTGGTATTCAATCTACCATTCGAAGCGACAGATGCGGTAGTGGAACTTGAAGAGCTGTAGCCATTGTCAGATTGCACAGCGAGATTCATTCCCATAATTGTACGACGAATGCGTGCATCCAAGTAAAAGCGTTCGTCCAGCTTTCCGCATCCATCGAGATAGTCCTCATCATATCTCTCAGACAGTCGCGCAACGTTCGCTTCCAGCACCGCATCACTAAACAATGTCATACTCAACATTGTGTGTTCTCCTTCTTCATTCTTCAACACACCCTCATCCCTTAGTTGCTGAAGTACAAGTCCCAAATGTTCCGAAGCACGTGAAACATCCGCTGGATCTACTTTCGGCGCCGCACAAAGAGCTTCCAAGATCTGCGCACTAGTCTTCACCCCCGCTCCCGCCTTGACTGGCGAAGCTTTACCCTCACCTAGCGCCCCCATGGCACTCAATGCCGCCGCCACTTCGGCCTCCACTGTTGCTTGTGACGCTTGGGCATTGGTACTCACCAAATGCAGCGTCGCCAGCAGTAAATGATAGAGTTGTGCCAGTCCTGAATAATGTGTTCCCAATCTCCTTTTCGCCAATAAAAACACCAACCAGCCTCCTTCAAACAACTTTCTGTGTCTAGTTCTCATCTGTCCTTCTTTCTCTTGCTCCTGATCCTCCACTTTACTCTCTGGCTCTGGATCAATTGCCAATGGCATCAAATTCTTTCTTCTTGACAACTTTTTAGGTACAAGTGTCCCCCAGTGCATCTGATACTTTTCAAAGAGTAGTGTGGCAATAGTAAACTCCTCTTTAAGTAGTGTCGTAGCTGCCAAGAGCTCTGGTTCCAGTAGTAGACGGTTAAAGAGACTAGTAAAGTAGAGTAAGAATTCCTGCAATCCCACGCCTGCTTCGGCTAATAATTGCACGAGATGCCAGTCCAGAGAGTGTGTTGCATCTTCAGAGTGTTTGTCCTCTTGCTCCTTCTCCTGTTTCATCTCCTGTGTCATTCCCGTGGCCACAACTGCCACTAAAGCCCAGATCTTGTCGGGTTCATTGTCTCCACTTCGAGCGTTGCTCTCGTCCACGCTGATGGACGGCGCGGACGGTAGGATCTGGTCGTATAAAGCCTGTGATGTCTGCAACAGATCCGCGTCACGCTGAATACTCGCGAACGCCCCAGACGCAGACGCAGACGCGAAGAAGCGACGTAGCGTTCCCGCCATTTTGACGCTTCAAGGGCGGAAGACTTGACTGAATTGGGCAAAACGTAAAAATCCCAAAGTGGGATTTTTACGTTTCGGAGATATTTGAAGAAATTTACGAGTTAATGTGAAAATTGAAAGTCAAGGTAGAACCAGGTAGAGCATGGTAGTAGAGTTTATAATAACGGAAAGTACTTGAGTTTATCTCGAATTCTCGAGCTGGCGAATGAGTGCTCGTCGTTCGGCAAGGTAGAATTGCAAATCTTCGGTTAGTCGTTGTGTCTTGTGTACTGAGTTTTGCGTCATGTCAGTCGGGGTGTGACGTACAAGTTCTTCTTCGACATGTTGGATCTGCTGACGGATGTGACGAAGCAGGTTGAAAGTGTCAACTCGGTCGGTTAGTGACATCTCCACGCGGGTTCGAGGTGGCTCATGGTCCACTGGAGTCGTGGGGATCCCCGATTCATACTCCGTCGATGGAGATTCGTGTTGATCTGATTCATGGGGACTCATCGGTTGCAGAAATGTGTTCGTGGCATTGATATCCGTGGTGATCGTAAGCGCAGTAGGGGGAGTAGTAGAACCAGGTGACTCGTCCATTGATACCCGCTGACGCTTGGCACCAACGACATCCACATGGGCTTCTACCGCTTCTACTATGGAGTCTCGGTTCTCCCCTCGATTCTCAACATCTTCGTCTTCGATTGTGGACTGGGGTAGTTCAACTTGCTTCTTCCTTTCTGTTTTCATTCTGTAGCTCTCAGGTACGCGCCCTTTAAGTTTATGTTGTGCAATGATCTCCAGCATCACGCCCTTGGTTCGGTTCTTGTAGTATCGAACTCCGAGGTACCCACAAATTTTACGCAGCTCACGGTAGGCAATTTTAGAAGTCTCGCGGCCCTGGACCGAGTGCGCGTAAGGTACGACACATAGCTCTCCATCCTCTACTTGCTGACGCTCACGGATTTCGATGTCGTCCAGCGACAGCGTCTCCGTGAACGTCCATTCCGATATGCGCTCTCCTCCTGGAGCTTTCGACATTCTACCTTCGCCCTACTTGAGTATCTGCGAGTTATGATTGGCTCATGTTTGGGACTAATCACCATTGGTCGTATTTCTAGGTAGAACTAGAATTACCTATAATCAGAAAATTAGGCATAGTAGTTGACTGTAGGTAGAACTACTGCCAGGCAATGGATGCTGTCTTACCATCACAACGAAGAATGTACAATTGTCGGTGCTGGTACAAGACCCATGCTAGTCTTGCTGAAACCATTCAGCTTATTCTCCATATTGTAAACTTCTGGTAAACCTTGAACGGAAGTGTATATTTCTCATCATTTCTGCCAAGGCAACAGAGCTTCCTCCACCAACGAGATTTGGCTCTCCAAGGCACTAAACCCCGAAAAGTAATCTTGTAAAGTCGATTTCACCAAGTCCTCCACTGTGTCAGCAGTCTTACTATCACCAATCACTTTGCCTTGTGGTGCACCCGTATTTTGATCGTATATGTTACCAGCCCTTTTCAAGTCGTTGATGGCGTCAACGGTACCACTCATAGCGCTACGTGCCGCAACAAGCTCCGATTGGGATGGTTCTTTGGCCTTGCTTATCCGCTTCGCCACGTGTCGTAACTCCGAGACCATGTCCTTTACGACATGGATGTCGGCTTTTAGGCAGTATTTGGAGGTGCTGCGGTAGTGCAAGCCACGCATGGTGCGACTGTCATGTTTACCGAGACTTTTCTTGAGCACCTTGCGGCATTTGGTAATGTCGTCTGCAGTCTGGATCAGCACTTGTTCCAGCTTGGAAAACTCGTGTTTGACAACTTTAGGGTCCATGCTCATGACTTGCGTGGTTCCTGCCACGATTCCAAATGGACTGACAGCAAAACTGACGAGTGAACAGCACCGTCTCATTTCAATCTAATTATGACAGTATTATCGGATTGTACAGATCATTCTACCAGTCTTTTGTAAGCATTTAGTTACCCATGATGATACGATATTCACGGCTATATGTTTTGGAGGTTTTTCTCGTCCGATTACTTAACGTTGCCTTTTGAATCCTCAGGATTGGTTGTGTCCCGCACTCGTGCTGCTTCGTCCATGGCATTCCATGTAAAATTACGAGTATTTGTCTTAGTCATGTCTGCGACAGTCTACTTTTATGAAACTAACTTCAATAAAATGCGGCTCAAAAGCGAGTACTACGTGAATGAACATCGATCTATGGGGCTAATTGCTGGCAAGATATAGAGCCAAGATAGTGAATAATACTCGACTCCTCTAAGGATATTTGAATCCTTAGAGCCTCTAAGGCTTCAGGTTTCCTTTGTCACCACGGCTGCCAGAATGCCATTAGCAGCTGCAGTGACCTGGGTGCTGCATCTACAATACCTGAAGAATGAAAGGATCATCAGACCAGCAAGGTCCTAACGTCATTATCGATGACGTAAGTTTGCGCACGTCAGGGCAACGACTATCCTAATGACACTGTTGACTGGCAGACTTAGCAGTCAGCATCACTTAACGTAACGCGGACACATCACGCTGATATGAAGAGGATATCACGTTGATATCTGTTATGAGCCGGCGCTAACTTGCCTCAGTCTCGGCGTCTTTACAGCAAAGATGAACGAGGCCTCAGCAGCAGTGCCAACAAGTGTCCATCTCGCTAAAATCCACTGCTTGTCCAAACATTGGCGTCCATCTCGCTACCGGTTGTAGTACTACTAGTACAACAGCTTGCTTTGCCACCTGCATCATGTACATCCAAAGTTGCGACTAAAGCATCCCACCCGATTAACGAAAGGTCGCAAAGTGAGAAATCTTGACGTCTTCCTCTTGTCTGTCATTGGCCACAATCCATCGCCAACCATCCAATCACGACATCGGAGCTTGTCCACGCAGCCACCTGGTGCAAGTCAATGGCAACACTGGCCAAGCTGTCGTCCCACTACCGTTTCACTTCAGCGGATACCTTATAGCTCGTCCGATAGAGTGTTAATCAGCTCTATCTCTATTACATGGTCATTTCTACTTCTACCTCGTGCCCCACAAGTGCCAAGCAGCTCCATCCACTTCGTTTCATGTCGTGGCTCATGCTTTCACTGGCCAACGCCGCGTGAGTGACCGCTACGCTCTTCCCAAGCCCACATGGCAGCAAAAGGTGCAGCACTATGCGCCAATCTTCCGCTGGCTGCCCAACTACAGCGTGCAACGTGACCTCAAGTTCGACATTGTGGCTGGTATTACAGTCGCCATGATGCTCATTCCCCAGGAGGTTTCACTCTCAACCATCATGCACGTGCCAGCACACCACGGTCTCTACACTGCCGCAACGGCACCTTTAGTCTACGCCATCTTCGGGTCAAGTACTGTGCTATCTGTTGCCAGTGGCTCGGAAGTATCGCTGCTGGTAGGAACGACATTAGAGGACATTGAAGACCAGGACGAACGGGTAGCTACTGGTATTATGATTGCCTTCCTTAGTGGATGCATTCTACTTCTAGTTCGCATCCTAAACCTCAGTCAGATTGCTGACTTCTTCTCTCGTCCAGTTATGGGCGGCTTTATCTCGGCTGGTGGACTACTTATTATGCTCTCACAGGTTTCCAATGCTCTGGGCATTAAATTCAAGTCACAGGACTATCCACCTGCTACAGTGTACCAGATTTTCAACCACATTGGTGATACGAACCTCAATGCTTTTGCAGTGGCAGCAATCTCGATCGTCTACTTGATTACAGTCAAGATGATTAAGAGACGCTTCTTCCCGTCCCCTGTCCTCATGCAGCTATTTGAGAGTGATACACCACAGATCAAGGAACAAGGAAAACAGGAAGAGGAAGAACGATTCATTCCAAGCAATGCAGGACACGGATTCTCACTCACAGATCAGCAATACACGGCGTACCAGGCTCAGCACACACCTCAGGAGGAACGTGAATCACAGGCGGATGCTGGAAAGAACGGACTTACTGTCGAACAGCCGAAATCCAAGGGAGTTCTCCTTGCCATCTTCCTCATGCGTACACTGTGTGACCTGGGACCTCTTGTGGTCTGCATTTTCGGTGGTATTGTTGGCTATGCACTGGGTCCTTCGCATTTGAAGCTGACAGGTGACATCCCTGGTGGATTCCCGGAGCCGAAGGTGCCTTGGTACGGTTTTACGTCGCACCTTATCGATGGTGACCGCTTCGGTACGATCCTGTATCACGCGTTAACGGTGTCGGTGGTTGTGTTCCTGTCGAGTATTGCTATGGCCAAGCGTCTCGCAATTCAACGTGGTGAGGACATTAACACAGAGCAGGAGCTCACTGGCATTGGTATCGCTAGTGTTGTGTGCGGTTTCTTCCAGGCCATGCCCCCCACGGGCGGTATGTCCCGCACGGCCGTGAACCTGCAGAACGCCCACACTCAATTGGCGTCGATTATTACTTGTCTTATCGTGGTGTTGTCATTGTACACGCTCACGAGCACACTGTACTACCTGCCGAGTGCTACGTTGGCGTCGATTATTATTGTGGCAGGATGGACGCTCGTTGAATTCCGTGAGGCCAAGTGGCTGTACCGCGTCAAGCGCGACGAGTTTTTCGTGTGGGCTGCGTCGTTCGTGATGACTCTGGGTCTGGGTGTGCTCAATGGCTTGATCGCTTCGATCATCTGCTCCATCCTGGCGCTTATGTGGAAGTCCAAGGTGCAGCCTGTTGCCATTCTAGGTGAACTCGACAATGGCCACTTTGTGGATCGTGAGAACTTCCCCGAGTCCAACCACCTGGGTGACATCATTGCTGTTCGTGTCGAAAGTTCTCTGTACTTTGCCAACTGTGAGCGTGTGGCTCAATTCATTGAGCGTGAGATGGTGCGGCTACAGACGCTTGGTATCACCACTCATGGGGTTGTCCTCGACTGTTTCCACATGAACGATATGGACGCCACTACGATTCAAGTACTATCCGACACGCAGGAGAAATTGGCAGTGCGCGGTGTGCGCTTCGCCATCTCGAACGCCAAGAGCCGACTCTATGACATGCTCGCAGCCACGAACTTGCTCAAGCGTATTCTGGCAAACGACCCAACCATTTCAGTGGAAGATGCTGTGCGCATGATGCGTGAGCTACCTCCTCTCGACAGCAAGTTGAATCCTGCTACATCGGGGACATCAACAGCTAACGACCCGGTGTAAAAAGCCATCGGATATGTGTAAGTTTGGATAGGAAGCTAGCGAGTGGATGATACCAGAATCTCTCGGCTATGAACCTGTCATAACGTGAATCAATGCAGTGTGTTACCAACTACAAATACTTGTGCTAGCCGAAAACTATTGGATCTGTAAGATACCATTACTCTACATGCATCAACGTGAAAATATTCATTCATTCAATTACGCAGTCGTGGTTGTGGGTTGTCGCTTCAACTTGTCCTTCACATCATGCACTGCTTCCTTCGCACGCTCAACAAGTGACGGAGACAATGTTTTCTCAGTAGTGATGATCTGGTAGCTCAACACATTGAGGTTGAAATTGTCACGGAGTGTCGACTTGACCAATGCTTCAACCCCATCGTGGTTACTGAAAGTGCCACCTCCATGGTTGTTCTTCTCGTCGTAATTCAGAGCTGTCACTTTCAACACGTCCATGGCTTGCGACGTGGCGTTCATCATATTGCGTGCAGATGCCACCTCAGCCTTGGATGGTTTGTAGCTTTTCTGGATGTGGTGGGCGACGTCCTTCAGATCTGACGAAATGTCCTTGGCATTGCGAATGTCGCTCCTCATGAAAGACTTGGCCGTACCAAGGAAGTGGTTTCCATGACGACTATCATATTCCGACAGGTTCTTCTTCAGCACCTTAAGGCATTGAGCTGCATCATTAGCAGTCTGAATCAATACTTGACCTAGAGCTGCGAATTCTTTTTCAGCCGCGAGGTTGCGCTCAGTGGACTTGCCCATGATTGAGTTGAAATCGGTTCCAGGTATCACCTTGTGCGTTCGATCTCACGTTTTGAAATGACCGAGTTCTCATGACGAGACTAAGTGGATGACAAGGTGATAGTGGCTGCCATCTATCAGTTGAAGACGGTGATACAGTTGAAAACGTTACCGACTCATGCAGAACTGGAGGATAACAATGCAGCACATTGCTAGTAGCAATGCTACTGTGTTGAAAACGTTACTGGTTCATGCAGAACCAGAGGATAACAATGCTGCAGCACGTTGCTACGACGCGATTGATGTGGGGGGACCTATGAATGGGGCTGGAAGGTGCGTTGAAGTCATTGTCGCGTATGTGTAGTTGAATTGTTTTTCAGCCATCATCTCAGGCAGAGAAGCGTCTAACCGCAGTTTGGTTTGTCACTTCGCGGTTCATTTGGCAAAGCAAACCATCTCGCTAACATGGGCAAGTCCAGCAGTCCCACGGAACTAGAGTTCACCAAGTTACAGATTCTGTTGATTCATAGTGCGAACGACATGATCAAGTGCCTTAAGATGTTAAAATACAACCTTGGCAAGTACGATCGTCGTCATGGACTGCATTTTCGCAGTACTTCCAAGTACTTTATGAAGAACGACATCCAAGTTGTGAAAGACACGATCACAGACTTGCGGTATGTGGCGAAGCGAATTCGTAGAAGCAAAACCCCAACGAGATCGGAGATCAGTGCTGCTCGTATGAGCATGAACAATGCTGCCGATGCCATGAACGACTTGAAACAAGCTGGTCGCATGTTTGATCAGAATCACGGCAAGTCCTCGGGTGTCACGGCCATCATCGACAATATCCTGAGTGGTGATGATGACAACCAAAAGGACAATAATGGTGATGTCGTTGGAAGCGACGACAAGAACAAGGAGAACAAACCGAAAAGAGGTTGGTTCGGTAAAAGGAAGACCAGTGGCGGTGGTCCAGACAGAGTGGAAGTACTGGTGCGATTGACCTTGCACGACAGCTTCAGTGGGTTTTCGGCGTTGAAACAGCAAATCTCTGCTACAGAGAATGCAGTGCTAGAGTGATTCCAGCTACAGACCAACCCACAGATTAGAATGTCTGAGGTGTAAGCGCATCGTCTTCGATCGTGTCGCGCTGTTACCACGTTCATTTAGGAGTGCATACATACTGTTACAACTCGAACGAAGAGATATAGCAGGATAAACTCCATGTCGAACAACTTCGGAACGATCTAGCCTTCTATGGTGCGATTAATAAAAAACCATGTTGAGATCCTACCAGAACTGTTCACTACTTCACATTTCTTGGTGTAGATGCAAATACGACATTGAGGTGGTGTAGTTTACCATTGCTTTCCAATATTTAAAAAAACTTCATGGTGTAGAACTAGCGTCACGAAGTCTTTCGGGAGGTAGTAAATGTACATGGTTACAGAAATACTACAAATGTACGCCATTCTCGTCGAATGTCATTATGTTTGCAGCTGGCGTAGGTACTTCAGGTAGCTCTTGGTCAGACGATCTTTGTTGTTGGTCCAGTACATCAAATGCTGCATTGGAGAGCATGTCAGACGTTGCTGTGGTGGCCGAAGCGGCCATACACTGGCGGCTATGATCCTTAACGCGGCGGCGAATAGTTTCACACGAAACACGCACTCCATACGCTGCTAATAGCTGCTCCTTAATCATGCGTGCCGAGCTCTTTTCGTTCGTCTTGACCGCCTGCAAGATGACCTTGTCTACGATTGAATCTGTTACTCGCGGACGTCCACTACGTTTTGCAGGAAGAACACTGCCAGTCCGCTGAGCCTTCTCCACGATAGCACGCACAGTCGTGTGCGGCATGTTTAATGCCTTACCAATTCGACGATACCCTTGTCCCTCAGCATGCAGTGCCACACACTGCTCACGCGTTTCGATACTGTACTCGGCACGCTTATGACGCTTTTGAGTCGAAGGTTCATCTGATTGCTGGGATGCTATGGTGGGTTGTTTTTGAGGCACAATCTCAACCTCCACCTCAGCACCATGTTAACCGGAGCAGGAGATGACACCCTGCTCAAGCTTAATGCAGCCGATACAGCTTCGGTTGGTGGGGAACTGGAGGCATCTTGTTCTGTATCAAGTGTAGGTTGCCCATCTATGAGCAGCAATTGTTGGAGTGAATCTGGATCAAGCAGAGACATCGGTGTAGACGTGGCCTGTGTAGGTGTGGTGCTTGACGGTCCACGTCACTACACGTAGTAACCGCACTAGCGCTATCCATTTCAGATACAGAAGTCGCCTCACTTGACGTGCCACCGGAGATGGACTGTATTCGCTGCTTGGTATGCTCCAGCACTCGACGCCGCACAGTCTCTGATGACAGCTTTACACCATACACTCGTAGGAGCTCTTCTTGAATCGTTTTCGCACTGCATTGGTTGTTGGACTTGACAGCCTCAAGAATGACCTTATCAACAATTGCGCTGGTCTTGCGTGGACGCCCACTACGTGGCGCTGATACCACACTGCCCGTACGTTTTGCTTTGCGAACAATCGCTCGTACTGTGTCTTGTGGAATTGAAAGTTCTTTTGAAATGGTCGCGTACGACGCACCATCTATTTGATGTCGGTGAACACACAATGTGCGAGTTTCCACAGAGTACTCAGCCCGCTTTTTCCTCTTTGGCGCAGGATTTAAAGCCCCCGTTTCCATCGCTGATCGCTTGGTAGAATCTGTCCCTGTAGCTAATACATCGCTACAGCCATCGGAAGCACTTCCTGAAGGCAGAGCAACAGTTTCTGCCTCCTCAGTGCCTGGAGCTGCATTTTGTACCGTATCCGGCTCTGACAACACAATGTCCGTAATTTCCACAGCCTGTACATTGTCTGAAGTTGGTTTCTCCTCAGATATCAAAGCAGTCTCCGCTACAACATCATCCACTGCTTCAACATCACCATGAACTTCCTCAATAGTCTCAATCTCCACATTCTCCTCCCCCACATCCGTGACAATGGACTTCACAGTGTCTGCCAACATATCCAAGTCTCTTGCTACTTCTTCATCCTCTCGTTTATCCTGCTTGTCTCCTTCCGTGCTCTTCGAGTTATTGTCTAAACCTGTATGTTTACTTGTCGAATTCTCTGTCTCCAACAGCTTCTTCACACGTCGTCGTACAACCTCGTACGACACTTTAATATTAAACGGAGCAGTAGCTAAAGCTTCCTGTAGTATTCGTTCATCGTGGGTCCCTCGTTTCTCCATAATTCGACGTAGCATGTCGTCAGACAAATGCTCAGGAGACGTCGACGCTTCTACCTCTGCTTCTAGTGCAAGTGAAGCATCCGCGATTACTGCATTCGAATCAGGAGACGATAGAGAAGAAGTGGATGCAATGGGGATCGCCAACTCGGTGTCTGGGACCGACGAGGCCATCGTAGATGCTTGCAACAGCTCGACGTGTGGCATGGAGGGATTTTAGCCAATGAGAATTTGCTCTCATATAGTGTATGTTTTTGTGAAAATGATTTTATGTGGTTGACATACGTAATGGGGAAAGCGCTCGAACGTCTTCGAGGGGCTTCGAGGCCATGACGAGTCCATGAAAAGCTATGAGAATGACAGACAGTGGCAGAGCCAGCATTACCTGCTTTGGCCATCCATTCAGCCCTCTTTAACAACACAATGACAGCACCGGACACAAAGTCGATCTAACATACGAATGCTAGTGTGGTCAGTGTGTAAAGACTGACTCAGATCGGACCTCAGACTCCTCGTCTGCAGGCGATATGGCCAAGAGGCCTGGATACAACTCAAGTAGTGCTTCGTTTCTAAGGTTTTCTATTAGCTTATAAAACTGTTGGTTTCGTTGATAGTTTATACAGTTTGCTCAGGCTACACGCGAAATGTTAGGGCCATGTGAAGGTAGTGACGGATGACGTACACGACATTCTTCATCTCCAGCGATTTGAGCTCTTACTGGTCTCTTCATGGGCGATAGACTCTGTGCTACGGCTGTGGCCGACGGAAGTCGTAACGCTGTCAGCAGATCCATAGGAGGTTGTGTCGCCCCATAACTCTGTGGTACGGCTGTGCTTTTCGTGGGTAGACACGTGAAGTCGGGGTATTGCTGCTGAATCACTGCAATGGACTTATTCTGCTGTCGTTCCCGTAGTGTCGTCATTGTCTTTGCCATTCCTAGAGCAAGCACCGACCTGACAGTACGTTCGCGTACCTGCGTCACGGCCAAGTAGAACTCCAGGCCGTCAAAGAGCTGGTTCTGTGCTGTCTTGGTCGGTGTCCCCTCTGTAACTTTGTAGAATTCTTCTTCATCAGAGGATAAGTCACTCATCTCTTCTTCCGGTGCTTCATAGTCACTCCAGGTCGACGACGCCGATCGCTCCTTGACTCTAGTAGGACTATCTAGTAGCTCTGCATTCTTCTGATCAGCGCGCATCTGCGTCTCAATAGCGTTCGTTCGGTTCAAACACGGCAAGTTGTGTTCAGGCTGGTTCACCATGAGCAAAGGCAGCCCCGTCAAGTGGTGCAGGGCGTCGAGCACAAATTGCAGAATGGCCTCGGCGGAGGTTGTCGCCATGGAGGATCTGCTGAGTGTCACAGACGTTTCCGCCGGTTTTGCCTGTCGCCAACAGTCGTGCGCGAACGCGTGCGTGTGCTCGTAGCGCTGGAGACTTGGGCGATGCTTGCCCGATCGGGAAATGCCCAGCAGCGCGATGCACACGGCGCCAAGCACCAGCGGTGGAGTCAACACAACGAGCAGCAACGCCATGGAGCCAAAAGGAAAGTGTAGACAGACCGGCTGCTCGCTGGAATTCTGGCGAACACGTGCGTCCTGAACATGCCGGAGCTCCTCATCTGTACGCCGTTTCATGATCAACGTTTCGGAGAAAGTATCTTTTGTGAAAAGTGGGTGACTGGCATTAAGTATACTTTTCAGAAAAACGCCAGCCTCAAATGCCAAATTTCGCAAAATAAAGCACAAGTGAGCAATGGTGTTGTCGCCTGCAGTGCTGTGGTTGTACGTGCAATGGGGGCTAGAGACGCACGGGTGGAAGCTCCTGGGCGCCGCGCTGCTCTTCTATGCTGGACGTCAGCACTACCGCGAGGTCGCTGCGCGTCGGCACCAGCAACGGACCCTCGCTGCCGCCAACGGTACGCCGTAGTGAATTTTCCTTCCATTTACGTTAAGACCAGTAGGCGATAGGCGACTTTAGCGCATGCGTACGGTGATTTACCTATGCGTTTGGTGCCTGCTTCTGGCGTTTCATTCCGTTTCGTGAGCAATGACTGCAGCAATGTGCTTGGTGTCGAGCGCTCTCACCTCAAAGTGTTTTCTGACTTATGTCGCTGCTCCATCCAGATCCAGAGCGGGTTGCAGTGCTTCAGCGAGAAACGGCACGTGTGCGCCATAAGCAACAATAGGAGCTCCAGGCCAAGACCAAACCCACCAAGGTGAAGGTGGAGAAGACAGCGTAGCGTGACATACGTAACGTCGAGCTGGATGTCGGATAAGCACTTGTTGAAGTGTCACGTGCGATGTCTGGAGATCCTTTGGAAGTCCCGCGTTGTAGCTACGCTAACGACGCGCAAAATACAACTCAGCTGCGTGCTTCGGTTCGTCAGGATCGGTACCCAATTGCACAGCTTGGTGGACCAAGCGACACTTGCAGAAAATGCAGGGGATAAGTATGTACTCTATTCGTGCAATTAGTCTGACAGCGATGTTGAAGACATGATTTCGGCTAAGATGGAGGCGGTTGTGTGTCAACTCGCGTGCGAGCGCTGGAGCAGTGCAGGAAGGCGCAGATCCTCTCAATCCTCGTGACACAGCGCTTGCGCGATGCCCCGGTCGCCGAACTCGCTCAGGAAATTCATGGCGATCTTCTCGTCAAGTCGATAGTAATCCTCGACCGACTTGTGCGACTTGACATCCAGGTCGACAATTGCTACTACACAGTCGAAAGCCAGATCGCGGAAGCGCACGTGGTGCTCAAACTCCACAAGATGCTGAAAGCGAGGTCTCGGCGATTCCTGCTTGTCACGCCGAACTGCATCGTCACCAGGCGAGCGGCGTAGACATAACAGCAGCGAGCAGTCCTTCAACGTCGTGGCCACTTGGAACCGCTTCTCCAACTCCTTGTACAGATCATGGAGCTGCTGGAGACTCATGGTTTCCAACGCCTCCACCTCTTGCAGCACGTCCAGCTCTGGTAAATGATTCAGTGCAATACGCAGGAAAGCCAACCCACGCGCAAGGCTACCTTCTTGATCCACATCTTCATCAGTTACAGAGTTGGAGTGTTGCCGTATGGCTGCGACCAATTCACCTACAGTGCTCTCTGATGAGGACACTTGCTCTCGCTTGTTCTCTTCATCAAGTCGGTGCAGCAACAGCTGAAGATGCCAAATCCCATCAACTGAAATATGATCCAGCAACTGCATCTGTTTGAGATCCTCTAAAATGTCCAGCTCCTGCAAGACTTGTGTGATGAGCTCGACCACTTCGGGCATCAGTTGTGCGTGGTCACGCTCGTGGTCGTACTCCACATTTTCATCAAAAGAAAGCTCGTGCTCAGCACCAATGGATTGACAAGAGTGACGGAAGCCCATGCGCTTTCGTCGGCAATAGGAATACCGCGATTGTGCTGCACCCTTTGGCAGAGCATCTGCATTCAGACCTGTAATGACATTCACGACCTCATCTTCCGCCGAGCGCACAAACACCTTGAAATTATTCTGTGGTGTTCGTTGCAATGCACGAAGGGCTCGTCGTTTCCTAGCTGGATCATGTGAAAACAAATCCAGTGGGCAGTACTGGCTAATCTCTTCAACCTTGTCCGTGCGCTTCTTGTAGTGTTGGTGCATGCAGAATCGGCACACGCGAGCCTTGGTGGGACTCACCAGAGGTCCCTTGGGCTTGAATCCGATCTTGGGTTTCAATTCCACGCAAATATTGCGGAAGCAGCAATCAAAAACGTTCCCTGCTCGGAACGAGCTGCTTCGTGCGTTCTTGAGCGTACGTGGCATAGTCATACGTTGTAGACTAGCACGTCGAGCCAATGTAGCAGTCAGCGTCTCCTTCAACACCGAGTCTTCTTCATCTTCATCCTCATCGTCTTCTTTATCAGAAGCACTACTGACACTTGTACTACTGCACACAACGTACGGCTTGCCATCCGTCTCAGTTCCATCCGTGTCCACATCGTCTTCTCCATCATCATCCGTCATGGATTCTCGTCTCTTCAATCTCATTGCTTCCTCTTCTGCCGCTTCGGCCTCTGCCTCCAATAAACTCCTCGTGGACTGGAAGAATTTCGGTATCACATCTTCATCTGGTGGTGGCAGTGTCACATCTGGCAACACCATAACACACTGCAACGAGACGTCAATTTGACTATGTCTTCTATGCTCTGGACGCGTCTCAAGCGCCAGTAATTGCGCATTCAGTGCTTGCAAGAAGCCACGCTCGACATCCACGAGCTCTGCCACCTGTAGATACGTGTTCTCTCGACGTCCAGTCGTTGCATAGCCGTTCTTGCCATGGAGTTGCTGCTCCAAGTACGGCATAATCTCATGTGTAGCATAGTCCAGTACTTGTCTTGGATGAGGGTAATGGGGCACATATGGCTTCTCACCTGCGGCAGCTCGACGCTTGGGCTTCTTCACCTTGTCACTATTGGATGGCACGATGTCACACTTCTTCACACGCAGTAATTTGCCTTTAAACTCCAAGGCCATGGCACTCGACGCAGTGTCTGCGGCTGGACGATGACGGAACAGGACGTTAGCGCCACCCTCTGCTACGTATTTCCACTCAGAAGCTACGAGTCCTTCGCAAAGGCGACGGCGTGACGTGTCTGGAGCGACAGGAGACGAAGACGGCGGCTTGAGCAGGAACATGACTCAAAGACTAGTGGCGCCGACGACGACGTTTCTATAGTGAGAAGGTTTGGTTTGAGACAACTGGCTCATGGAGGGAAGGGGACCGTAATTCAGAGTCAGCCTGATATGATTACGTAGGTTCATGGGAATATGGAGGGGAAATGGATGGAATTGCTTCTCCTTAAATCGGAGTGAAGAAAAGCTTATTTCGTAGTTGCTAGGCTTTCTCGAGAAAACCATCAAAATTTAGTGAATTGCTCCTCGACAAAGGTGGTGAAGGCGGATGGACAAAAACCAGCACTTTGTTGGTCCCTATCATTTTGATCACTTGCTTTGGCGTGACTGAGTCAGGCGCAAGTAGTGGAGGTTGCCACGCGCTATTGTTGGTTGAACATTGGGTAATTCCCGTCTACATGCAGCGGGCACGCACTTGGTGTCGCATTTGGCCACAACCCTCATTTAAAGCCGCATGAACAGGTTATAACAAGAAGTCACTGATATATTTCGAAAGGTAACTGTACCTCACCGTCGACTTCGGTGGCAGCAGCGACTAGCTCAATTCAAGTTGCAGTTTTCGGTGGCACGACTGTAACGCCGTTTTGTTCTCCCCTGATTCGTACTCAGAAAAGGCCAACAGTTCCTCGAGTACGCCGACCACTGAAGTTGCTGGAGGATTCCGACGCTACTATCCATAAGCCTCTCAGTGTAACGACCCCATCAATAAGCTCACCAGTCTGTCTAGCACTCCTAGGAGTCTGACCAATGCAGGCCTTCGAGGAGGAGAGTAAGCGCGTGCTGAAGAAGCAGCGGTTGTGCGTGGCACAAATCGACCGTCAATTGGACGAGCTGCTGACGCACGTGGAGGCCACCAAACAGCAACTGGAGGAGCGGCAGCAAGAGCTCTGTCGCAAGAAGAATCGGCACTTGGAAGAGCCGTCGGTTAGTTCTGCAGGGGAGGGCGAGGAAGGAAGTCCGGACGTGAACACTACAACAACAGCGTTCGATGGAAATAAAGCAACTTTGGAGAAGCTGTGCAATACTACAGAGGCAGAAACCAAGCAAGATGACGTGGCGGTTGAAGAGCAGGACAATGAGACTGAGTACATCGTCAGAGATTTCATTCGACGAGTGCGTCAGCTGAACGTGGAGAAGAACGTAGCAAATGAATTGAAGGCGATCCATGTACTGCTGTCGAAATACTCCAAGCAGATAGACAAGGTAGGAATAAGCAATTTTCATTGACACGCGTCTAGACTGACTTGTTGCTGATGTAGAACCTTTGCACAGACATTGCCAAGGTGTGTCACTCAAATGAACTGGACCAGAAACTCGTGTGTCGTCTAGTGGCTGAATATCTCTACCAAGACGGGCAGATTGAGGCGGCAGATACCATGTGCAAGGTGATAATAGATTAAAGACACTGAATTTGAGTTTGAGGCTGTGATTGACAAGTGTGATTTTATGCATAGGAAGCGGGACTGGAGCTGCCGCCAACGTTTCGAGAGTGCTTCATCGAGTTGCACCAGATCTTGAAAGCAATAAAAGAGCATGACATGCAACCTGCACTTGAGTACGTGAAATTGGACGAGCTGTACTATTGAATATGCAAGTTTATAACCGTGTGAGCGTGCTACAGTTGGGCACGGAAGCACCGCAAAGAGTTAGGACGACTGGACCTTGATATTGAGTTTGAACTGGTTCGGCTAAAGTATGTGGACATTCTCGAGTCTTCGCCGGACATGATGGACGCAGTCAACTTCGCCAACAAGGAACTCCCTTTTTTTCATCAGACACACGCCGAAGGTTAGTCTTGCAATGGATCGAGTAATCGATGGTGTGTTCCTGAATTAATTTTTATTGGGCTTTTACTGTTGCACAGAGGTGGGAGTATTGATGAGTTGTGTGCTTTATAAGGGAAAGCTGGAGGAATCACCGTATAAGAAGCTCTTCAATGACGACCGATGGGACGAAATTCATGACGCTGTGATCCGAGCGTGCTGTCGTCTTCGTCGTGTTCCATATCGGTCCTACCTTGAAACATGGTACGTAGTTCTCCTGATGCATCCGGGTCTTCGGAGAGGGTGACATTTTCGAACTATTATGTAGCCTATCTGCAGGTGTGTCTGCACTACCCGCAATGCGCAAACTTATTGCTGTTATGGACAGCAAGTTGGCTGACTGGGCCAGCATGGAGGAACTCCCTGTAAGTACTTGACGAAATGCGTGGCAGTTGTTGGAAAGCTCACCAAGCACCAATCTGATCTATAGGTGGAAATCCCCATTGCGAAAGAGCTTCGCTTTCATAATGTATTCTCCTGTCCGGTTTCTAAGGAAGAAAGCACACCAGAGAACCCACCAATTTTGCTGAAATGTGGTCATGTTATTTGTCGCTCATGTGTCAAGAGATTTTCCTACAACATGACTCGGTGTGTTGCCCCTCAACATTGAATGGAATGTATTCATGCAGACCTGACACCACTCTTTTGTGAATGATGTGATGAATATAGGCGATTCAAGTGCCCCACCTGCCCTATCGAGCAAACAGAAAGTGAGACGCGTAAGCTTTTCTTTTAAGAAGCGGTCATTTTGACTCTTGAGCCACATGAATGTATACTGTCTGCATCTTCCCTGACCTTTTCAGTTTTTTGCGCTACGTGAGTCGGAAGCGCTTCTCGAATAAATCCATATCGGTCATGCTGTTTCTTTTGATAGCTGTGTTGTTGCTACGTGTCTTTCGAGGTATCTTGAAGCGTTCCCCATTGCACAGGTCACTTTTTGTCTTCAAACCAATCACGTGACTCCCTGGAATCCGGTGAGAGCTGAATGAAGTTGTCACCACCTCTTTTCTACTCTTCTGTTGACGTTCCTTACGTCGGAGAATCTCTATTTCCTTTTTCAGTCCTTGAATTTGGCGTGTCAAATCTTGCACCTGATGTTGCAGCGAATCCAAGTCACTTTGCTGATCTGTAACGAGAGTTGTCATCGCATTGATGACATTGTTGACATCCCGTTCGTAACGAGCCTGATGTTTTTTATTATTCTGGAGATCCCGACGGACCAATACCAGCGATTCGTGATCCTGGGACGACTGGATTCCTGGTAATGTTGCCTGAGTATCTTTTAAGGTTGGTGCTGAGCTGTGAACGGACGACTGCGACGAGCAGCTGACAATTGGGAGTTGTAAATTATTCTCTAGGAATTCTTTCTCGCGCGCACGATGTGTTTGCCTTCGCTGATGAGATCTCCACGTAATGAGTGAAAAGGAAGTTGTCTTGAGCGTCGAATTGCACCTGAGAACGCACCATTATCAACCACATTTTCTACTCATTTCTTATTTTTATCTACCATTTACAGTGGATCCAGTTGCCTTTACGAAGATCAATGCCACCCACAGCAACGTCAGTGATTGTCTTCCTCTCATAGTCATAGACCTCCGCAGGCCAGCACGTAGGGATGGGGTGATTCATACTCATCTCTACGTAAATTTCCTCTTGTTGCTTAGGCCGCAAAATGCGGAATGACGCCAACTTCAACTATTGAGCCAAGAGTGATGGTCACCACTTCAACAAAACGCCAACTTCAACTTGCGAGCCAAGAGTGATGGTCACCACTTCAACTTCGAGGTTTCATACTAACCGACGCTTCATAGAATAGAAAATGGCGACTGAGGCTCACGCTTCCTTGAGTTTGGCGCAGGTGGAAGAGGAGCTCCGTAGTGCGGAAGCCTATTTGACTGCAAGTGCGGTATTACCCCCTCCACCAGTTGCTTCTCACTCTGAGACCATCCAAAGTGACATTAGCACGAGTGAATGGATTCCACGAAATGAATCGAGACTTGAAGGTAATACACACGCTCTAAAGCGCGATCGTTTCATTTAAAGGATTCTGATAGTGTGTTGCTTATAGAGGACTCGAGATTCCGTCGGAAATTGAAGACGCGACCTGTTCTTTCGGTAATTAATGACATTTATTGAGTGGTATAAACTGATAGTTTGGGTTCTACAGGAAGAACGACGGCGTGAGATTTTGACAAAATTGTCTGCAGAGCGCCAAACCGCTTTGCGTGGTCATCATGTGGATCAAAGTGCAGAAATATATGGTGAAAGTTTAAATGGTGAACTGTCGGAGAAGAAATACAGAACGCCGGAAGAGCGCCGTCAACTTATTCAAAAATTACTCAGCAAAAGGAACGGGAATATCGGCACAGAGTCGGATGAAGTACATGACGAGTATCTGGAAATGTCTCCTGTTAGCCCAATTGATGTGGCACGAAGTGATGAGTTTGCTGAGGAATTTCAGCATGATGTGAATACAAATGGCAGCGTACCAAGCACGGAGTCTGACGATGATGAGATATATTATGCGTCAGATATACTGGATAATACGGCTGTTACGGATGATATCCAGCCACGTTCGAAACTCGACTTCATCTTTGAAGGAAAAGAATCGCACGCAAATTCGGCTCCTGGTCACTCACATGACCTCATGTCAACGCAAACGCTGTTGATCCACAATAATAAGACCGAAGTAGATGAACCTTTATCGCCGTCGCTGTTTGCAAAGTTGTTAGGGCAAAGTAGAGATATGGAGGTGCCGTCAGCTGATGAGATGATCCGAAGTTCTTTCGATCATCAGTTTCATAATTTACGTTCAAAGGAACTAGCTGATGAGTACCAAGGCGAATCCTTTGCGCACGCGGAAGAAGATGTTACAGCCTTTGGTCAGCATCAGCCAATGGTGACAAAGCCGACAAATCGAATTGACTTTCTAGCGCAACCTCGAAATCAAACCTTTGCAGAGCGTGAAAAACAGCGAATACTTCTGGAGATGGAACAGCTTCGAGAGTGTACGTTTCATCCGAACGTACTAAAGCCACCCCAATCAGTATCAAAATCTAAAGCCCTGGATCAGAAAAATGTAGCAGGTCGTTCTGGAGCGACTGAATTTCAATGGCTCACTCTCAGCCCACGGCAAAAAAATTCCAGACGAGCGCATTCGAATCACGTGCACGATGAGGGTGATAGTCAAAATGTCATTCAGAGATTACATCTGGATGGAACATCCCGCTACGAGGCGCGAGAACAAGCACGTGAGGAACTTGAGATGCAGGAGCTTCAAGAATGTACATTCAAACCAAAGATTAATCCCACGTCCAAGTCATTGTTCAGTATGGTCGACTATAAGCCAATTCACCATCGAGTCCCGGATCTTCAACGCGCAAAGGTACGAAGCGATTTTTGCTTTTGCCAAACTTGCTTTACTAACTACAATCTGATTCTGTAAAGGCCGAATATATCGAGCGAATTCGTGAGCAGCTTGAGTTAGAATCGTACGGACCTATATCGTTCACTCCTACGATTAATCCCAAGAGCAGAGAAATCGCAACAAACAAGCTTGCTGCAAAAGAAGCGGAGGCTTTCAATCCTGGTAAACCCAAATCTCACAATGTGACTGACCGTCTTGCAGAAGATGCCGATGTCATAGCAGAGAAAAAATTAGCCACCCAAGAGTATTTCGACATGTTGAATGAGCAGCCATTCGCACCAAAGATTAGTGATACCTCGAAAAAACTCGTGGAGCAAAAGCCAGAATTTAAAATGGACTTTGTTGCTCGCCAAGAGTATTTTCAGTCACGTGATCAAGAGAAGATGGATGCTCTCGAAGGGGTTTGTGCTGTGGACTATGCTGGAGGTGAGAAATGGACATTTAAACCAAATATTGGAAATGCAGAGGGTGTTCTACAGCAGTTGCGACCCGACCGGTGCACCGAAAGCAATCAGCAAAAGCTGTATCGGCTCACGTATAATGATCAACGAGAGGCTGAGCTGAAGAAACAACGTCTCCGGGAGGAACAATACGCACAATACACTTTCAAGCCAGAAATTAATCCCGTTTCGAAGGCGTTAGGCAAGTCATCAACTCTTGATGAGCTCTCGCATCCTGTTCTTGACATTCAACACAACCCGTCTATATCGAAGCGATCACCACCTCAGGAACGAAGAGCTGCTGAGGATTCATCAGCATCCAGAGTTGCATTGAGACAATATTTTGCCAACAAACGCTTTCGCTCCCGTGTTGCGCTTGAAATGGAGGAAGCAAGTAAAGCCGAATGCACATTTCAGCCTACGCTGATTGCATCCAAACATCGTAATGGTAACACGAGCACAAGCAAATTGTGCAATAGAGAGCCACGATCGAGGATAAAACTAGAGTGGCAATCAGAAAGTCTACTTCATCTCATTGAAGCGGAGCGTCAGAAAAAAGCAGACGAGATTGAGGCAAAGCGGAATGTCCAAGAGTTAAAAGAGTTGAAAGAATGTACGTTCCATCCCAATCTGGAAAAATCAAGGCGAAAAGGAAAATCTGAAGGAAAAGGATCACCTTCTCCGCCACGGAATTCTGATGCTGAAGATGTAAGTTTGCATTTGTACATCCTGTTTTAATGTCTAACTGTTCATGTGGTTATAATACACAGAAGCCGGTGATCGTTCGTGGACTTGGGCGCTTTCTTGAGCTTCGTGACCTTGCCAGAAAGCAACAAGCAGAGCAAAAGCAGCGAGAACAAAAGGTTTTTGCACCTAATACTACTTACGAGCCGCGTAGCTACACAGTGCCAAAGCCTTTCAAGTTGTCCGAAACCAGCAAAGAGTCAATTCGGCGACGACTTAAGGTACGCGACGAAATGCGTGCTAAAGAACGTCAGGAGTGTACGTTCAGACCGCAGACTGTTTCATCGCAGAATCGGCGAGTATTACAGAATTTGCTGAACAATTAGAGAACCATGAAGCTTTACACGTACGTTGAGAAGAAGATGAAGTTTACAAGTTTTTTACTAATGGGAGTTGCAGTACATTGTTGCGTTAGATACTTAGTGAATTGACACGTCGAAAGACCACTGCTCTTCTCTGTAGGCTGGCTGTCGACACAGCGGACACGTGGTGCTGGTGTTGAACCAGTCAATGACACAGTCTTCGTGGAACTGGTGCGAGCACGGCAGCTTCACCATTCTGTCTTCAACAACTTCTTCCTCGTCCGAGTCATAATCGTTCAGACAGATGCAGCATGTGCGGTCTTTGCAGTCTGATTGCTCCACTTCGACATCTTCCAGTGCCAACACTGCTGCAGTTTGGCGTCGACTAATTTCTTTTTGCTGCGGCGGGATAACCAGGAACTCCTCCAGCACCTGCAGCATTTCACTGAGGTTTGAGAAGGCACGAGTGTTGCGCGACTGTGCGTCGTGCAGGAACACTGAAATGTCCGTGTATGCGTCGAGCATTTTACGAACGAAGTGCTGTAGCTTCGTCTGTCGCTCTTTGACAATGGAGACAGTGTCGCAGCGCATGTGTTTGCGTGGGAACGTGGGGATCTCGAGCGGCGGTAGTAGCAGTGCCGTTGCCAGCGCAAACTCCTTGCACTGTGTTCGCTTAGTATCGTCATGGAACTGCAGATCCCACTTCTGGAAGAGCTTGAGCAGCGTCTGGCGAAAGTAGAAGAACTCCGAGTAGCGCTTGATCAGCATCCACTCGCCGGCGTCAACGAAGCGTGCAGTGCTGCGGATCTGCAGCTTGTAGATGGTGAACTTGATGGTCTCGTAGTGCAGCATGGCGGTCAGTGTGTTGGTCTTGATCTCCATCTTGTCCATGTCGTGGTGGCGAGCCTTGAGTAGACGGCGAGACGGACCGTCTAGCTCGTCTACAGCTAGCGGCGACGTTGCGTTCACACTGAGGTTTGACGCGAAGGAGGATCGGGACGGCATCTTGGCGAAGGAATAGTGAAGCTGGTCTTGAAGGAGCCACTTGAGACGGAGGCCGCAGATTGAGAAGTGAGCGTGGTGCCCATCAGGGGACACCGCCTCAACCTGTATTAGCTGGTAATTGAAAAATGTTATGTATATACGCTTGTTCCGTTGTATAGTCTAGATGTTAAGTAACTCATAATGCTTCGTTATAACGATAACCTTCCAGATTAAATATTATAAAGGTAATATAAGTGGTGATGGGCAGATTTGCGACATGCATTCTAAAGAAAAAAGAAATCGACTTGAATTTTGTATGCGTCGATAAAAGGAAGGTGTTTCTGCGGGAAGATACATGTACACCACTTCGTGCAGCATCACACTGTGATTCACAGCGGTCTTACCAAATGAATGTACTAAGTCCTTACTAGTGGAGGCTACTCAGAACGACATCCAGATTCTGGATTCCAGAAGCTGCACTAGGCACCAAGGTAGGTGGATGACTTTGAAGTTGACTGAGGTGGATCGTGCGTATACAAGCACGTACTGATGATGTGTCCTCTAGGTGCATGATGCATTTGATTTGCACGTACATGTACCACTGGACTGTGGGCATCACCCCACACAAGTTGTGTCACAATGGTGCTGGTTGTGTCGCCTCGTCATTTTGTCTTACATTGACACACATTATTCAATTTGATAGCCTTCAATTCACTAGCCTTGGTTCTTGTCGAGAGGGCCAACACCTACAGCTTCGAGTGGCTCAGCTCGAGTTTCGCAATGGTGCGCATGTGCACTTCATCCGGTCCGTCGGCAATTCGCAGCGTCCGCAAAGCGGCGTACAAGTACGACAGGATAAAGTCTTGACTCACACCAGCAGCACCGTGGATTTGGATGGCGCGGTCACAGACGTCCAGTGCCATGTTGGGAGCCACGATCTTGATCATGGCGATGGCCTGTTGAGCAACCTTGTTGCCGCGTTTATCCATCTGGTGCGCTGCCTGGAGAGTAAGCAGACGTGCACTGTCCAGCTCACAACGTGACTTGGCAATCTGAGAGCATACGAGCGGATTCTCGGCCAGTAGCTGCTTGAACGCCGTGCGCGTCTTAGCTCGCTGCACCATTAGCTCAAGGCATCGCTCCGCAGCACCAATTGTGCGCATGCAATGGTGAATGCGGCCAGGTCCGAGTCGTGCCTGTGCAATCTCGAAGCCACGGCCTTCACCGAGTAGCACGTTACTGAATGGGACGCGAACGTCCTTGAATAACATCTCCATGTGCCCATGTGGCGCGTCATCATAGCCAAACACGTGCATGGGCTTCACGACCTGCACACCCGGAGTGTCCATAGGAACTAGGATCATCGACTGTTGTTTGAACACACTATCATTTGCTCTCTCAGCATGTTTTCCCATGAGCACAATGATTTTACAACGTGGGTCACCAGCTCCCGAGATGTAGAACTTATGGCCGTTGATAACGTACTCCTGTCGCTCCTCATCACGGACAATGCTCGTTTCAATGTTTGTCGCATCGGAGGATGCCACACGCTTTTCAGTCATTGCAAAGCATGACCGAATTTCACCCTTGAGCAACGGCACGAGCCACTTGTGTTTCTGTTCGACTGTGCAAAAGCGCGTAAGAATTTCCATATTGCCAGTATCCGGTGCCGAGCAGTTGAAGACTTCCGGCGCCAGCACAATGGATCGGCCCATCACTTCACACATGAGCCCATACTCGAGATTGGTCAAGTCCCCACCATAATTGACATCGGGTCCCTTGCCATCGAGCGCCGGCACTACACACTCCGGAAGGAAAAGATTCCAGAGTCCCAAAGCCTTGGCTTCGTTCTTGAGCTCTTCAATAATTGGGGGTACAACATCCCACACACGCCCTTCCTCACGTGCCTTGGCAATTTGTTCAAGGTGCACATGTTCAGCAGGGTACACGCGATTCTGGCAAAATTTCAGCAGCTTCTTGTAAATCTGCAACGCGTGCGGGCGGATCGGGAATGGCAAAATGTGTTCCAACTCCGGCTCCGGATAAATATCAGCCGACGCATCCATGATGCCTTCACTCAATGCTAGAAGTCGATCCATTGTAGTCTTTGCACACGCCGCATTAGCCGACGATGCGTTGCCTAGCAACGCACGAGCGTACACACCATGACAAATAGCTGCAAAGCGGTAGACGACCATTCCCATGAAGAAATTCCACGTCTGCGTGGTAAGTGGAAAGCGTCTAGCCCGACGACAGTATCCCAGGAGCAAGTCACTCTCAGTTGGAATGCCGAGCTTCTTCAACGGAGCATCAGCTAACCCAGGAGTCATGATTGTGTTGGCGTTGTCACGCTGCTGTCTGTACGACGACGCCAATGTCGCAACATCAGCGAACGGATTGCCAATCGTGCACAGTTCCCAATCAAGGATAGCAAGCACGCGTGGCTCCGTCGGGTGAAAGATCATATTGTCAATACGAAAGTCTCCATGGACAATACTCGCTCCATGCTCCGACGTCGTCGCCTTCTCTGCTTCATCAGCATTTTGTTCCAGCCAATGTTGTAGTTGCGTCATCTTGGGATTCTCCTTCACGCCAGCATCACTAAACACCTTCTGTCCACCTTGTACCTGTCGACTCCAGCGAGCCACCACACGATGACAGTACTTTTCAGGTCGACCAAAGTCAGTCAGTCCCAGTTTCCTGTAGTCCAGCTCGTGGAGTTTCACCAGAGCATCCACTGCCGAGCTGTACATAGCATAGCGATACATGGGCTTGATGCCAGGTAGCGATGGGTCCTGGAAGATGCGGCCGTGCACGTATTCCATGAGGTAGAAGGCCGTGCCGATGATCTTAGGGTCTTCACACAGCAGCACGGCACGTGGTACAGGCACCTCCGTGTGCTCCAGAGCCTCTAGAATCCGATACTCGCGCTCCACAGCGTGTGCAGAGGGCAGGATCTTGCCATGAGGCTTCTTGCGTAGCACCCACTTGGCCCCCGAGCCAGCCATAGTCACGAGGTACGTGGGGTTGGACTGGCCATGCTGGAACTGGCGGATGGACTCGATAGCACCGTGTGACGCACCCAGACGAGAGTGAATGTATGCCGTTAAAGCGGGGGCGTCGAGCGCCTGGCGAACGTCTTGCTGCGTCATGGAAAGCACTTGAGCACCACCTGGTCAAATACGAAATGAAGTGAAGGTAGTGATGTGGATTTACCTGTAGAAATTGATTCGTTGTATATTTGAATGAATGTGGTATTAAAGGTTGTAATTGTTAGTGGCTTCAGTAAAGCTTTGAGGAATTGAGATACTTGAATGTGGTATAAGGTGTGATATTGTTATATATAAGTATGGAGTTTGAAAGGGTTGATACTGTTGTGTAAACTGTTTCAGTACAACTTCAACGTGAAGTCGAAGTGCTTACGTCGAATGACCAGGAGGTGAGACTGTGGTGTAAGGTCTTTACTGTGTTTGATAGCATTTGGCTGTGAATTCGTATTTTGTTTGAGCGAGTGGCAATTAGTCGACTAGTTGTTGGTCTGAGCGAACTCCTTGTTGAGTGCACCGCCGATGACCAGGTGCATGATCTCCGATGTTCCTTCATAGATCTCCGTGATGCGTGCATCGCGGTAGTGACGTTCAGCTGGCATCTCTGACACGTAGCCCATACCACCGAGTACCTGGATGGCCTGGTGAGAGCACATCGTGGCAGCCTCCGACGCCTTGAGCTTTGCCATTGCAGCCAACTTCGTAAACGGTCTGCCGGCGTCCTTCTCCACAGCAGCCTTCCACGTCAGCAGGCGTGCAGCCTCGATTTCCGTTGCCATCGTCGATAGTTTGGTCTGAATGATAGGGTTCTTGGCCAGAGGCACACCAAACGTCTTGCGAGTCTGTGCGTACGCAATAGCGCAGTCATACGATGCCTGTGCAATACCCAATGCTTGCGAGGCAATACCGATACGGCCCGAGTCCAGCGTGATCATAGCGATCTTGAAACCATCTCCTTCCTTACCAAGCAGGTTCTCTTTAGGGATCTCTACGTCCTCAAAGATGAGATTACCAGTGCTAGATGCACGGATTCCCAGCTTGTCCTCCTTCTTGCCCAACGAGAAGCCAGGAGCATCCGTCGGTACAAGGAACGCGCTGATACCTTTGTGCTTGAGTGACTTGTCCGTCGTAGCAAACACGATTGCCTGGTCAGCATCGTGGGCATTGGTGATCCACGCCTTCGTGCCGTTCAGCACATATCCCTTATCCGTGACACGTGCAGTGGTCGAAGCAGCACCTGCATCACTACCATTGCCTGGCTCACTCAAACCAAAACACCCAAGCTTCTGTCCACTAGCGAAGGGTGTCAAATGCTTCTCCTTCTGCTCCGGAGTGCCAAACTTCTCCAGCGGCGCGCAATACAGCGACTGCAACACAAAATTATCAGTCTCTGTATCAACAACTGCAGGTTCTGTAGACTCACGTTATTGACGGACATAATGACACCCGCAGACGCACAGCCACGGCTGATCTCCTCCATGGCAATAGAGTAGGCAAGGTAGTCGAGGCCTGCGCCTCCGTACTGGTCGTCAACGGCGACGCCCATGAGTCCCATCTCTCCGAGCTCCTTCACCTGCTTGGCCGGGAATTTGTGCTCCTTATCGAGCTCTCCAGCAATAGGTTTGAGGTTCTTGGCTGCGTACTGCACGCACATGTCACGCAGCATCGTGTGCTCTTCCGGTAGCGTCGATAGGAAGCCGATAGAGCGCGTTTGAGTGTGTCTGCAGTGGAAAGATCGTTAAAATGGGCTTCGAGGTCGCAATTCGGCACTTAAAACACTCGGAAAAGCGAGGAAAGAGATAGAAGACGTACGCATGCTTGAACACGGAGGAGGAAGCTGCAACGGTGCGTTGTAGAGGCTTGGAGAACATGATGCGGTCGGTCTTGAGGAGATCTGGGCGAAGAGCAGAATGAGGTTGAATCAACGTCAGTTATGGAGGATCTGAAGTTTCAATTATGTATAGGTTTATATAGGTTATCGCTGTATGAAGAAAGAGAGAGTGAAAGATAGCTTTGTTTTGGTGGGGAAGTGCATTTGCTATGCAAAAGTTGAAGTTAAATATCGATTAAGACAGTGAATCAATAATGACGGGAGATTTGAGGTACCACGTTGGATCGACTGGAAAATGTTGACGTGTGAAGTACCACTAGAATGGTACAAAACTGACGTGTTAACGTTGAAGCTACTTGTTGCAGCAATCCCTATTCCTAATTGTACAAAATACCTACTCGTGGTTTAGTACTTCTGTAGGAAGCTTATAATATCGAGCAGCACGAGTTGTTGTTAGCCCCAATAGTGCACGGGCCGTTCTTGACTTCCCAAACGAGGTACTCCACCGCTTCACGTTGAAATGTTTCAGGACAGACATAGTCCCAGCCACTATACGCAGCTTGCTCCTGCTCAGACAATTTGATACCCTTCACAACCGAGATGTCAAAGGAGCCAATATCTGCTTGCGACGCCGCATTGATCTCGTTGTCGGGCACGAACGGTGGTGAAATCTGCATCTGCTCCATTTGTGCCCAGTCGATGGATGAGAAGAACCGCATGCGCTTGATTTCATCTGCACCTTTCGCTCCTAATCGTTTCGTTGGGTCACGAATCAACAATTCTACACAGAAAACGTTAGAACACATACAATCACAAGCAATCACCAGTGCTAACTTACTCTGAATGAGCTCTGCTGCGTCTGGAGAAAAGTACTTGGAATCATACGCCGGAGTAAGCTCAAGAGTAGCTTTGTCGTATGCCTGCTGCTTATCCTCGTGAAGTGCCTTGGCTTCGATGTCCGGAATGGGCATTTTCCATACAAGAGTTCGTATACCAAGCACCCGTAGCTCCACCAATCCACTGTCTGATTGTATACCAACCGATTTCCGTTTTCATCGCGAAGCAGCATCTCTGGAGCCCAGTACCCCCGAGTTCCGCATCTTCCTGTTAGCGTAGGTGTCACCTCCACAGCTAACCCCAGATCTGAAATGCTGCAATTCCCCTTCTCGTCCAGCAAAATGTTTTCTGGCTTCAGATCTCGATATACAATGTTCTTCTCGTGCAAGTGTTGAATACCCAGTAAAATTTGAGCAGCCCAGAAGCGTACTTGTGTCTCCGAAAAGCGAGAACGGTTGAGATGGAAAGAAAGATCACCACCAGTCCGGAGGTCTAATACCAAGAAGAGTTCCTCAGGTGTCTGGAATGAATATTTCAAGCACACGACAAACGGAGAGGAAATCATAGCGAGAATCTTTCGCTCAGCAAGGCACAATTTTTCAGCGTGTTTCTTCTTGATCATTTTCTTGTTCATCACTTTCATTGCATACAGTGAAGCCGAAGTGCGCTTGATGCATCCATTCACCATGCCAAACCCACCGCGTCCAAGCACACGGAGCACCGTGAAGTCATCTTCGCTCACTCGCCGCTTTTGCAGGAACAGGAACGCAATCAACCGCTTGAAAAATGCAGAGGAGCGAAAATCCTTTAGGTGGTATTGCTCCAGACTGCAGAGCACACAAGCTTCCAACTCATCAAACAGTGTAAGTGCGCTCAGTTTAGACTCCACACTCAACCGCTTCTCGCTCCGAGTTTTCGAACCTGAGTTATCTGGTCGAATATCGATCCCCAGGTCGTTTAGTTCGCTTGTGGACACAGTACTAGCTGTACTCGTAGCAGTAGTAGGACTGCCATCTCGTACGCAATTCATCGAATCCCTCCGGTCAGATTCACCTGCCAACGGGTGCTTGCGCTTGAAAACTGCAGTTAACCGCTGCACCACTTCACCACCTACACCCAGAGGAGAGGCCTCAGTAGAAACATTATTAAATAAACTGCGGACGTCAGCTCGGGTCACCGAGGATTCATTCTTGCGCCAAAAGACAATTCCGTTCGTCGTCATCGACGCCACGTTCAATTCCTCAAGACAACCAAGTGACATTCTGGTTGGACTAGGTCGTCCCACAGGGGGACTGTGCAATGGTGGAACAACTGACGACGAATAATCCGTTCCTGGTGAAGACGACGGTGCCGTTGCTGGTGAGATCGGAGACGTCTGGTGTAGTCGAGCTTCCCTCGTAATGGGTGACCAAACCGAGACTCCGCCCTCCCTTGGTGTCGTAACTGAGACCCCTCCAGGTGTAGCATTTCCAAAAAACAGGTCCCATATCTCCTTAGCTTTAATCGTACGTTGCTCTGGGGTTTGTAGCGTGCGATACTTGGTAACTTCGACCAAAAAGTCCAATTTACGACTTCCATGCTGTTCCGCCTCGCAGAATCGTCGGAAGAAGTAGAAACCCAGTGGCATATCCAGAAGATTCTCCAAACTAAGCCAGTCATTGCCCAATGCACGCTCTTGTCGATCTACAAACTGCGTGAGTTCATTCGTCGATGGGTTGTAGAAGGCTGCACTCGGTCCGCGTTGCGTGTTGGTCACTGCGCCAATGTACTGCGCGTCTTGGATGGCATCATGCAGCTCGTCCATTGTCGTCTCCGCTGCACTCCTCACACTGTGGTCCCAAGCTTTGATGTGCACTCAAGTTAAAAATATTTGAGTCACGCAGCTCAAAATAGTCGAGGACGGTAGATAAAGATAGTGCTGCCGTTCGAAAAGTGACGCCAATTGACTTTTTGTGATTGCACCCTTCAAGTCAACTTGACTGGTGAAAAATGTGCTGGCCAATCAGAACGCGTAGAATGGAACAGAAACGAGGAGAGGTGGACTACTTTGCGCTTCAGATGGCAACGTTTAATTCGCTAGAGTACTGTAAATGACATGGTATTGTGTACAATTGGTTCGACATGGACTTCTGCTTGAGATGGAACTACACGTTTTGGCTCTTCAGTGGCTTAAGCTGCAGGGCTGATAGCTGCGACGTCTGTTGTGGACGCGCGGGAGAACTTGCGGGACTTGTAGCGCGCGTCCATGAGTTGGCTGGCGGAGCAGGGGATGAGGAAGCTGGGATGCGCACGTCTGCGGCCATGGAACTGCGACCTGTGCGGTGCCACGAAGGCTGTGGTAGTTCTACTTCCGTGGCTGTTATGGGGTCGTCTAGACTGATGGATGTGGTTGTGCTGGTTGTATTGTACTTGCGAGCACGAGCGCGCACGCTTGCAGAGACGACACGGGCGGGTTGGCGAGAGTGGTGCATGGTGACTTGACTTGTGCGGAAGGCCGCTGGTTGTGGAATGATCAGCGCTCAATCCGCCGCATGACTTTCCATTAACTGGGATTGTTCGCTGGAAACCAAGAAGTCTGACGCATGTGGATTGCCGCAGAGTTGTGTGCGGCTGGTGTCGTCTTCCGAGAATGCATGCCCTGTAATACGGTATGGAGATGAAATCTGGTTTGTAGTACTTTTAGTATGTAGTGGACCTTCTACAATGCATTTCTGCGCAGAATGCATGAATCAAGTTTAGGTATACAACCCAGTATTTTACGATTCTGGCCAGCTGGATCGACTTGAGCATGTGGTGAGCACCATGATGGCCAGCACTAGTGGAGACCCGTTTCTGCGGGCGTTCCTGGCAACGTCGAGTCTGATGGAGGAAATGGAAGCCGATCCTGCGTGCGCCTCACTGGAAGTGGCCACGACCAGGCTCCGCTGCTATCTGCATCGATCATCAAGAAGCACATCGTGCACATCCTACAGCACCGTGCTCAACGTCGGACCATTCTTAAACGCTACAATGAAGTCTAAACTCTTCAATGAAGAGTCTGAATCAAGCTACAACCAACATGATATCACAATGACAATGTTGCATCTAGTAGATAGCGTATACAGTGTAGATCCTATCTACACCTGCATATACTACACTAGTTTGCTTTTAAAACGAACAGCATAGTTGTATGTTCGATCGGCGAACAGAAAGGTCGACAACAATGAAAAAGCGTTTCCGTTAAAGGTGCTGAACGCACAGGACGCATGTATAACAGTATGCATAAGCACTGCAGCATAACATCCATTGTTGCAAGTGACTTAACAAGCACCCTCGTTTCAGTGTCTTCCCTCTTCACTTCAGTGCCGTATCAAGTCAGCGCCTGAAGAGATACCGTTACGTCGTGGCATATTCCAAGACCTGTTCCATTCCTTCCAGCATGGCGAGCGCCGCCGTGGCGTTCACCGTCGAGCCATTCGCTTCACAGGACGACTCGACCCAATTCAACCTCTGTCTGGAGAGTAAACGTGCAGGTAGAAGAAAGTAAACCATTGCGGACCTTTACGTAACTAATAGAGTAAAAACGCTATGATAGACACGTCCAATGGCAACTGGCAACATGTTCGAGAAGAGCTCGTGCCACTGAAAGACGTCAACATTGTTTCCCAGCTCAATCGAGCGCATTACGGTACGTTTGTGCTGCTTTTTCCGAGGTTTTAGTGTCAAGAATTGACAAAACGGCGTTATTTGGACTTGTAGCTTATCGTCTATCACTCCGACCAACACTTCCAGATGCACGACAGACTGCAGCATTCCCGTTCTACTTGGAAGTTCCAGTACTACCTCCAAGTCCTAGTTCCAGTGAAGAAGGAGATATGTGTCCACCAGAAATTGGGACTTTTGCAATTGCTGCAGACCAGCTACAGTGTCAACCAGAGGAGCAGGTTCCTGACTCGACCAGTAGTGAAGCGGCTGCTATGTTCGGTGGAACTCTAGCAGCAGCTTTGCTGGTGTATTCACTGTTTCCTTATGTGAGGGCGAGAAACAAAAAGACACGTTGCAGTCGATCACGGACGAGCTCGGAGGTGACTAACGGGGATCAGCAAGAACTACCTACCACGCCGATGACTCCGAATGGAGCCAGTCGACGGATGTGGGGAAGTCTAGATGACGATGGAATTGAACCTGCAGGAGCGCACCGAGACGGACTCCGTGAGAGGAAAAGTCGACAACTTGAAGCCAATGGAAGCTCAGTGTCAGATTCAGGATCGGAACTCCTGTTAGCCAAGCTCCCTGATTTCAACGGTGAGATTTTTTTATTTTGCGGTGGAAGAGGTAAATGTGAGCTAACGAAATGGACGCCTGCCTTACAGATGAACGGGGATGGCGCGACTTTTTCGATTCCCAGATTTACCACAATGAACATCAAAAGGAGAACCGCGCTGCAGCAAAAGCTTTTGCAAGCATAAAAAATCGGAGTGTGGTGACACCAAGAGAAACTGTTACTTCTACGCGCAGTAAATTACGTCAAACCAAGTCCATGACAACATCAGCGTCAATACCGAGAAGCGACAGATACAGGACAATCAGAGACAGGATTGACCGTGCAGCGATGGAGGCTGCTATTGACGAAGCCCATACCTTCAACGAGTTCTGGCAGATGTAAAGCCTGGTGCGTGTTTGTAGATACTGGATTCAAGAATTGTGTTGCGAATGAAGCATCAAATATCTTCAATCAAGTTACACGTTCGCCGCAAAAGTGTCCAGGTTGGGCACAGCGGTACGCCTATTATTATTGTTTAACAACGGTTTTCCGCTTCCACTGGTTGTTGGGATGACTTCTAAATCTTGTCTGCTATTGCTAGCGAGCGTTTCCAAGTCGTGATGGAAGTTCTGGGCATATTCAGCGGATGAACATGACCACTTAGTGCCCAAGAATAGTAAGCATTTTCAGCCCGCATCCACAGAGTCTAACAATGTTTTGATTGCGACGGACAACGCTTCTGGCCACCACCCTGGTACTGCTGTTGCCGAGCCTCACCATTCGACTCACTTTCATTCAAGATCGATGACTCGAGCGTTCACATGGCTGGGTATAACGATGATAGGGTTGCTTGCGGATGCGCTGGTCTGGACAATGGCGGCAACAACGACTACAGCTGGTCGAAATGGTGTGTCGGGCGGTCACTCCGCCAAGTCTCAGCGACAACACAAGCGTGTCAATGTACTCGTCACAATGAA
Source organism: Phytophthora palmivora (assembly GCA_008079305.1). NCBI lineage: Eukaryota > Oomycota > Peronosporomycetes > Peronosporales > Peronosporaceae > Phytophthora > Phytophthora palmivora. The sequence continues at coordinate 41,861 of VOQZ01000183.1, read as the reverse complement.
GCCTCCTGGTAATGACCTATTTGCTAAGATCAAGGGCCAGAAATTCAGCTCACGCGGACACAAAGTGACAGCACTGAAAGACGGCCTCGAAGATCTTGCCAGGGTGTCACAACGAGATGTTCACGAGCTGCTTGGAAAAGGTAGCGACTCACATGCGCGCTCGGAGAGCTTCTGGATCACAAACCAAGTGTACGTGCAGCAGGCGACACCTGATCTCGTGAAACAACTTGAAAAAGTACCCGGAGTGCTTTCAGTAGAACCCGAAATGGTTTTCCCAGCTGCAATGCCCGTGCTGTCGACCCAGTCCATGTCCAGCTCGTCTTCCGCGGCCCAGTGGGGTGTCAGTAAGATCAATGCGCCGGATGTCTGGGCTACAGGGAACACAGGACAAGGTGTTGTTATTGGTTCAATTGATACAGGTGTGCGTGGCACTCACGAGGCATTGGTGAGCAACTACCGACGAAGCTACGGATGGTACGATCCTGAAGCAAAGGCGAGTGCTCCGTACGACTCAACTGGCCATGGTACGCATGTTATGGGTATTTTAGTGGGTCAGTACGGGATCGGGGTCGCTCCTGGCGCTACCTGGATGGCGTGCAAAGGTTGTCGAGCTCAAGGGTGCTATGGATCGGATTTGCTCGCGTGTTTCCAGTTCATGCTGTGCCCAACAACACCTACCGGTACAGCTAAGGACTGCTCGAAAGCACCTAATATCGTCAACAATAGCTGGGGTGGAGGACAGGGACTTACGATGTTTGATGGAGTCATCAATGCATGGCGAGCTGCAGGAATCATTCCAGTCGTGGCTGCTGGTAATACTGGACCAAATTGTGGCACTATCGCGTCACCAGGTGACTCAGCTAGTGTGATCACGGTCGGTGCGACCGACATCAACGACGCTCTTGCGTCCTTTAGCAGCAAGGGTCCTACCGTGCGTGGTCTTCGTAAACCCGATGTGGCTGCTCCAGGTGCTTTGATTTTGTCTTCATGCTGGACGGACGATACATCTTACTGCTTCAAGTCCGGTTCAAGCATGGCATCACCACATGTGGCAGGTGCTATTGCTCTCTACTTGAGCGCCAACCCAGGAACTTCATATGACAAGATCAAGGACTTGTTGCAATCTCGAGCTGTTTCCACGACACTAACCACTCCAACAGGATATACATGTGGCAATACTCAAGACCGAACCTTTCCCAACAACCAATACGGATACGGCCGTATTGACATTTTCAACATCCTTAGCTAAACAAAAGGTAAATGCATCCTATTTACACATCCACGATACCATACTCATAAACTTTCCTCCACTTCAATCAGTGGTGTGTCACACACCATATAATGTACACACATCAATCCATAAAGTCTCATCAATATGCCTCGACGCGTCACCAAGTCGGAGGTCAAGGCGGCGGTTAAGAAGCAGAGCGAAGAGCTGGATGAGCGTCAGCTGTGGCTTCCATCACTAGAGACAGCGCTCTCCCTTCTCGTTCTACCCCGGGCTGCGTCTGCTCTACTGAGTCCCATTGCCGACTGTGACGAGACTTTTAACTATTGGGAACCGCTGCACTACCTGCTCTACCGCTTCGGTTTCCAGACGTGGGAGTATTCTCCCGTCTATGCTCTACGATCCTACGTCTATCTGTTGTTGCACTACGTGGTAGTGCAACTCACAGCGTTCGGTTCTACCTTGGGATTACTAGCAGACCAGAAACTACTTCTGTTCTACGGCCTACGCGCTGCATTAGGTCTGTTCTCTGCCTATGCAGAGGCAATATTCTACCATTCTACCAGTCGTCGCTTCGGTCGACGTACTGCACGCTACCTGTTGTGCATTCTACTGTTTAATGCAGGTATGTTCCATGCCAGTACAGCTTTTCTACCCAGTACCTTTACTATGGTGCTGGTCATGCTGTTTTCTAGTGCGTGGATGGACAAGAACCACTACCTCGCTCTCTTCTGGGGGATTGTGGCCGTACTCTGTGGCTGGCCCTACGTTGGTGTACTCTTTATCCCATTTGCAGTCGAGACAATATACTCACGTGGACTGGTGAAGAGCATCTTGGTCGGTGCAGCTATTGGAGGAGCAGTGTTGGCAATCGAGTTGGTCGTCAATTTTCACTACTACCAGCGATGGGTGCTACCGGCGTGGAATATTGTGGTGTATAATGTGCTGAGCAACGAGACAGACTCGACGCTGTACGGAACGGAGCCACTGAGCTACTACCTCTTGAATTTGGTGCTGAATTTCAATGTTGTTGCGCTGCTGGCAGTACCGGCGGTTTTATTCATATTCGTGCTTCCAAGTCAGTATGAAACTGGAAAACTGCAGATGCAGGCGTACTTGTCCCCCATGTACTTGTGGGTTGCAATTATGTTCACACAAGCCCACAAGGAGGAGCGATTCCTCTCGCCAGTGTATCCGTTGTTCTGTTTGGCTGCTGCGATTACACTGAGTGCAGTGGTGTACCATATCGGTCGTTTTTTCAATCATGCTCGTGCTGTGGGAAGTGGACTTACCAAGCTAATTGTGCTGGGGACATTGGGAGTGTACGCTCTGCTGTCTGTTTCTCGCGTCGTCAGTAACATCGTCAATTTCAGTGCCCCACTTCGTGTGTACCAGCATCTTTATGCCAAGGTTTTGCCGAATCCCGAAACTGGGATGCTTCTTGATGCTCCAAATGCTGCGATGCCCACGGTAAATCTCTGTCTTCTGAAAGAATGGTATCGCTTTCCGACAAGCTTTTTTATCCCATCCAACCGTACCAAGGTGCAATTTGTCAAATCATCATTCTCTGGCCTACTTCCTAAGGCTTTTGAAGAGCATGAGAATGGCACGTCGATCATTCCCATTGCTATGAACGACCAAAATCGAGAGGAACCAAGCCGATATGTACCCCTTGAGACTTGTGACTACGTGGTGGACTTGAATCTGCCCAGCCAAAAGGAGATTAAGTTTTGGGAGGAGCCGTCCACATGGGAACTCGTGCATTCGGAGTCATTCCTGGATGCAGAACGATCCAAGTCACCATACCGATCGTTCTACATTCCTATGCTGACACCACAGTACGTGAAATACGCAGATTATGCAATCTTCAAACAGAAGAAGGTGGTAGCTAACTAGAATGGATTGAGTGTTAATGTGCGCTATCCAACCCATCGTTGTAGAAGTGTATTTTCAAGCACTATGGTGATGATCAAGAGAGAAATAGCGTTCAACGCCGACGTTGTTACTTTTGGTTTGTTTTAATGAAAAAGATTAGTTGAGTCGGAATTAATACGCCGACTAGCACATGCAGATCAGTTCTACACTCTGATGGTAGCCCAACCACATCATGAGACTGCAGACTGACGAGTACTTGAGCAGAAACAGCAGGATTACTCCTGCACGACGTAGTGAGTGCCCACCGACACCGTGCTGTTGAGTGCAGCAAGGGCGATCTCCTTCGCTGCTCGAACAGCGTTGCGCAGACCGGCAGTGTCACGTGTAACTCGACATTCCTGGTGCAACTTGTCCGCCTTAACTTCCAGCAACGCGAGTTTGTCCACCGCGCTGTCCATGCCGGCAGCAGTGCGAATCGGTCCCACCGACTCCCACATAATGCGTTGAGTGGCCAGCATCACTTCCTCGATCTCGTTCGGGTACGGGTCACGGAAGCCATTTAGATTGGCGAACGGGTCGTCCTCCTTCTTAGAGTCATTCGTGTCGAATGAATTGATGTGCTTCATGAAGTCATCAGCAGAGCTGCAGCCCCACACAAGTCCTTCCAAAAGAGAAGTCGAAGCTAGACGGTTAGCGCCGTGGAGACCTGTGCAGCTCACCTCACCAGCAGCATACAAACCAGGGACAGTAGTGCGTCCCTGAAGGTCAACTTCAACACCACCGCAGTGGTAGTGAGCAGCAGGAACCACTGGCATGGGCTGCTTAGTCATGTCAATGCCGCGGTCAAGGCAGTGCTTGTAGATTGTAGGGAAGCGGTTCTTGATCCAATCAGCATCCTCGTGCGAAATGTCCAGGTACATGCAGGGCTCGTCCTGCTTTTCCATCTCTGCCAGGATGAGGCGAGCCACCACATCACGCGGGGCCAATTCACCGTCCGGGTGGTAGTCCTTGGCAAAAGCGCGGCCGTTTTTGTTACGAAGTATGGCACCTTCACCACGTAGAGCTTCAGTAAGGAGAAAGCGACGCTCATCCGGAATGTAAAGTGTAGTTGGATGGAACTGCACATACTGCATGTTCTTGAGCTTAGCTCCAGCGCGAGCAGCAAGGGCAATGCCTTCACCACGCGCACCTTCGGGGTTTGACGTGTTCTTGTACACGTCCCCTACACCACCAGTAGCTAGCAGCGTGAACGGCGCGCGGTAGTGCTCCACTTTGCCTTTGGTCGACACTGTCAGAGCACCAACGCACTCTCCAGCCTCGTTCGTCACCAATTCAAAAGCACTACGACCAGTAAGCAGTACAATGTTAGGATGGTCACGTACAGCCTGGACCATACTAGTAGAGATAGCTTGGCCAGTGTGGTCAGCCTTATACAGGATGCGTGCACGGTTGTGCGACGCTTCTAGTGTGAGTGCGAGCTCGCCATCGTCCTTCCTAGTGAATGGTACCTTGGCGACTTCAAGGAGCATCTCCTCGACACGTCCTGGACCTTCTACAGCCAGTTTCTGAACAGCCACGTCTTCACACACGCCAGCACCGGCACGGTGGACGTCAGAGGACAGAAGAGCGGGCGTGTCATCCTCACTCTTGTAGATGATGCCACCTTGGGCGTAATACGTTGCACAATTATTAGGGTCTTCAGCAGCAGCCAGCATCGTCACTTTGATGCCCTGATTCGCGAGACGCAGCGCAGCGGCATTGCCAGCCACGCCACAGCCAAGTATCAGAGCCTTGCACTCGATCGTGTCGTACGTAGCAGAGGCCGATGACGCACGTCGCAACGTGCTTCCATTGAGGTGGCGACGTGGAATGGCTGCATTGGCCTTGACGAAGGACTCGGGGGAACTGAAGGGCGCTGGGGTGAGCGTGGAACGGGCGAGTAACTCGAGCTGAGTCATAGTAGAAAGGTGGTATACGGGCTTCTTGTCTCTTAAGTGGAGGACGGACACGCCTAGTGGCTGGCGGTGTACACGGGGTACTTCTTGTTAAAAGTCCACGAGCTCTTCACGGACATCCAAGGCGGGGATGGATGCGGAAGACTAGGTAGACGAACGCTGGAGTGCTGGACGGAACTCGGTGTTCGACTGGAGTCTTGACAGGCTTTTCGGTGCTTGAGCTCTTGATGGCAAATTGCGTAATGAACTGATCGCGTTACCTGACGAATGGAGGGAGAGGTCCGTTCGGATACTTTGCGGATTAGAGAGACAGCTTTTGACAAGGAATTTGTAAGGACAGATCAGACTTTGTATAGTGATTATACGTATAGTGTATAGAGATGGGTCACCAGTACTATACTTGATTTTTGTAAGGACAGGGGAGAGACACAAGAAGCCAGTGCGAGTCAGTGAGTGTTCGTAAGTGCAACATGGCAGCACGAATGAAAGCACATTGCAGCAATGTCAGTGAGCAATGATAGCTGGACGATCGAGCACTGGGAGATAGAGGATCGTGTAGGGTTGCAAGTTTTTTCAGCTGCGATGGCAGCACCCAACATGTACTCGTTTACAGCCATCGCTATTTGACTCAACCATCGCGCGTTTCTGCGGAATTGCAGCTCGTAATCTGTGTGAAATGACTGAATACCTTCGCGCAATCGTTTGCAATCCACCAGCAACATCCAGGAGCAAAAGTTTCCAGTGCTCCTGACGTCAGGAGACTCGAAAGCCTCGCACATTGCCTTCTTCATCGCCATGTTGCTCACGCTCGCAACAGGCGTTACTACGATGGATGTAGGCTGTGCATCACAGTCGATGATGCCAGCTGAGCAATCATGAGCAATCACAGGTGAAACGGATGTTGCTTCAGACGCGATTCGTCAAAAGTGCCAAGCGGATTGGCCAATCACATTCTGTTCCGTGAAAGGTCGCGATCCAATTGCAAGTTGGTCGTCACTAGATCATGCGGTACTGCTGGCTGCTCCATGTAGCACTGGCAACGCGATATGCCGCTGCTGTGGCCGACCCAAGCGTATCGGACGTCATTGTGCCGTTGGACATCGACGAGACCAGCATCGCGGCGGGTATCGAGCATTCGTGTGCAATCCAGACGCGATCGTACGAGGACGTAGGCGGTCATGTGGTCTGTTGGGGCGTTAACAACGGCGGTCAGAGCTCACCACCACCAGGCGAGTTTATTCAAGTGAGCACAGGTCGACTGCACTCATGCGGGATCCGCATCGATGAAACACTCGAATGCTGGGGCGTTGGGGCTCCCGTGACGAAGCCCGAAGGACTGTTCGAGCAGGTCAGCAGTGGCGACTTCCATTCCTGCGGTATCATGAAGGACCAGACTGTGCACTGCTGGGGTTCGTCCAAAAGAGATAATGTTACCGCCATCACTGTCTGAGTAGTGGATGTTGTACTTATTGGACAGGTACTGCAGCGGGAGGCATCTCAAAGCTCCTAGTGGCAAATTCGTACAAGTCAGTTGCGGTAAAGACTTCTCTTGTGCCATCACGACGGATGGAACTGTAAAGTGCTGGGGCGAGAATGGACATGTACGCGTGTGTGATATTGGCTTTACGAGGGATGTTGTATAACACACCACGTGGTTTGATCCTGCAGGGCAGCTCAATGTGGACCCAGTTACCCATTTCCGGCAGATATCAGCGTCACCGGGTGACTTTGCTTGCGGTGTGACCGAGGACAACACACTCTCGTGCTGGGGTGATAACCATCGCAACCAAGCGAGTCCTCCAACTGATGAAAAGTTCATTCTTGTGAGCACGAGTCGACTTTCTGCATGCGGACTGAAGGTGCGGCTCTTTCAGGCTTGTATGCATGATCCGTGACTAAGAGCTCCAGTTTACTTGATTGCACTGTAGTTGGATAAGACCGTCACGTGCTGGGGAATGCGGTCTGGTGTAACTGCGGCACCGACGGACGTGCAGTTTGACGAGTTGACATTAGGTTGGAATCACGGCTGCGGTATTCGCTTCGAAGATGGTGGCGTCCAGTGCTGGGGAGACCGCGGCAGCAACCGCTTGGAAATTCCAGCAACACTACTATAGCAATTCATGAAACACCAAGCACTTAATCGGCGAATATATCATGCGATGCATCTCGGAAATGCTCGCATCGGTTCGCTACCAGCACTCTACGACCACGTCGAGGTCCATTGCTTCTCCAATATTGTCATTGTTTACCGACGTGTTTGGTAGCATCGTTGGCTTTTTCAATGGCTTGAGCAACCTACCAACGCGTTCTTTAGGTACCACATCAACAACTATTCGTTTAGCTAGTTGTTTTCCCAAAAGCTGCTCGACCATTTCCATACAATGACCACTGCCATCCTTCTCTAGAAGCTCTCGTTGGTCAGTTAATCGTCTCGGTGGAAATGCTTCAGTTTGCATTGGCAGTTTGATGTTGTTCAAACGCCTTTGAGTGTGCTTTTTCGCAATCTGACTCGTAATTGCGCTGAGGTTCGACGATCGCAGCCGCGCATTCTTCGATGTAGTACAATTTGGCACATGCAGCTTTCCAGTCGAACTCGACTGATGCAAAATGAGCAACGAAGAGTTCACTTCGTACTCCATGGGCTTCGCTACTTGCAGTGATGCCCACGATGGCGCACCATCAGCAACAGCTGAAGCAGATGCACTACGTTTCATGGTAGCTTTTTCTCGTTTGTCCGAAGAGCCCATGATGCGATCAACTAGTGATGGAGGAATGTGTTTCTTTCGCCTAGTCGTAGATTGCAAAGGAGTGCCTGGTCTGTGTTTATAACTTGCTGGAGCTGTGCTGACACGAGGGTCTCGACGAACTCGAAATGGCAGCGATAGTGCCTCCATTAGCTTTTGCTCATTTTCGTAAATCAGCTGCTCCACCGCTTCCTGCGTAGTTGGTTGTAGCTGTCGCATGACAGATTTCAGTCGTTGACTTGGTAGAGATAACAAAATGGACTTAAACCGTGCAGTGACGATAGCGTACGGCAACGGTGTCCCCTTTAGCACTGAAAAAGCTGCCATACTCCCTCCAGGCTTGATAAGTTTCTCGGATAATACGCGAGCTTTCGGCTTTTCGTTTTCGAAGATGTCTGTAGTATCAATCTGAATATTGTCCTCCATGTTCCTCGCAAGAAATCCACCACAGAGGACAAATGCGAGGTCGTGTGGTTGTTCTCCTTGTGCCCAAAGCTCATCTCCAACAGCAAAAACTTGAGCAGGAACAAGTCAAACAGATTCTTCCATGGGATCTCCTGCGCAATTGTTGCGAGAATAGGATTTCGACACAAAATATCGTACTGCACTTGGAAACTCTTGAATCGTGCATTTGCAATTGATGTTGGTAAATTTGACGCAGAAAATGGTCGACCTGAACTACGTGAACTTGCAGCTGCTCCTGAAACAGGACGCACAGTGAACGCAGGTATACTTGCTGAACTTCGTATAGACACAGGTGTCGTCACTGGCCGTGAAGTCATCGTAGCACTTCAACTTCCTTCTTTGCCACGTATTAATAGTCACCAGGAACGTATGAAACTTCAAATCTTGATGAAGACTTGCATCAATCACTCGCATGAGATTTACAGCAGGTGCAACTCAGATACACACATCCTATGATTCAATGAATCATTCATAGGGTTGTTTGGCAATGAATCTTATCTAGCATAGCTTGGATATCACAAGGTTTTGAATGACATCTTGATGTTAGCATCGTCTTCTGGGTGAAGTTTATCCATTGAGCTGAGTTGATTCAGCTGCGAATATCTCGCCATCTGTTGGAGCCATGAAGACCTGCTCTGTCTCAATCTTCTCCACTGTATCTAGTTGCGCCAGAGCCATCACGAGCTCGCCACATGCGCCTTTTACAGCCACTGAGTTGCTGATCCACAGGAACGTGGAGCTGTCGTAGAGTCCGTTGTGTTGATCTAGGAGATCTTTGACAGGCTGTTGCGTCTCCTCGGCGAACTTCTGCAGCGATTCCGCCACGCACGAAGCGCGTTGACCGTGATCCAGAGCCTCCGAGTCTGAGCGGTCGCAGCTGTCTTGCAGCGCTTGGGACGGCGATGTGAGTTGGACCAGCACGTCCACACGCGCGTTAGAGTCGCTCCGCACTGTTTGTAGCAGATCCACAGACACCTTCGCTTCGTCCGAAGCACACAGCGCCATCGTTGCAGCAGCGAGAACCAAGAGCGCCATTACGAGTCTGCAGAATGATGGTCAAAGGTAACTTCCTCTTGAAACGCATACAACGATCTATCCGTTTTGCAAGTGTAATCAGATCATGAGACAAAAGGCAACGGCAACATGATGGGGTAAACATGATGTTAAGTTATTCACGCTGTTCTTAGGCGGCGTAATAGACCAAGTTAGGAGAAGATGCTGTCTAGTAAAACCTGCGGCGCTTGCACTAGATCGTAGAGGTAGTCTTCTTCCCATTGCAATGTCAGTTGCGGGAGGTCGTCAATCAGCTTCTGCTTTAGAGCAGGGGCCGATCGCACGCCGTTATCACGTGCGTCAACAGCTCGGAGGCATTGTAACGAGCAGCCCACTAGCCGTGAGTTCAGTGCTCTCGAGTACACTGGTCGCACTAGGAAGCCTTGGCACTCAGTGGCTGACGTCTCGGGTGCGCGATACTCGCTGAATTGGCGGAGCTCTTTGCGCGCTACGCAGACCTGCAGTCCGTCATCGAGGTAGCACTCAAGCCAGACCTGGTCACGAGCTCGGCGACGACTGCCATATTGCCGCTTTGAGGAGTGAACTACTCGAGCGACACTGTTGACAGTGTACAACACTTCACCCGCCTCTCCATCCTCCAACCCACCAGTTGCTTCGGTGCTAGCTCGCCAGATCTTGCGCGCTAATGGCCGCATCCTCATAGAGTCAAGTGCTTTTGCACTTTTCCACACCACACGACGTGCTGCTTTCTCATCCTCTTCTTCTTGGCAAAGTAGATGACGCCATCCAAAGACCTGTCGCACCTTGCAACGGCGTCTAAGGTGGTTGCGACTGGCACTACCATTAAGGTGGCGCAGCTCACTAGGCATTGCATGCATTGCATGCAGCACACGTAGAGTGTCGTGGCTCGACAGACCAGGCAGCGCGTATTGCAGCGACCTAGGAGACCCTACTGAAGCTCTGGCTGACTGGTCATTAACGGACTGAAAGCAGTCCAGTGCAACTCGTTGGCGTTTCACACCACGCATCGGCGTGACGATATCACTAGCCCACCGCTTGAGTCGCTGCTGAGTCTTCGTCACAGGTACTTGGATCTTGCTGCACTCCATCCACCACATCTCCGAACGCTTGTCACCATTGCCTTGAAGTGAAAACACAGGACACGTTGCCAGTGCAAGTCTATAGAAACAAGAAAGGAGAAAAAGATGCAAGAGATGAGGATCGAGAGCTCTGCAAATTGGAATTGGCAGTTGCACGCACGTTGTAGTGGGCTGCATCTTGTTGCTCCAGGACTGCATGGCGCTCGGTGCGAGCTCAGGCGAGGCCTCGTGCTGGTCAATAGGCTGGAACACGACGCCCATGGCAACTACGAGAATGCCGTGGCTGGTTGTAGATCGCTTTGGCAGCTGGTCAATAGCGGGTTGTGGCTCACAACGCGAATGACGAAGTGGGTTGGTGGCGATGGCGCGAGCTTGATCATGTAGGAAAGACGAGCGGGACGTGCCCATCTCCGTCCACGTCCCACTCTTTTCCATAGAAAGGATACCGTCGCATCATCGCATACCCTGTCCAATTCGATCACACCGGTTTCGAAAGATACGTGTTTTTGCATGAGATGTGCCTCTAGATGATTTCAGCTTGGAAAATTGGCTCGAGGAATAGCTGCGGCACAACCACTCGCTCGATAAGAAGGCAAAGCTCTGTGCTTTCCCAGCGGCAGCGGCGGAATCATGTTCTTGGTAGAGACGCTGGCGACAGAAGATTTGATTCTCAATGGGGCACTTCAACGTCGGCAAACGAAGCCGCTTCGTGGTCTATGGAATCATGGAATCAGACTCAGGACGAGGGTAGACTCAGATGCGCTCCGTCACACTTAGCAAGTGACCTGCAATCGCAGCTGATACTGTCCCGTGCACTGGAGACTTGCAAGTCCTGATGTTTTCGACCAAAACTTTTGGTTCAAGAGAGTTTGTGAGAGTCCCACGTCATCAGTGAAGGGGCATTCCGTTGCCATAGTGAACTATTTGTCTGACCGTGACGGTCTTATCGCCGATAAGTTATCGGATGAACAATGCAGTGCCAACTTTTTCAGGCTGAAACGGGCAATTCAAGTAACGGTGTATTGTCACGTCTCAACTGAGGTGAAGATACACCTTTGTGAGGGCTCAATACTGTCATTTACATTGCAAGTGAAGTGGTGCTGGAGCTGTAAGCACTCTCGTTGATCCTGAAGCAAGAATGCCGTGTGACTCGATGGCTTTAGGCTGTTGATTCTTTTATTGTGCTGAACAATTGGGCCTGGATGTTCTTGCGATCCCTTTGGATTGGAGCGGTGCCAACGATATCCGCAGCGATCAAAATGCATGGACCCTATCACTTCTTGCCGATCAAACAGAGCCCGGTCTGCAAAAATTATGTTGGTTATTGTAACTCCGGCCTGCGTATGACAGCGACGCCCGGCACAAAACTCGGGCGACTAGCGCGCCGACGGCCAGTTCACTCTCGTATTTCCCTCCGCAAGAGTACAACTCGAGCTCAAACGCAGGACTTTAGACGCATTTTACAACATGCAGCAGCAGCGGAACGCAGGTGCAGCAGTTGATTCCCCAGTCCGCACGAGCGAGATGCTGGGATCGCCGTCACACAACTACAACGCGATGCGGAGCCGCGGGGACTCGCACGATATTCCAAACCAGGACTATACTCCACAGACGCAAGCTCGTGAAATCTATCGCCAGCCGTCGGAGGCTCAACCACAGACCATCAGTGACAGAGGGGGCTTCTCCTACAGCATCCGCCCCACAGAGACTGATCCAAGCTCACCTAGTCGAGAGACGTTCGCATATTCAAGTGCAAATGACAGCGGGTCTGGTAGTGGTGTCGCTGCTGCACCACTCGCACTCGCTCGCCCGTCAATGCTGGACCGAAACATTGAAGCAGTGAGCGAGCCGGCAAGTACAGGTTTCGCTGCTAAGACACAGCATTATAAAGGTCGCTATCGGGTGAGTTTTGTTGTACTAGTGCTAGCTCAATTTACGAGTGGTTCCTGAACATCTTTGCTTGTGGACATTTTGAATATGTTGCAGAGATGGCCGGGTGTTGTGCTCCTTTTGGTGATCATCATTGGTGGTGCATTGGCCATTACATTTGCAGCCATACACAAACATACTACCAGTACAGCACGTAACGAAGCTTATGCGAAACGAAAAGCAAGTGCATCAGCGATCACCGGTGGTGCAAGTGGCAGTGGCAGCGATTTGGTCTCGGACGACGGTGAAGTTGGCAACCCCAAGTCGTACCCGGACATGGGCTGCGAACTACCGGACTATCAGAGCAAAGATGGACACATTTATGCTGTCTCATCGAATGGAACGGAAGTGGCTGTGGACATTAAGGGAATTAATTGGTTCGGTATGGAGACAGGTACAGCAATCCCTCTTGGTCTGTGGGATAACTCTCAAAACGGTACGACCGCGTACCAAATCGCGTACTTCCTGGAGAAAAACAAATTCAACGCTGTGCGACTTCCGCTATGCATTAACTGGATCCTCAAGAACCAGGTACCTGAATCGACGCTAATTAACACGGCAGAAAACCGTGCCATCTCGATCAAGAACTACATGTCACTCCTCAAGAGTCTTATCAAAGCGCTGGCATACCGTCAAATCGGTGTGCTTATCAGTTTGCATACCCTTACGTCGACGGTAAGCGGTGGTCTTTGGTACAACGACAACATCACGCAGAGTGATTTCTTGGATGCTGTCGACACGCTAACGGGGGATCTTTGCAGCAAAACCTATTGGAATGTCATCGGACTTGATCTGAAAAATGAACCGTATGAAGGCACGTGGGGTGACGGTGAGGACACGGACTGGCGTGAAGGAGCACAGACTATTGGCAACCGCATGTTGAAGGGTTGTTCGAATTGGATGGGATTCGTGGAGGGTATCTACGCCTCACACACGCTCACCATCGACGATACCGAGTATAGCTTCTACGATTGGTACGGCAGTGGGCTGCAAAAGGCGAACGAGTACCCGGTGGAGTTTACAACAGAGAACAAGGTCGTGTATGCACCACATTACTACACACCAGCCGTTTACCCACAAAGTTACCTCTTCGGCGGTGGCACCTCCGACGAAAACGGTGCGCTCGCCGATTACGTGGAGCTGTCGAACTCATCGCTGAAATCTCGAATTTCGGCCACGATGGATGAAATGTTCGGCTTCATTGCAGACAACAAGTCTGCTGCGCTATTGCTAGGTGAATTCGGTGGATTATACGCGACAGACCTGAACCCGGAACTCACGACGAAGCGCTGTACAGACTACTCGATCGAACTCATGGTGGAGAATGGTTGGTCTGGCGGTTTTGTATGGTCTCTGAATCCTGAAAGTGCATACCAGTACAACCCATCCGACACGTATGGTTCCTTCACAGAAGGTGTCTTAGAGGACGACTGGTTGACAGCCAACAGCGAATTTCTCGAGGGGCTGGCAGCAATGAACGACTTGGAACACTTGCGGATGATGCCATGCTTCGAAGTGGAAGATTCGGACTCGGGATCATCAGGTTCCGACTAAGTTGGTCAATTGTTCAGCATGGAGAACCACTATGCAATAACTTAAGTGGGCAGCACCCATAATATACATATCCTAACGCATCGACACCTGTGGTTTATATTCGATGAGGTCGTTCAATAGCCACAAACCTACAGGAATCGATGCTGAAACGAATGGGATGCAACATCTGGCGATGTTGGACACGGCAAACTGAAGAACCTGTATCAAGCTCAGACCAATGCTAGGGATGTATCACAATTATCATAACGTGCAGTGCATGCGCCACATACACATTGGATCCACGGTATAGAGGTTTCTTGCTGTAACCTTGCTATTGCTGTCCGAGGTGAACCCAATTGATTCTTGATTTTTGTAAGGACCGTTACCTCGCTTTTTGCGTTGCAAATCATCGACATGGGTCCACTTTTTCTCTAATAACCTCACAAGCAACGACACTTGAAAATAAGGACTTCCAGTACATTGATCCAGCATCAACTTCGACTTTCATTTTAGATGTTCACTAAAATAAGGGAACGCTCGTCTCAGGCACCTATTTTTCTGGCCAGTAGATCGACTTGATTCCAGTATACCTAGCCACGATTTGACTTGCACGAACGGGTGCAACACGTCACTTTAGCACTTGCAGTTGCCCGAATAATGCGAAGAGAACGAGAATACAGCATAGACTCATCGTTGTCTCTAATCGCTTCGAGCGAGATGCTGGGCTCACCCACTTACAATTTCTCTGCCATGTTGAACCGCGAAGACTCGAGGGATATTTCAGAGCAAGACTTTATTCCGCAGGAACCAGCACGTGAGGTTTTCCGCGAGTCGTCCGATGCGCAAACCCACGGCACACACGGCAACAACCGCTTTAGTGCTATGGTCGCCGGTTCCCCACGCAATTCGAATGATGGCTCCGGAAACGGCGCAGGTGTCACAGGTGGAGTCTTCACCCGAGGTTCGCTAATGGATCGCAACATCGAAGCTGTGAGTGAACCATCTCCGGGTTTTCTTGCAAAAACGCAACAAAAATATAACGGTCGCTATCGGGTATGTTTGTCAAAGTTGCATGTTGCCACTTTTCACTTAAAGCGAATGTACAGTTTTCATCTAACTGTTTTTTTTGCTGTGTTTATCAGATGTGGCCTGGCATTTTGTTGCTGATTCTTGTCGTTGGTGGTGCTGTTGCTGGAATTACAATTTCTGCATTGCATGCAAATGATGTTGCAAATACACGCGATGAGGCCTATGCTCAGCGTAAAGCTGACAGTGAAAAGATCAAGGGTGGTGCAAGTGGTAGTGGCAGTGATTTGGTGTCTGATGACGGAGCAGTAGGCAACCCTAAGTCGTACCCCAACATGGGTTGTGAACTACCTGATTATCAAAGCAAAAATGGTCGAGTTGTTGCCGTGTCGGCAAATGGCACAGAGGTGCCAGTCGATTTCAAAGGGATTAATTGGTTTGGCATGGAAACGGGTACGGCAATTCCATTGGGACTGTGGGATAATGCTGCAAATGGCACAACTGCGTATCAAATTGCATCTTTTTTGTCCGACAACAAATTCAACGCAGTGCGTTTGCCACTTTGTGTCAATTGGATCCTCACGAACCAAAAACCGGAGAAATCGCTGATCAATACTGCTGAAAATCGAGCTATTTCAGTGAAAAATTATATTTCGTTACTCAAGAGTATTGTCGAGGTATTGGCATACCGCAAGATTGGGGTTTTATTGAGTATGCATACATTGACATCGACCGACAGTGGAAGTCTCTGGTACAATGACGAAATCTCGGAAGATGATTTTCTGGATGCTATTGATACGCTCACGGAGAATCTCTGTAGTAACACGTACTGGAATATTATGGGTATTGATGTCAAGAACGAACCGTGGAAGGCTACGTGGGGTGACGGATCAGACACGGATTTCCATGCCGGTGCCAAGAAAATTGCGAACCGGATGCTGGATGGCTGTTCCAACTGGTTGGGCTTTGTGGAGGGTGTTAATGCTGATCACACCGTCACGATCGATGGAACTGACTACGATTATTATGATTGGTATGGTGGTGGTCTCCAGAAAGCGGCCGACTACCCTCTCACCTTCAGCACCTCGAATAAGGTCGTGTACGCGCCGCATTACTACACCCCCGCTGTTTACCCTCAACGTTACTTTTACTCGGGCGGCACACAGGAATCGAACGGTGTCATTACCGACTACGTCGAAGTTGATGATGATACCCTCAAGTCACGCATCAAGGCGACAATGAACGATATGTTTGGCTTTTTGGCTGACGATAACTCGTCCGCTCTGCTACTGGGCGAATTCGGTGGTTTATATACCAAGGATCTGCACCCAAAACTCACTACGAAGCGCTGCACCGAGATGAGTATGGAGGTTATCGTGGAAAATGGCTGGGCGGGTGGATTTGTGTGGTCTCTAAACCCTGAAAGTGCCTACCAATTCAACCCCGCTGACACCTCCAAAACGTTCACAGAAGGTATCTTGGAGGATGACTGGTTAACCGCCAATAGCGACTTCCTCAAGGGCATGACCGCTTTGGATGATTTGGCGAATCTTCGAGCGATGCCATGTTTCGAGGTGGAGTCCTCGTCGTCCAGCTCCAACTCAAGCTAACTGACCAACCATTATAAGCTGGATAAGATCGCTTGATATCTATGTTGTACGACAATGTACTGTGATTTGATTTCCCATTGTGCTATCCAGTCGTTCAGCTCAGCGGTCAACAGGTTTTTCGTTGGGATCGGATTCGTTTGTTCTCCCTCCTCCTAGTTTCTGAAGTCTCAAACGATTTTCAAGCTGCTTAATCTTCCTCCGCAGCGACGAGAAGGTAAGTGCTATGTCTTGTTCCCGTTGCAACGTGGTCATCTGGATAACAAAGCGAACCGAGAAATCGTGTCAGGTGATGATAAGTTGCAAAGCCAGAGACATACGTACAATGTAAACTGTGAGCGAGTTCCGAAGGAAGAAGATGGAAAGCACGAACATGAACAGTAGTGCCCAAGGTACGAATTGTTACCAAGCACTAGCGAGTAAAACGCAGACGCAACTCCAGAAGATGTGATGTAGTTCAATAGAGGAGTGTAGCCCTTCGCCACCTCAACGAAGGGTCCACAAGCATACTCGCAAATGCAGAGAGGATAACCAGCTGAACATTCAGGTCCATTGATAAAATATGAACTCTGAATACACAGTAAAGGCTGTAAGTTGTGACGAATGATGATCGAAAGCAAGAAATGAAAACGCACCGATCCGCTAGTTTGGTCAAGTGTACACAATTTGTTAGTGGTATCATAGGTATTTGCCACACACAGTGCATCGTCATTGGAATCTTGAATTGAGCAGTGTTTTGGAAGACGCGTATTCAACAAGAAAAAGTGAGTGAAGCTAAGAAAAATTACCACCGTACAGAAGTAAAATTTAATGAAGAAGCTGCCGGCACCCTTGGCAGCCCATGGGTTTGTAGGTTTCTTTTGCAAGTGCTACACACAGACATAGCAATATGAGCTGTATTATCGTACATTTGTGGTGACTTACCATGAGAATGAATTTGTCGAATTTGAAGTTTGCTATGTGTAGCATAAGAGCTAGCAGTGCTGTTGTTGGAGCGAGAGGGATAGCCACCAGCGCAATTGTGCACGAATACAGTAATGCAACCATTTTCTGTGGGACAAGGAACTCAGACTTCGTAATTAAACTTTCGGCTGGTGCTGCTTGTTGACTGTTTGAGACTTCTCCAGCAACTGCAGTAGTGGATATCACCTTATCGACATCATGATCGTCTGGTAATTCATTGTTTTCCACCTCCGGTATTTCAATGAGTTCAGGTGCTATCTTGGAGCTAGGTTTCGACTTGTTCTGTTTAGATACTGCTCGCTTTTTACGATGATGACTCCAAACGTTTTTCAAAAGTTTGACAACAACACCAACTAATGGGGAAGATATCGCCATAACTTTGCTGACGGTGAAGTCAGTCACCACCAGTGTTAATAGACCTGCTGATGCTTGCTCAGCACGGCAGGAATAAACTTCAGATTTGAACTCGAGCATCACGTTTTCACGGATTGTAGATCCCTCAAAGCTAAATAGATCGAGAATGTTTTGTTTTGAAGTGAGCAGTAGCGGGTCCAGAAGCAGCGCAAACGAAAACAACTGAATGAGAACATTTAAGATCTTGGCCAGATATAATCGAGTCACCATTGCTTTGATAGCAAAACCCACGTCATCCCATTTTTCAATTGCTGTCAACAACAAAATCAGCTTCGGGAGTATAGCATTAATCACGGTCACCACTGCTGGAACGATACTGCTGGCGTAAGGCGCAAAGATAGCTGCTTTCGATGCAATTTGAAGCTGAAGCTGGGAAGATTGAGTTGTAAGAAGGATGATCAAGTACCAACTTGCGGCTTGGATTGTCACGTAGAATATGAAGGCAACAAAGCGCCGGGTATACAGAATATACCTTTGTTTCCTGATGGCAATGCAAGCGTGACAAATAAATATCAACAACCAACAAAGTTACGCGTCACACAACGTACTTGGTTCGTAATCTGATGGTTTCTGCTCGTTTCTCCTCTTCCATAACAAGCTTTACTTGCTCTGCAATCGTCTTTTTTAAGTCGTTGACTTGCTGAAAGCATTTACTTGTAGGTTTAGAACACCACATTCGACGGTGTATAACGAAAGCCACACTTACATTTTGCGAAGTTAGTGAAAAATCCCACCCGTTCAGCAATATCCTGCTGTATTTTGGCTAAACATGTTTGCGTTAGCACTGCTGTGGTACACTTGTCAGAGTAAGAAACCTAGATGTTATGACAAATCAACCTTTTCACTAGCGTTTTCAACAGCTTGAATGGCCTTGGAAATTCGATCCTCTGTTATCCACTTGCGAAGTGTAAACAGTAGTAGTAGCACCTCCATCGATAAGAGAATGACCTGGCAAGACCATAGTCAATGTTTTGACTTCATTCAAAGCACAGCCGTAGACTTTCGAACCGAGTATACGAACGCTTCATCTGGGAAATAACCAGGAAGCTGTAGAAATGTTGGAATGACCCCGAATATGCCAACCAGTTGGTAGTTGAGGACTGAAATGATTAGCAGCACGATATGAAGTTAGTTTAAGACTCCAATGGGTAGAACAAAGCACTGTCAACCTGCTGAGTAAGATATAAAATATGCAACACGAGAAACACGAAGCACGGGAGGGACACGACGATGAACGTCATGATAATCCAGCCGAAAAACCGGAAATACGAAGCAACCGAGGACCCAAACTGAGCCTCAATTTGCCGAATATCTGTCGTAAACGGATACAAACGTCGTCGCAACAATAGCCGAAACTTTTTCCACTTTAAGCGAATTCCTCTCACAGCAGTATGATCTGTTCCATTTCCAAGATCTGCTTCTAGCATTTCTTGAGCGTCAGCAGCTCCATTCAACATTTGTAGCCGTATTTCACGCTGCCGTTGTGCCTCCATCTCCGTTATTCGCGACCCATTTCGGCCGCCAGTAGCTCCAAGCCCAAGCTGAATTTGCTTGACGCTGTTGCCTCCACTACCCACTGCTCCTCGAAACCGCAAAATGGTCTCCTTTTCCTCTTCCCATTCCTCTTGGGCGGTGACAAGGTCTTGTTGAGCAATTTGCAACTCATTCTGTAGATTAGTGATCGTACTTTGTGCCTGTGAATGTGCAGCTTGAAGTCTTTGCATCATTTGGTCTCGATGTTGCAACTGTTTTTCGAGCAGTTTGAGTTTCTTGGTCACCAGCATCTGGCGATATTGAGGTTGGTGACTCACAAACCCCTCACTGATCTCATCAGAGCCATTTGTGTCGTCAAATTCGCCATCTTCATAGTCGTCAATGCTCCAATCGTCCGCATCTGGAAACGCTATGAGTTTTGCCACTTGTTTGTTCACAGACGCTTCAATTGCTTCAAAACTCAATGAGTTCCTATCACAAACAAAATATGAGAACTATATAGTTTTATCACCAACAAATATTAATCGAACCTCATGCCGCTGAAACCAGGAACATCATCAATGTCATCGTCATCCAACATGGGAATCTCTTGTATCGGATAATTGGTAGTTTTTAGCCGAATCTATTTTTTGTTGGAAAACTTTGTGCAAACAATAACGAAGTTGCATCAAGTATACCACATAACAGTATGAAAATATGAAAAACAGTAAGTGGTTTGATTACAGATCGACTTTTTTCGAGTAAACACCGGATGCGCTGTTTCCAATCTCTACCTCTTGCCCTTCCATCACACTTGTCTCACTTTCCTCCACCTTTTTGCTAGTAAACAATGTTTTGCGAAACCAAAACGCCAAGTAAACTAGTGCCAACATTGTGGGAATCTCAATAAGTGCACCCACGACGCTCATCAATGCGGGGTCTGATTTGAGTCCGAACGATGAGATGGCAACTGCAAGTGCCAACTCGAAGTTGTTGCTTGCAGCTGTGAACGAAAGTGCCACAGTCTGTTCGTATGTCGCCCCGAGCCACCAACTCATGAGAAACGACACGACAAACATGAACATGAAGTACATGAGTAACGGCACTGCAGCGTAGATGACATTATCCAAGTTTGATGAGATATTTGTACTCTGGGAGGCAAAAAGCACGACGATCGTGAAAAGTAGTGCAACAAGTGTAAGAACACCGATGCGAGGTGTAAACTTGTCAAAGTACCAAGTGTCACTTTTCACCTTCGTCAGTGTGAACCACGTGAGTAAAGCCGCCATAAATGGTGCACCCATGTAAATACCAACGTTTTTGGCAACTTCTCCCATGGCAACATGGATTTTTGCACTTGAGTCGATACCCAAGTGACTTGGGAGAGTGTTGATAAAGAGACTTGCATATGGTGAGTAAAGGCCAATGGTGATGACGGAATTCATGGCAACAATGGCAGCACAGTATTCTGCGTCTCCACCTGCGAGACTGTTCCAAACCACCACCATGGCAATGCAACGTGCACAACCCACGAGACTGAGTCCCGTCATGTAACCAATGTCATTGTGGAAAAAGGCCGATGAAAGGAAAAACATGACAAAAGGTCCCAAAACCCAATTTTGCACCGTCGTGAGAAGCAACAGTCTCCAATCGGCAAAAATTTGGTGCACGAGGTTCCAACGCACTTTGGTGAGAGGTGGATACATCATGACGAGCAATCCAATGGCTACCAGCACATTGGTGCTGTCCACGGTGGTGTCGTCGATAAAGTCTTGGATGGCGTTGATCTGGCCAAGTGCGAGTCCCGTACCGGCGGCCAATACGATCCAGAGTGTGAGGAATCGGTCCAAAAAGGATAATTTGCCGACAACATGTTGAGACTCAGAGACAGAGTTGCCGGTTAGTGGTTCTTGCAACTGGGAGTTCGACATGAGGAGTTGCTTGGTCTTGAGAAAGTGGTGAAGTGGCATAGGATGTTGCTGTTGTCTTTCGGTCTGCAACTCGAGTGAAAAAGGTGCATTTTTATTTTTGAAAAAATGAAATTTGTCGAAAAAAGCTGAATTTGCGTCTTACAGTATTCACTCCCTCATCATGCCGTTTGCACACGACGAGTTGTCCACGAACCTTTGGTACTACGTGCACGACACTGCCTCAAAGAAGCACCACAAGAAATCGCATCACAAACCTCCATCCAAAGCCTCGAAAATGACCAAAAAAAGCAAACCGGACGATGCAAATCTCCAACTCTTTGACTTTGATTGCAACTTGACTCACCAAGATCTTTGCGATCATGTTGCTGTATTAATGCAACAAGCTGAAGTGGTTGGGGTGAAGGAGATGCTGGTTCCTGGTGCCACCATCGAGGAGTCCCAAAGAGCCATCGAACTCTGCAGGCAACACCCGACCAAGCTCTTCCCAACAGCAGGAGTGCATCCTTACAATGCTCGTGCAATGCCAACAGAGCAGGAACTCACTACGTTACGAGGTCTCATGGAGTTGGAGGAAGTTCGTGCAGTGGGAGAGTGTGGCTTGGATTATTCTCCGAGTTTCCCAGAGCCGGAATTTCAGAAAAAATGGTTCGCCAAGCAACTCCAAATGGCTTGTGCATTGAAAAACCGTTATTTTTGCATGAAAGACTGGCACATGAAGACTTTATCCAGTTGATTGATGAGGCAAAAAAGAATGCTAATGGATATTTCCCACCAGCAGTGGTGCACTGTTTCACAGGTAATGAGGACGAGTTAAAGGCATATATTGCACGTGGTGGAGATTGGTACATTGGCGTCACAGGATTCATTTGCAAGAAACAAGGGGCTGCATTGAAGGAAATGGTGAAACATGTGCCACTGGATCGTCTTGTGTTGGAGACAGATGCTCCATACATGGGATTCCCCAAGTGTCGACGTGCTGAGGCCAGTGACCCCAAAAAGCAATATCCGAACGTACCAAGTGCGATGCCACTGGTGGCTCAAGCAGTGGCAACTGCTCTTGGTATCTCTCCACACGAGATTGCAAAGATCACGCGAGCCAACGCCCGTCATTTCCTGCGTCTATGAGAGAACACAGCAATACTGAATTGCATGCAGACATTCATAGATATTGTTAAATTGGCGAGTGTGGCTACTCCCTCCACTCGCATCTACCAAACCACACGTAATAAACTGGCTGGCAAGGGTGAATCTCCTCGTTTCAGCTCTTTTCTTCCCATAACATTAAACCCCTTAGAATGTGTCCATAGGTGGCGTGTTGTTGAATGCAATGATGCTTCTCGAGTGGATGTGTGTCTCCTTGTTACTCCACTCTGCATCCACATGCATGTGGTGTTCCTCTTCAGCACTTTCACACTCACTGTCCGTGCTGAGAGTGCTGCTGTTGGAGGACGAATGATGTCCAGTTGGAGATGCCACACGAGGCTTGGTGCACTTGTACACTGCCTCGAATGTATCATCCCTCTCACGCAACAAACGACTGATGTTGCCGGCAATTGTTGCCACACTACGTTCGTCATTTGCCACTGTCATGTCCCATGTGAAACTTTCGTAAAACGCAAGAGTTTCCTCCATCCACTCGCGTTTGTGTTCATTGAGTCGCAAACGCTCGGGTTCCAGTTCGAGGCGGGCGCAAATGCGACGCCATAAAAGTTCACGTTCTACCTGAACATGCACCGTGTAGAATTGCACACCTGCAAAATCTTGCACTTCTCTCATTTGCTCTCTGATTACAGGTTCCAACAAGTGCCCATTTGCCGAATAGAGCACAGCACTGAAGGGAGAGCGGTCGGCAATGAAAACTTGTTTGCGACCGGGTTTAACACGGTCGGCAAGACGCAACACGCGCTCGAACCAGGAGCAGACCCACGACGTCTCCATGAGAAGAGACTGTGGGTGCAATGCATACGCGGGCATGTCCATGAAGGCCTCGTCCAGGATGTCGTAGCCCTGTGCCTCGAACTCTTCGCACAAGGCAGTTTTGCCGCAACCTAACATGGCAACATGGGAAGGTTAGGGAACATGACTGGAGAAAAGTATGGTGCTGGCGGTTATGATAGTGTTAAACGCACCATGGCAACCTTCCAGTGCGACGACAACGAGTTTTCGAATCAGACTTCATGGCAAATTTGCTAAGGTTGGTTGGGGGCGAGTTGAGATGTGAAGTGTGTCTTGAAAAGACAGGCAACAGCAAGAAAGACGCGCGAACCCAGTCCGCCGTGGGATAAATCCGTGTATTCAGCTTATATATCAAAATAACCCCTATTTGGATGCCAACAACTGGGTTATGATCACGAAAAGACCATTTATAGGTTGGATTAATTGCAGCCATCAATTTAACCTGTTGTTGGAGGATTAGGGCAGGCTCGTCTTTGAATTTCGCGCCATAAAGTCGAACTCGTCCAACCTTCGCGGCATGCTCTCGAGCAACACGCAGCGATTTCAAACGCATTTTCGTACCTTCAGAAGACACGCAGCATGTAGCCATGTCTACATGGCTACACCACTTGTGAGTGACAAAGCAAATCAAAAGGGGGGAGCCGATCTGATCCCAATGGTTTTCTACGGCGCCGATTTCCACGTATCCAAAGCCCCAGTAGCGCCCATCGCCATCCAAGTGGCTGCCAAGAAGGCGGTGAACGATGCAGCCAAGAAAACATCAAGCATCCGCGAGTTTGCAGCAGAGTTACAGAGGCTTTTAGAGCCGTCAATGGGCTCCGGGTGGCATATCCTCGTGGGTGGCGACTTCGCCGTAGATCTGCGCTACGTATGTGTGTTGGTTTCTCATAATTTATATCGAAAGGACGCGTATCAAATATGAGATTCTTATTCACTATGGTGGTACTGTAGCGCAAGGGTGCATGTGTGGTGCTGTTTAGCAAGTCTAGCAAGATGAAAGTGGTGCTCTATCGCACGACACCGTCAACGACTCCGCGGCCTAAGCTAGAGCATGAGGCTCTTGTGGAGAATAGTGAAGATCTCAATACTAAAAGGAAGATTGTGGTTTTTGAGAGTGACATGGAAGACGAGATGAAGGAGACTGTGCTCGACAAGGCCAAGAAACTTTACAACTATTACGAAGGCGTTGAGGACAGCGAGACGAGGATCGCGCAAGCTTTGAAGGTGTGGTGAGCTGTTGGCAATTATTAATTTTGAGGTGACGAGGTGTACGGGATGCTAACAATTCTGCTTCTGCTACAGCATTCACTGACATTCGCGTACGGCCCGACATGGCAAGTAGTGGTGTCGTCGTCACGTGAGTTGTGCTGCCTGCCGATTGCTGATGAGGGCACCCACGCCGACTTTACGGTGACGAAATTGCGGGTGGTGGTATACCGCCATGCTGGCACGAGTTTGGACCGCCGCTTGGATTCGGCGCAGTTTGGGAAGCGGGTGGCCTTCGTACTAGCTACAATCTGCTTGCTAGTCTACGGGTTTTTGTCGCTGAACTCATCGGAGGTGATTGAGAATTGCAAGGGCAGTGCCACGGTTGCTGGTGCTAGCATCCCGGTAGATGGCGCTGTCCTGCCCGAGGGTTGTTCTGCGGAAGACGTGAAGCGCGCGAACGATCACTCGTGGTGGAAAACCGCTGCAATCCTTGGTATGTCGGCTTTCACGATGATGGCGTCACTTATTCGCATGTATACCAAGTCGCTGACACCGAAGGTGAAGCGAGCGTAAAGAATGCGAACGCTGTGCATTTTATTAGTGTGCTAGAGGGCAGTAAATGCAACAGCGCTGAAGTAAAACTCAATAGAGGTTAGCAATGTGATGCAATGCAAAGTCTTGATCAGACATTCATTGAAGACGTTTCCTCATCTGATGTAATAAGCTATGGTTTGCCATTGCTAAGTACCATTGGTACTTGTATTAAGGCAAAATAGTGCACATTTGTTCAATGTTAGCTTTTGGTTGTCATTGCCCTTCCGAGCAATGAATCAAGGGCCTTCATTGAAGGCTAACTGCTTACGTTTTTCGTATCTGCTTCAAGCATAACTTCAACTTCAGGATTTGCGATACAAAGTGCAGGGATTCTCACAAAATGACTGTGCTACCAAGTATCATTCATCAACTTACCATTGAACGCCCACTCAACTCGTGAACGATCATGTCGTCGCATTTCTTGGGGATAATAATGATCGCCTGCATCATTTCAGTCTCGTCAGCCACGGAGACCAACATCTCTTCCAAAAGCTCTGTCGTTGGTAGCATCAGCAATACAACGTTATGCTTCCCTTCGGACTTCCTATTCGGCACTGCGTCGTCGGCATACCAAATTGAGGGTGGCTGGAATGCCACTAACAAGGAACCAAGCATTTGGGACAACTTTTGTCGGGATACTTCCAACGGTGTGCCTTGTGCCAACGTGGCAGATGATTTCATTCATCGCTATGAAAGTGACATCGCTCTCATGAAAAAAGATGGCTACGGCACATTCCGCTTCTCCATTTCATGGGCACGTGCAATGTCGTGGAATGAGACAACGCAACGGATGCAGCCGAATCCTGAAGGTTTGGCGTTCTACCACTCGCTAATAAATGAACTACTGGCCAAGGGTATTCAGCCCATTATGACATTATACCATTGGGATCTACCAGCAACACTGCAGTCGGCATTTGACCCACCCGGATGGCTCAATGAAGCTATGATTGACCACTTTGTGGACTACGCGACGCTTATCTTTGAGGAATTCGGACAGGATGTGGAGTTTTGGACTACTTTCAATGAGCCACCTTCGTTCATTCTCACAGGTTTCGCTTTCGGCTATGGTCCACCGAAGTTGGGTAATTCGACCACCAACGCTTACGACGTTGCTCACGTAGTATTGCTTTCGCACGCAGCAGCAGTAAAGAAATTCCATGAACTGCGAGATGCAGGTACTATCAAGAGCTCAGCACGCATTAGTATTGTCATCAATTCCGATTGGGGTGTACCTTTGAACGATTCATTCACTGAAGATGTGGCTGCTGCCGATCGTAAGAATCAATTCCACTTGGGTTGGTTCTTGAGCCCCTTAACAACGGGAGACTACCCCGATGTCATGCGTGAACGAATTGGTGATCGACTACCGTCGTTTACAGAGGAACAGAGCGTTCTGGTTAAAGGTTCGTACGATCTACTGATGCTCAATTACTACGCGTCGTACGCTACGACAGACTGTGATTCCGAACGCTCAGAAACAAATTGTTCAAGCTTAACACTTGGTTGGGCTACAGATCTAGGTGTTGATGACTCTCGCAATCCTGACGGTGCTCGTCATGCTTACGGGAGTATTATGGATCCCAATAGCTGCTCCACTGATTCCGGTTACCCTCCAGGATATATCCAAGTGATTCGCTTCATGCATGAACACGATACAACCGCAGATATCCTGCTCACGGAGAATGGGTGGTGTGGTAATGAGACTATCAACAATCCTGATCAACTTTGGTACCATCGCACACACTTGGAGCAAGTGCACAAAGCCATCTACCAAGAGGATATCCCGATTATCGGCTACACCGTGTGGGGGTTCATGGATGATTTCGAGTGGGTTAGCTACGCCGGACGTCGTGGACTCTACTTTGTGAATTTTACCGATGAGACTGGAGATATCGATGAATACACTGTGCTTCCAACGCAACTTACACGTATTCAGCGTTCTGCTGGTGCGTGGTATTCGAATGTGGCTACTACGGGATGCTTCGAACAGGAAGAAGAGGACAAAGAGTACTTGATTTAGCATTTTTCATTATCTTCCTCTTCAACAAACAATATGGATAAATCGCCTTCCACATGATGTTTACCTTGTACTTAAAGCAGCACGTCGACTTAAGCTGCCGTAGAGGCTTGCAGGCGCTTCTTAATAGTTCGTGCGCGATTAATCACAACGAAACCTGGTTCCGGTTTTTGAGAAATACATTCCTTCTTGTCTACAGGTCCACTTTGAAGAAACCATTCAACAATGTCAACGTAGCCCAAATACGACGCATAAGTCACTGCTGTTGCTTGAATCTTTTTCCAATTCGTAGGAGATGATTGTACAACATTTTGTGTGCCAAGAGTGATGTTGCCAGAGTTTTCAGGGACTTGAATTTCCATCGTAGCATTCAAATCACCTTCACCATCGTCAATGTACTTGACAAGCTGTTTGAACTCGCTCAAATTTCCCGAACTGTAGAACACAACGTAGTGATAAGGATGCGCCTCAAGAACAGTTTCTGTGAGATGCGAATGGTCCACCAGCGTGCAATTTTTTTCCTGTAGTCGGCGCTCTTTATCCAGTCTGAGTGTCATCTGCACAACATCTCGGAGGTGAAACTTGGGCCTCGTTGATTGTCCACGAGGAGAATGATAACTTTTTGTAGATGTAGAACTGGGTTTGCTATAGCACTCCGATATTTCCGCTTTCTCCAAAGAAACAGCCTCTTGCAGCAAGTCTTTAAACTCTGTTTGATCGATGCAGGCTTGCTCAAGAACTGCTTGAATACTTGGTTTTAGAACATGTGCGGAGGTAGCACCACCAAGCGTGCTTGCTAACTCCTCCGAACTAATGTCTGTCAATTCCGTCACGACTGCTTCCGCTGTATCGCACAGATCGAACGCCAAGTGGAATGCGGCATCCAGCAATGGCCCGCCACAAAAGCAAAGTCCGGCAGTAACGAGACCGAGTAATTTGCGTCGGCGTGTTCGCTCCTCATCCAAACGGATCTTGGTCTCGAGTGCATTCCGCAACATATTGTAGTTTTGGCTGAGCGATGAAATGTTCCTCTCCGTAATCGTGACCCGATATTCTAGTCGCACGAGTGAGTTCTGAATCTCACGAACCCACTCAGCATTCTCCGTGTTGACGTGCCTGGCTTGGACGAGCCAAAAGTCCTTCCTCTCTTTAGAGAGGAGACCAAGTCGCACACTTTCCCGCAAGACAGTTTTAAAAAATACTGCAGCAGCGTCGTCAAACATGAGTTTCGCTTGAACTGCTTCTGTAAATGCACTTTCAAGTAGCATCTTCATTTCATCCGTCGTCAACATTCCAGAAGCCAAACAGTACAAGGCTCTCAGGTCGTAAATGCTTGTCATGTAGCGTGGTAATTCGTGAAGATCAACTGTCGGTGACTTATTCTGAAGTAGCAGTTGAGAGGACAGCTCCATGAACATGGTCTTCTTTTCATGTTGACATAGAATCCAGTGGATATGCTTGGAATTATCATCCCCATTTCCGCTGACAAGGTCGCTAGCTTTCTGCCCTTCGTAATCTACTGCACGAGAATCACAATCGTAATTGGTGAGCAAATGGTTCACGAGGTGCATATGACCTTGACTGGTAGCCAAATGAAGCACATTCCAACCCTTTACATCGAGAACACAAGTTGTAATCCATTCTGGTTTACCGATAGCCTCATAAACGGCATCCATAAACACAGTTGAACCGCTGTGTGCTGCACAGTTAAGCATATCAAGTTCGAACTGCTCCACCAGTTCTAACAATTCGACTTGCCAAGTCCCTTTAGCTGCATCAGTCGCAACCATCGCAGTCTTGTACGCTTGCACTGCATCGTCGGAGGTGGAAAGTGTTTTCTTGAGTAACACTGCAACTGTTTCGCTACTTTCTGCCTCAATAGCCATTTCGAGACTCGTGAATTTCAGTAACAAGTTGTTGAGTTCTTCAACGTTAGTGTCACTAACGTAGTCGAAGGCTGTTTTACCAATCGCACTTTCGATTGTAAGGTCTGCCCCATTAAGTAAGAGGGCTCTTACAACAGACACCTGACCGTCATTCACTGCTGCATGAAGAGCTGTCATCTGCTGGTAGGCAATTTTGTTGGCATCGGCACCACGAGTGGCTAGACGAACTGCTGCTTCTGTCTGCCTATAATAAATGGCTGTACGGAGAGCCGATAAACCGGATTTGTCGACAGCTTCAATGTCGGCACCTCGATCAAGGAGGAGGTCGATCATTTCACACTTGTTACTGTAGGCGGCATTAATCAACGGGGTGTAGTTTCCCGATCGGCGCTCTTCGATACTATCTCCAGCATCTAGACGCTTGATAACCCCCTCCTTATCATCAGCACGGACGTAGTCTGTGATAGTCCAAGTCCACATCCTCCCGGTTTGTTGTGTATTTTCACGCGAAGTCTTGTGCTCAAATTGAAAAATGAGCTCTCAGCCTTTGGTTTCCACACACCGTCTTCCAGAGGAACCTGCCTTTCGAGCAGGAATCAGATGCAAACACTAGTAAATAACTATCCAAATGTACCCGTCACTTTGCGCGTTTTTCTAGATTTCATCATTGGACAGCGTTTTAGGATCGCAGCTCAACCCTGAGGTAAAACTTACGCTTACTGATGGTAGGATACGAGTGCCAGGCATGGGAACCCCTCAAGGTGAGCACTACACATTGATAAGGCTATCGAATGTTTTTCCCTCTTACGGTTAGGTGTAATCGATTCCAAATTATTTGTGCAATTAGGGCTCGATGGCTTACAAAACTCAAGATAAACTACCGGGATGCTGTGTAGAGAAGATTTCGTAGGAGGAAAAAGAATCAGTGCTGTATAAAAAAAAGTGAGCAGACTCCGTTTGTTTCTGTTGGTGCTGTGTGTTACAGCTACGATATCCAGAGTTTCTCTGGGATTCGACACTTCAACAGCGATGCAAAGTCTGAAGGTAGCTAATAGGGCGCTTATGCAGCCCGGAACGAAACGAAAAAATGAGAAATTGTAGTGTCTTTAGTTTCGTTGTCTGGGGATGATAACTTTGTGCTTTTCGCAACAAAATGGAATCAGAACATGAAATCTACGACCAGTCAAACATGAACTCCTAGTCGGAGTTCGGCAGCGACGATGACGTCGTCGTCTAACACCGCGTGTGAAGGATATGATTGACGCTTCGTGTGGTGGCTACTGGGTCTGGTCCAGCAACGAGAAGCAAGTTGATCGAGACAGGGCGAGAAAGAGCATCGACCACGACGTTTGTGCGACCGGCGAGAT
This sequence comes from Phytophthora palmivora, assembly GCA_008079305.1. Lineage (NCBI taxonomy): Eukaryota > Oomycota > Peronosporomycetes > Peronosporales > Peronosporaceae > Phytophthora > Phytophthora palmivora. The sequence goes on along the minus strand of VOQZ01000183.1, from coordinate 11,575 downwards.
GAAGAACGAGGAACTGATATTGGCAAAAAGTACCCATCCACCGAAGCAATTTAGGAACTTAGTGAAGAACCACTTATACGCAATTTTGTCCGTGTATTCCGTCACTACTACTCACAACAAATAATTGCAATTACAAAATTAATTGCAAGTGATCAATGCATTTATGAATTCCCCACAGCTCAGCTACTGACCAGTTTGAGGCCAAGACACCGCAACCGATAGGTTTTCATTATCAGTTCGCCTCTCTACTCCCCCATCCAGTGACATCGAGGTAAAATTAATAAAGCATTCTTCATATCCCTTCTTATCCTAGATAGGATTCCATTCGCGTGGAACTGCATGATAAAGTCTGTGTCCAAGTGGAGTTCGTTCCACCTGGTATCACAAATATATACCAGCCGATGGATATTGCAGTGTAACAAGTGAACCGATTAGAAAAGTTATCGCTGGTAGACAGCTTACACAAAATATTAAGATGTGAAGTCGAAAATCATCAGCATCGGACTTACATGTATGGCTTTCGCAGGGAAGATTTTTGTGGGACCTGCTTAACGGCGCGGTCGTGGCTAGGCCTTTTGAGTCCATTGTGCAATTTGCTCCCTCGGAAACTTGCTATACCCGTAACTGGCAGTCCCCTCTTCACCCCAGCTTTCCAGAGTGCTCTTCTAATTCTACAATCGACGTACTCGATGTCATTCGCCAGATGTGCTCAAGCAAAAGGAGGAGGAGACCATGAAAATCTTCTCGAAGGTATGCACGTTCATCGCTGCCGCGGATCCAGCCCCTGACGTCAACATCAGTCTCAAGATGAGCTAACTTCCGCCTGGGCACCTCAACGGGGACAACGGGATGCAAGCCATCGTCACTGACGCCAACCAGCGTGGTTTGTTTGAGGCCATATTTGTAACGGGGTTACATGAAAGGGGGTACCCCTGAAAGGGTACCGCCTTTAGAAGTAGATATACTTCTGTGGGTATTTGTTTTAATACTCTGATGGAGTGGTGTGGACCACACTGTGGTGTGAGCCACACTACTGCCACGTAGGTTCGGTGGCTGAGGGCCAACCAATAACATTAAACCTACCTTTTATATGCATAATTAGATTAAAGTATAGTTAATTAGTAATTTGTATTACAGCCAAATGGACCTAATTAACTATCAATAAATCAGTCTAAAATCTACTCTAACTGGCTATTAAGTCCCCTAAGACCAGGGACTAGTGAACTGCCGTTCACTTAGAGTTTGTATACTCTTAATAGCACGCTTCCTCTAAGCAAGGTGCTCGTGTGACCCCGTCACACTTGGTAGCACTTGTAGTCAATCCACGCCTACGCGGGTAGATTAACTACCTGAATCCTCAGTGGCTCCTACAAGGTAAGCCAGGATGGATAGAGGGGAGTTCCCTCATTTGACCGACTCTCAGTTTGAGTCGGTCCGGAAGATGGTGGGCATCTTTGGAGGAGATGCCCTCCGAAGCTTGGCGGCTGCTACGCCGGCCGAGCAGGTCGAACGCATCGAGGCGTTCGACACGTACGAGAGAGGGCTTATCGCCCACGTACAGGGTCTGCAGACCCCCGTGGCTGAGATGAAGCCAGCCCAACCTAAGCCGTTGAGGCTTAAGGTTAACCCTTATGAGGGAAAGGAGGGCGAGAACCTCCACTTCTGGGTCCGAGAGGTCGAGCTCGCGATGGACGCGGCTCTAATCTCGACCGAGCGACTTCGGGTCGCTTTCGCCCTGTCCAACCTAGGAGGTCGGGCGAAGACCTGGGCGTACACGCGCGAAGCGACGACGCCGGGTTGTTTCACAACCTGGGCTCAACTGTATCAACAGCTTAGAGCCGCCTTCCTTCCGGCGAACTATGAGTATCGCCAGCGCTCGCGCTTCCTTGCCTGTAAACAAGGGAAGCGTGAGCTGCATGAGTACATCCAGGAGATGCGAGTACTCGCTGCATCTCTGGTGGGGAACCCCCTACCTGAACACATCAAAGTGACCGTGTTCATGGATGGCCTGAAGGTGGGTCCATCCCGCACACAGTTGTTCCGCGTGCATGCGAACACTATGGAGGAAGCGATCCAGATCGCCCTCCAAGAGGAGTACAGCCACCGACAGGCTCGTACTCCTACGTCGGTGTGGCAAGGCCACAATGCGTCGTCAGGCGCAGTGCAAGGAGCTCCAGCAGCTGAAGCTAGCACCGGGCCGGTACCCATGGAACTGGGTACGGCCGTACTGAGCTCCATCCGTTGCTACGGATGTGGGAAGCTCGGACACTTGCAACGTGCCTGCCCTGCGGGAGGGCAAAGGAAGTTCCCTTCCAAACCTAGGGGCTCGAGGGGCCCGTGGCAGAAGCCGCGACCAAGAGCCAGGGGAACTGGGGTCACCAGTAGGGGCGGGGCGCCCTACTGGGGAAGATCTAAGTCCCCGTGGTAGGAGTGCGGACGGCGCACGCCATGGAAGCTTAGCCCCTGAGAGCCTGGGTGCTCTCGAGACGAGAAAGAGCAGCGGCGGACTGCTCGTGGTACACGCGAGTGTACGGGGATATGGAGATATCTTTAGAGTCCTGATTGACTCTGGAGCGTCGACGAACTTTGCTCGACGCCAGACGGTCGCGCGGAATGGCGACAAGTATGCCGATGCCTTGCGAGAAAGCAAAGGCAGGGGCCAGGTCTCGGTGAGACTGGCCGATGGTACGGTGGTTAACGTACGTGGGGTCCGTATGGACCTGGCTGTAAAGTTTGAAGACTTTGACAGCACGTAGTCGTTCCTTGTCCTAGACATGGACAAGTACGACTTGATCCTGGGCATGCCATGGCTCGAAAAGCACGAGCCCTGGATCGATTGGCGCGGCAAAGCCATTGAGGCTAGCCGGCCTGCGGTCTCCGACAGAGCTTTGGTGAGTAATGTTCCCACCTCTGTTCGGGACTGGGGCGCCAGAGATGGCCGCCAAGGCGCTTACGCGCCCGAAGAAGTACTGGGAGTCACGGACTCCAACGAAGATGTTGCGATGAGCCTCGCAACCGGTCATGAGACCAAGGCTCATTGCCAAGCGTGTGGGATTGCCACGACGGCAAGTCCCAACGCTGAGAGTCGTCGCGCCGTATGGGCTTCGACTGTGGAAGTGCCGGATGGCACTGACCAGGCGGGTAACTTAGGTCCGCAAGCAGCAGAGGCTGCTGAGGAGAGCGCTACGGGCGTCTCCTGTGTGGGCAACATAGGTCCACAAGTGGGTAACATAGGTCCACAGGCGGGTAACGTAGTTCCGCAAGCGGGTAACATAGGTCCGCAAGCAGCTGAGGCTGCTGGGGAGGACGCTGAGAGCGCCTCCGGTGTGGGTAGCATAGTTCCACACGAGGTCGAAGAGACCGAGAAGAAGATCGAGAGCGCAGTACGCGTCTCTAGCGTGGGTAACGTAGTTCCACGCGGGGTCAAGAAGACCAGTACGAGTGCGGAGGTGTCGTTGAGCACCTCCCGTGTGGATAACCAAGTACCACACCCGGAGTCTGAGACTCCACCGGCACGGCCGGTCGAAGAACAATGCCATGTTTTCGACGGCGTGTCCGGTCGTCAAGTTAGGGCAGGTGCCGTCCATCTGGAGGCACTGCCAGAGGTGTCAGCACTGCTGAACCTCGAGGAATTGTCCATGAAGGACTTCCTGGCCGAGTTGAAGGTCGGAGAGATTGCGGAGATGGTGCTCCTGAAGCCGGAGACCTCTCCTGAAGATTTGAACTCTTCCTCCGTAATGGACGAGGACGTCCTGGAGGGGTTCACGAAGCAGCGTGCAACGCGCTTGGGTTTTGAGATTCTCAAGAACCCGGAAGATCCAGTGTATCCTCTTGTGAAGGAATACTCGGATGTGGTGTTGTGGTGAAGCAGATAAGAAGTTTTCCGATCTCGATCTCGTCCCGTCAATCAAGATCAAGAGCAATCCCTCTCTACGGTGATCCTCGATATAGTGACATTCACTATAATGACCAAGTGAATGCGTGCGCCATCATCCCCGTCCAAGACGATTGTACCCACGCGATATCGATCCTGACAGGTAAATATCGATCTTAGCTTTATTATAGGTATTATGGAGCCAGTGCAGTATGGATAGCCACAGATGGGAAGCATAGGACATTAACCATTAATTCAGAGTTGTTTTTACCTTCTACTACACAAATCTTCCTTCTTCTTCGCCATTCCGGGTAGGGATATACAAGATTGGCCCTCCCGACGTCACGCAGGACCAAGATCGACACTAAGTGGAACCCTTACGCCCAGATTGCTTGGCTGGACGTTCGTCAACCCTCAAACCTCAAGACCCCGCTATAGGAAGCGGCAAGCACGCATTGGAACCATTGGATAAAGGTCACACACCGACTACAAGACCCCCCGAGCTAAGATCGACACTGGTCGAGGCAAGATCGATCGAGTACAACCAAGATCGAAGCTCAATAACTACGCGGCGCAGCGAGTAGAAGTATCCCCGCTGCTGCCACCCTTCCCGCTGTCCTGTCAGACAGCAAGATCGACAACAAGCGCGTCTAATCGAGATCACCCGAGGAGCGATCTAGTCCCACCGACGGGTACACAAGGTGAGATCAAGAAACTTCACGGAAGATCGGAGTACCCCCTCCGTTAGTCGGCAGTTCGGGCGCAGTGTGCAAGAGGACTCCTGCGATCTTGCGATTTCGCAGAACCACTTCGCCACAATGGTGCGCGTGCCCGGATCTTTGGGTGACTCGGGATTTCACCGTGAGTCCCATGAAGAAGCGCATGCTGATCTTAGATCAGGGAAACCAGCGTCGTTGGAGATCGGATCACCAACGACACCGCTGAATCAAGATCGATCCGCGGATCGGCAGAGCTTTGGGAGGAGCTCTACCGACGGAACAGAGGAAGGTCCGGCTACGGACCTAGAAGAGAAGCCTCTACCTCCTCCCCAGGTCCCTTCGGGGACCCCAGCAGATTCCGACTCGCGTCGCGATCTGCAGGACGAAAGTCCACCGGCGAAAGCCATCCAAACGCTCGTCTCCAAGTCGAGCACAAAAAAGAAGTCAGCAAGATCGAAGCCCCTACGGAAGAAGTTGAAAGCACCAGGATCGGACGCTGATGACCAAGACGATCTTAAAACAGTGTGGACTGATGAGTCCCTCGAGATCGCATACCACAAGAAGGAACTTCACACCTTCTTGATCAAGAACCCCGTTATGCAGATCATCAAGCCGAAGATCATTAGTGATCTAAAAGGCCCAGTGCAGAAACCAACTACAAGATCGAGCAAGCTAGAAGCTGCGAAGGCGCTATTACAACTGATCAAGGAAGGTGGGATCATCGCAGGATCGTTCGACGCTAATGAGCTATTCGATACGAGGCTCAGTACGATCAACACGGCTTTAATGTCGATCTTTGATCTACTGAAGCCCTTAGTAGGCGAGAAGAATGTCACCTCTAAGGTCACGACCAGATCAACCGACGACATGCTAAGATCGTTGCCAGCACTCACATTGGAAGATCAGACAGGAACATCCTCACATTACGAGTCGGCGACTGAAGAAGTAGACACGGACAGTGCAGATGACCCACCTCGGATGACGCTAGGCCCTTCAGGAGCTGCCATGTTACGGCAGCGTGGAGATCATGAGACCAAGCGAGTAACGGATGTCATCGCACCAAACATGACACAAGGATCGAATGCGAAGTTGGAATCGTACTTCCAAGCGGCAATGAGCCGATTCTTGAAGGAACAACAAAGCCCTGTCAATCCCGGGATCTTAGCACCAGCAGAAGACCGAGATGTGGATATGGAGTCTGTGGGATCGCTAGATCGACACCCAAGTCCTCATGAATACGACCCAGATGATCTCGATCTTGATCCTCCCAGACGCGCGACTGTAGCATCAGCATCAGCCACGACTACCGGAAGATCGACAAGTGTTCCACGTATACGAGTGTCTGCCATGTCTGAACTCAAGGAGTTCGCGGGGAGAGAAGGGGACGAAGATCGAGCCAGGGCCTGGCTTAGCAAGGTAAAGTCTGCCTTTATGCGAGATCAAGCTCCAGACGAGGAAAAGTGTCTGGTGTTCGGTGATCTCCTCACAGGATCGGCTCGAAACTGGTATCGACAGCTTAGTCGCACAACACGCAGTACCTGGAAGGATTTGCTCCGCAATTTCCAAGTTCAGTATTGTGGACGAGGAGTGTCAGTCGCGAGGCAATATTACCACGCGCGCAAGAGATCGGACGAATCTCCGCTGGAGTATCTGTATCGGCTCAATGTGGCAGGACTCAGGGCCCGCCTCCAGATCAAGGATGGACCTTCGGAAGTCCGACGTGAACACGTGGAGCACTTCATTGAAACTCTTGATGACCGCGATCTTGCAGATCACCTGGCTTTACTAAGAATCCCAGACGCTGACACCCTGGAGGAAGCACTTCGATCTCGGCAACGAGCGAAGGCACGACAAAGTAAGGCTGTTATGGATCAATCAAGCCTCGTCAGAAGAACAACGGTGCGGCAGCCCCGTCTGCTTCAACTCGGGCCGTCAGAGCCGTCAAGGCGATCTCAGATAGCAGCGAGTCTGAAGAGGACTCTAGTGGATCGGATGGCGAAGCAGGATTACGTCGTGTCTACCTCGCAGCATCTGGAAACAATGAAGGGCAGCAAGATCAAGATCAAAGGAACCAAGATCGCAGTCGCTCGGAGACCGGAAACAATCGTGCACAACAAGATCGACATGATATAGGTTCACCACCTAAGCGATGCTCGCACTGTGGGTCGCGCAAACATAGCGATCTTGGGTGCTGGGGACGTCTGACGTGTGAGAAGTGCGGTCGTAAAGGACATCCCTCAGATCGCTGCCTATTCACATGCAAGGCATGTGGTGACATCCACGAAGCGGGAAAATGTACCATGGAGGAATTTTACAATTTGATCCGACAATGGTACAATCCTACCAAGCACGCCGGGGCAGATGTGTGTCAGAGAGATGTGAAGATGTTAACTAGGACGCTCGCCGGTTTGGAAACCGGTACGAGACGAGCGTTCTAGCTACTTGCATTTATGCATGTCGAGAAACAATCGGAGGCAACAGTTAATCAACTGATCGATCCGATCGACAATACATGTGATCTTCTGGAGAAATCTACCGCTACAGTGTCAAGTCTACGCCAGATCGATGAATATGCAAGATCGAGTGTGTGATGATGGCTCTTGAGATCTCCCCTGGGGAATCGCGGGGTTACTGGAAGTATCATGTTCCAGACAAGAAGTTCAAGCAATCTAAGGCTATGGGGAAGATCAACAACAAAAAAAAAAGCAACTTTGCTATTTGACAGTGGTGCCGAGGTGTCCATATTGGATGCCACCTTTGCTCGTAAGGTCGGGTGCCACATTGATGAGAATCAAACGTTGGAATGCGAAGGTGTTGGACGATCTCCATATAAGATCGAGGGACGTACTCGTCTCAAGATCACGCTGGCAGGATCGCTAGTGTACTTCTTTGATGCATGGGTAGGTCCGCCCACTGGAGGTCAAGATCTGATACTAGGAATGGATTTCATGGTGCCAGCGGGTATCCGCCTCGATCTCGCTGATGGGACAATATGTCTGCCCGACGAAGTCCGCCTTCAGATGGCTGGTAGGCGTCCTCTCTACGGTGACAAGGTCGAACATGTGTGCTGGAAGGATCACTACTGGATCGATGTCGGACAGACGGCCGAGATCAGGCTACGAGTCAGACGTCTAACCAGTATAAGCTATGGGTCACCAGGGGAGATCGATGGGTACCAACGATCACAGTCGGACCAGGAAAGACACGTTATACAGGTAACCATGTGAGTGATCGTGCACTAACTCTTCATGAAGGATCGAGAGTCGCATGTGGTTGAGTGGAGATCGTATTCCTCGAATTCCGGGATATGTATCCGTCGGATCGAGGAGGTACGCCGAATGGCAAAATCTCGCATATCAGGCAACTACGATGAAATCAGTGAAGCGGGTACCAACGAGCAGATCACCGAGCCAATGGTGGAGCGTCCCGAGTACGTAACACCAACGGCGATCTTACCACGGCCGGTAAAAGCCATCCACAATGTCAAGATCGCAGGGAAATGGGACGCAAGCCCACCGTCAATCGAATGTACATCTGACCAAGGCAAGATCGACCCTGCTAACAGTAATAATCTTCGCACCAAGGTCGCGGCAGACATAGGCGATCCTACGATGGATGATGAAGTTTGTATCAAGGAAGGGGGAACTTGTTCGCAGAAGATGTGGAAGATCAAATGGCTGTGCTACCAGAGGTGACCGCGACCACGGAAGAAGTCAAGATCGAAGATCTTCAAATAGGTGATGCCAATACCAACACCCAGGAGGAGATCGAACGTCTTGTGCAGATTATCTGGAAACGGAAGCACCTTCTTATCGGAAAGGGCAATGCCTTACCACCAGCAGCGAAGGGAGTGGTATGTGACATAGATGTGGGGAAATGCAAAGCCAGTCGCTCAACGTTGTCGCAAGGTGGCGATACAATTCCGCGAAAAGTTGTATCAACTCATCAAGGGACTATTATCGGCTCGGATGATCCGACACTCGACATCTCCTGGGCGTCACCCATAGTTGTGATCATCAAGAAGAATGGGATCGACATCCGGTTTGTATCGACTACCGCCTGGTTAATAGTCTGACAAGGCTCATGGTATATCCCATGCCTCTGATCAATGATTTGCTGGATGATCTCGATAAAGTTCTCTGGTATTGTCTTTGGATATGGCCAGCGGTTTCTGGGTAGTGCCCATGACGGACCGAGCCCGATCGATCTCGGCATTTATTACTCCATTTGGATTGTTTGAGTGGAATCGAATGCCGTTCGGACTTAAAAACGCTCCCCAGATCTACCAGAGACTCCTAGACAATGCACTATATGGATTCGTGAAAGTGACCAAGATCAAGATCGATCTGACCGAAAGGACGTATTCGAGACAGGAGAACCTGATCTAGAAAGAAATGAGTCAGTGTTGGGACGTCGATCTTACATCGACGACATACTGGTAACTGGAAGATCGTGGGAGCGTTATGCGAAAAGGTGGAAAAACTGCTGGATGTCTGCGACGAGTGGAATCTGTCCATCAGTGTCGCCAAAAGCTTCTGGGGTCGGCAAAAGGTGGATTACCTAGGACATCGTGTATCAGCTGAGGGTTTGGAGACACATCCAAAGGATTTGTCGGCTTTACAAGAATTACCGTTCCCCACCAACCTAAGATCGATGCAATCATTCTTGGGAGTCTCAACTACTACAGTCGATTTATTGAAGATTTGCGATCTACGCATCAGTTCTGTACGAACTACGTGAAGCGGATTTCTACGAGATCGCTCGAAGGACATAAAATCGACTGGGGACGATGAGGGTGTCGTGGCAGAGAGGAATGACAGGTGGACAAGCTAGGCAGCGTTGCTACCTAAAGAACAAGATCGTGAATGCTCCGATCTTACAACATTCGATGTGGATCGACAACCGGTGGTGGTAGTATACGCCAGCAAGTGGGCGATCTCAGCTGCCCTGATGCAAGAACACGACGGAGTGTATAAGCCAGTGACTTTCACTAGTCGCACGCTCAACCGAACGAGATCAACTATGGTATGGTCGACAAAGAAGTGTTGGCTCTGCTCAGGATACTAGATATCTGCTATACTCAACTCGTGACAAGATCGATCAAAGTATTGACGCGCCACTCTACATTGCGTGGCTACTTCACTCATCCGGGTTGCAAGGACGGTTAGGACGATGGGCTGCACTTCTATCGAGTTGGACCCTGGAGATCGTGAAATGTACCAAAGGGAGGACGAGATCTTAGGTGTGATCGCGGCAAGTATTACCCCCGCAAAGAAGTGGACTCGATCTTGTTTCGATCGCTCCCAGGAAACAACCACGACAAGTGATCTCGATGCCACCTCCAACAGTGGAACCAGATGAGAGGTTACTGTTGTGAGTTTTGATGGATCAGCACGTGTGAAACGAAGTGGCGGAGCATACAGTGGAATAGTGTGGAGTCTACCAGACTGGACAGTGATCTCAGCAGCATCGAAGTATAAGCTCGATCTTACGGTAAATGAGGCTGAGTATCACGGTCTGCTTCTATGCCTCGATCTCCTGTCAGATATGGACAGGGGACGCCTGATTATCTGTGGAGATTCTAATCTTGTGATCCGACAAATGAAGGGTGAGATCGAATGCAAGGCCCCGGGGTTAACGTTGTTAAGACAGCAAGCACTTGAACGTCTCCGATCTTGGCCCACCCATGAGTTCTTGCATATGAAGCGTGATTGGAATCAAAGTGCAGACAGTTTGGCGAGTGCCGCATTACGTCGCGAAAGTGGAGTTGTGATTGTCAAAGAAGAGGAGCGCCAAGATCTGATGACTCTCAATAGATTGGATGAGTTGCTAATAGCTAAGGATGATGCAACCCCAGTCAAGATCGCTGCAGTCACAAGATCGCGTAAGGAATGCCGTCCTCAAGTGTTACAAGAAGAGATCGTACAAAGGATGAGGATGGAACGTATTAACCGAGCTCAAGACGAGGAGAAATGGATCGTCGATCTTAAGGCTTACCTGCGAGGGGACGTACAAGATCTTACGTCGACTGAAGCGAAAAGCTGTTCTAAGATCGCAGATCGCTATGAGACGGATGAGTCAGGATTACTGTTTTATTTTCCACCGACCAAGCAGTCAGACGAAGATCGCGATCTTGTCGCCAAGCTCGTAGTGCCTGAAACATTACAACACGATCTTATGCATCACTATCATTCGAGTCTGGAAGGTGGCCACCAAGGTATCGGACGGACATACCACAAGATCAGAGCTCATTTTCATTGGCGTGGATTATATCAGAGTGTGCAACGCTACGTGGGTCAGTGCATAGACTGCGAGACGGGAAAAGGTCGGCCTACGATCCACGGGGAATCGCCCGGTAATTTGCAAGCTACGTACCCATCCAGATTATCGGCATGGATCACATACCGTCGTTACCAAGATCGTACAAAGGAAACACCGAGTTGCTGATCTGGATCGATCTATTCACTGGATATGTGATCGCAAGAGCTAGTGCATCGCGAACAGCTCAGACCGTCGCCGAGAATTACGAAGAATGTGTTTTCCGTCGATTCGGTGCAAGCGAGGCTATCCGACATGACCGAAGCCCGGTTTTATGTCTGACTTCTTCAGATCGTTCAACAAGATCGTGGGACAGAGACAGCGAGCAACAATGGCATACCGCCCGCAAGCAAACGGTACAACCGAACGGATGGTGGGAACATTGACACGTGCAGTCAAGATGTATGTGGAGGATGTCGACCAGCGAGATTGGGACGAATATGCTGAGCCCTCACCTTCGCACTCAATACTGCCCAAGATCGCGTCCGAGGAGATACCCCATTTTATCTGTTACATGGCTGGGATCCGCGATCTACGTTGGAAGCAATGATACCATTAGGATCAACGAGAAGACGAGATCGTGAACCTCGCCGGTGGCGATATCGTATCCCAGAAGCAATATCAGCAAGCACGAGAGCAGTTAATGAGAGATTACGTGTTGCGA